>CM054936.1:15152792-15204994 GCA_029168755.2 Tillandsia fasciculata
CCAAGATGGGATAGGTGTAAAGGATGTACACCCCATTTGGGGTGTACACCTAGCAATGCTCATGTAGTATTGCCCTTTCTATTATTATTAGTCAGCTTTTCTAATAGATTTATAGTGTTTTTTTTTTTTTAAGATTAAATGCTGCATTATAAACTAAAAAAATATATATGTTTGAAAAATTGGAAAAAATAAAAAAATAATACCAAACTTGTAAAATCTTATAAAAAAATTATAATTTTGAATACACAGATCTCAAGTGTATTGTGTTGGATCACTTTAGTAATTATTTTTTTAATAAAAAAAAGTCTATATGATGGTGTTAAGAAACCAAATAAAAAATATTCACTATCACGATCAGATAACATGCCAAAGAGATTGTTCGATTAATTTATTTTAAAGCAATCGAATGTCTTTAGCGTAAGTGGCAAAAGATTTGGTAGTTGATATTCGAGGTCCCGAGTTCGAAGCCTAATTGCTTTATATTTTCAGCTAAATTTATTTCAAAATAAACGAAACGGATAACATACTACCATTCACTTCAAAAAGAAAAATTATTTTGAAGCGGTTCTAATCCAAGCAGTTTTGAAGATAAATAAATAAAAAATAATTCAGAACTTTGACTTGCCATGCGCCACTAAAAAATAAAAGTCACCAACTATTCCTTTCACTTATGTGATTGTTAGGGCTTCGTTTCTTAACTTTTAACTTACCATGGTTAATAAAAAAATTTAAAATTTATAGACACTCCCTAAAATTTAAACTATTTTGAAATGACATCCTAATCATTTTTTTAAAAAAAAAATTTGAGTGGCACCTATCAACTATTAGTAAATTTTGAGAATTATGTTAAAATAAAACACGCACGAGAGATGCATATGATTAAGAATTACTCTAATCAAAAAGAAGGAATGCAGTTCTTGATAAAAATGAAAGGGTATTAAGGTTGTACATGTCCTACGATTCGAAAAAGGCCAAAGAAAAAAATACACCTGATCAAGTTTTAGTAAGAGGGTAAAAGGTGTAAATCAATCACAAAAAAAAGAAAAAAACTGGGACAAGTTCTCCAAAATGCATGCAGAGTTGAAATTTTCCTTATTTAATGGACTATATCACCAAAGATTCAATTCTCAAGGTTCTTATAAATTCAAAATAATAATATAAAAGTAACACTACCAAGCCTTTGCTTGAAAAGAATGAATTAAACGGCAGAATTTCAACTGAGGATAAAACCTGCAGAGAGAAGGGTCAGAAAAAGGAAGCATCAGAAAGAATAGCAACCTCAAATAAGCCAAATCATAACTATAACCATGTCAAATAAGCTCGATAAACATCTATAAGAGAGCACAATGAAATATTGGAATGGCACTGACTGTCACTGCTGTTTGAGAAGAAAAATCAAGTTGATATGACTTTGTCCAGACATACTTTCGAAACCTCTTTTGCCATGCCAAATATTTCATCAGCATCAGTAGGTAGAAACCATCCACTCTTGCAAGGATTCTGAAAAGCCCACAGCATACTCAAATTATTGAACACATGGGTAGTGAGCTTCAAAAGAAACTTTTGAAATACAAAGCAAGATATAAACTTGCATGCTGTTTATAAGCATCATCAGAAAAGTTGAGAACACTAAAAAATGGCCATCAACTAGGAGCAATCATCTTTAAAGCAACTCATGAGATTCCTAACAAAAGCAAATTTACCCCTGTAAAATCTAACTGTCATATATACCTTTACAGGTTGCAGAGTCGCACAAAATAAAATAAATTGAAAATTAAAAATTAAACAACCATCCACCACATCATCAAAATTCTGAACCTCATGATTTTCCTTAAAGCAAATGCCATCACCTTAAGCAGCAACTAAAATTGTCCTTCTCTACTAAGAAATCAATTAGTCCCACCGCTTGTACTTACACTCAAAATATCCTTCAGCTTGCTAATTGGTCTGCTAGGGAAGATTAATTATTAAGCAGTAAAACAGAATAACCAGTAAAATTAAGCTACATCAAAGACTACTTATATATATATATATATAATAGTAGTCTTATTCCAATCCTGTATCAAGAAAATTAGAAGAATATACACAAAGCAGTAAAACGTTAACCATACTTCGTAACAAGGACGAAATCGATAGACTATAATAATAGGAGTCTTTTAAATTCATACAACACCAAGAACAAAAAAAACAAAAATACATAGGCAGATTATTTAGTCCTATTACATTCCATAGAGAAATCGATAGTCTTTAATTTGTTCTCACACCACCAAACATAGAGCATAAGCGGTAACACCTCAGTTTTTTTTTTTTGTGTTCAATATGAAATTGAACGGAATGGTTTTTAAAAACTATTAATAAAGTAAGAGTAAGGCGCTGTAGGATGTGGTTGCAAGTTGATGCCTGCTGCAGCGTAGCCATCATTTTCCTTCTACGATGAGGCAACAGAGTCTTATCGGCGGAGCATCCACCAAATTTTCTCTAAATGTCGATACAACTGCACTAAAAACTAAAAGAAGTTTAACAAAATTTAAAGCATGATCTATACTGTTGAAATTGAGTTCACAAGTTTAATTTGGTGCCTGTTATACTGCTGTAAAAAAACAACAAAAATTTAAACACATTTTAAAGCAATGTCTAACACTTCATTGGATAATAGACAAAAAGTAAACAAGCGTATGACCAGGATATGAGATTTGCTATTTATGCCATAATATTCAAACACTAAATTATCTTTAGGATATATGAATATATATATTGAGGATAAACAAAATCGAAGCATTTAACATCCTTGCCCCAAAGGAGGGCAATTTCTTTCTTAAAGATTTTACATTGTTTGGCTTTAGAGAGAGAAAAAAAAAAAAAGAAGAAAAGAGGAATACATGGAATCTGATTTTAATCCTACGCCAAGAAAACTAAAGAATACAGATGTGGAAGCTAAGTGTTCGATTGATGGATAGGGGTAATCAAATATAAGTCTTGGGAGCACCATATACTATAAGGGGTGATCATAAGCACTATATATATTTCCTTGTATGTATCCAAAATCATAAAGTAAGGGTAAAAATAAAAAATAAAAAATCTTTTGAGGATGCTAAGTTAAAAATTGAACCTGGCTGCTCTCGCATCATCCAAAAAAAGTGTAAATAATCCTGAAACAAATGAGATGTAGTTCATTAAGACCGAAATGAATTGCATTAATTACAGAAATGTTTTAGCTACTTCAAAGAAGCTCAACAAATTCATTAGATTGTAGCAGACAAAAAAATATAAAAATGTTTCATCAGATTATAGACAATAAAAAAGAAAAAAAGCATGCGCGCGCGCACGCACACATTCTCTCCCTCTCTCTTTTATTCTTGCTATAATTGTACAAATAGTCTCTATTTTTATAAATAACCTTTGAAATATTCAATTTTTATAAATAGCCTTTCCATCAATTAGACAGCAGTTCTGATCAAATATCTTGCATCTATTCTTGCAAAGCTTGAAAACACTGTAGAAAATACTAGAGCATACACTTGGCCTATTTTGACAGGAAAAAAAAAAGAAAAGAAAACACATAAAATAGCCAAAACACATTTGAAATAACTTGATCCATGGAAGCTCTTGATAAATGAATCTTGAAGACTCATTCTGCTTTTCCTATCTATCTAGCCGGTACCTCTTATTAGAGTTGTAAACTTCTATATATTTAAAGAAGTACATTTAATGATAAAAATGTAGGGACTGAATGTTTAATGATGCTTTTTGAAAAAAGAAAATAAATCTAAAGTGTGTAGTGCAAAGATTGATAAACAACAATAGTCCCACAGAGTCTTTCGGAGGGAAAAAAAAAATAGTACATGATAGAAAATTTTTTAAAAAAATCTGAATTTAAAAGCTCTTTCGGAGGTGAACAACCATAGTCCACCAATTTTCTCTAAATGTCGATACAACCTGCACTAAAAACTAAAAGAAGTTTAACAAAATTTAAAGCGTGATCTATACTGTTGAAATTGAGTTCACAAGTTTAATTTGGTGCCTGTTATACTGCTGTAAAAAAACAACAAAAATTTAAAACACATTTTAAAGCAATGTCTAACAACTTCATTGGATAATAGACAAAAAGTAAACAAGCGTATGACCAGGATATGAGATTTGCTATTTATGCCATAATATTCAAACACTAAATTATCTTTAGGATATATGAATATATATATTGAGGATAAACAAAATCGAAGCATTTAACATCCTTGCCCCAAAGGAGGGCAATTTCTTTCTTAAAGATTTTACATTGTTTTGGCTTTAGAGAGAGAAAAAAAAAAAAGAAGAAAAGAGGAATACATGGAATCTGATTTTAATCCTGCGCCAAGAAAACTAAAGAATACAGATGTGGAAGCTAAGTGTTCGATTGATGGATAGGGGTAATCAAATATAAGTCTTGGGAGCACCATATACTATAAGGGGTGATCATAAGCACTATATATATTTCCTTGTATGTATCCAAAATCATAAAGTAAGGGTAAAAATAAAAAATAAAAAATCTTTTGAGGATGCTAAGTTAAAAATTGAACCTGGCTGCTCTCGCATCATCCAAAAAAAGTGTAAATAATCCTGAAACAAATGAGATGTAGTTCATTAAGACCGAAATGAATTGCATTAATTACAGAGAAGTTTTAGCTACTTCAAAGAAGCTCAACAAATTCATTAGATTGTAGCAGACAAAAAAAATAAAAATGTTTCATCAGATTATAGACAATAAAAAAGAAAAAAGCATGCGCGCGCGCACGCACACATTCTCTCCCTCTCTCTTTTATTCTTGCTATAATTGTACAAATAGTCTCTATTTTTATAAATAACCTTTGAAATATTCAATTTTTATAAATAGCCTTTCCATCAATTAGACAGCAGTTCTGATCAAATATCTTGCATCTATTCTTGCAAAGCTTGAAAACACTGATAGAAAATACTAGAGCATACACTTGGCCTATTTTGACAGGAAAAAAAAAAAAGAAAACACATAAAAATAGCCAAAAACACAGTTGAAATAACTTGATGCATGGAAGCTCTTGATAAATCAATCTTGGAGACTCATTCTGCTTTTCCTGTCTATCTAGCCGGTACCTCTTATTAGAGTTGTAAACTTCTATATATTTAAAGAAGTACATTTAATGATAAAAATGTAGGGATTGAAAGTTTAATGATGCTTTTTGAAAAAAGAAAATAAATCTAAAGTGTGTAGTGCAAAGATTGATAAACAACAATAGTCCAACAGAGTCTTGTGGAGGGGAAAAAAAAAATAGTACATGATAGAAAATTTTTAAAAAAATTCTGAATTTAAAAGCTCACAATCTTAATCAGGGTGCTCGTTATGGTGCTGACATAAAAAAAAAAGGGGTGGGGGGGTTTGAAACACATTGAAAGCAATGTTTAAACTAGGCTTACCAAGATCATCAGATAATAGACGAAACAAAACAAGCTTACCAGGCTATGAGATTTGCTACTTGTGCAGGAATCAAACAGTAAATTTCATTCATAAAGATTATACATTAATTTGGCAATAGTAAAAAAAACATGCAATACATGGAGTCTTTCCTGCACCAAGAAAATAGAAGATCAAAACTTTACTCTTGTTATATTCCTGAAAGAGTTGAGAGAACTATATATATAGGAGTGTTATACCATTACTATAGTCCTGCACCAAGAAATTAAAAGAACTTTCGAAAGCAATCCATATACTGCGTATATTATATTCATTACATTGTTTGTTATACGAGACTAATCCGTCCTGCGAGCACCGTGTATTATAAAGGGCAATTAGCGCTCTATATTCCCTTATTAGTTATTATGAATCCAAACCATAAAGTAAGAGTACAGATTTTAAAAATTCTATTGAGGATGCTAATTAAAAACAAACCTGACTGCCCTTGCATTATCCCATAACTAATCACTGGAATCCTGTAACAAATGAGATAACCATGTTAAGATCAAATGAGATATGTACTTCATTAAGACTGAAATGAATTGCATTAATTACAGAGAGTAGATAAAGGGTTGTGAAGTGAGCATAGAATGTGCATCATCACCTTTTTAAATATTAATTCATTCAATCATCACAAGCTTATGATCAGGCTATGAGATTTGCTATTTATGCAGAAATATTCAAACATTAAATTATCTTAAGGACATATGACTATAATAAATTGAGGAGAAACAAAATTCCTCCCTGCCCCAAAAGAGGGCAATTTCTTTCTTAAAGATTTTATGTTGTTTTGGCTATAGAGAGAGCAAAAAAAAAAAAAAAAAAAAAAAAATCAGGAAGACATGGTATCTGACTCTAATCCTGCACTAAGAAAACTGAAGAACACAAGCATGTAGTAAGACATTAGTTTTTTTTTTTTTTTTTTTTTTAATTCCTACAAATAGATTGATAGACAACTTATAGAGAGTCATATATATATTGCTCCAGCACTAATAAAATAGGAGAACAAAAGCAGCAAGACTTTAGCCATTCTTTGCTCCTGCAATGAAATTGATAGACTACAATAAGAGCCTTTTTCACTCATACCTGACCAAGAGCATAGAAAATAAAAAATCATAAGGGGCGATTAGCACTATATATATTTCCTTTTATGTATCCAAAATCATAAAGTAAGAGCAAAAAATAGCAAATGAAAATAAAAATAAAAATTATTTTGAGAATGCTAAGTTAAAAATTGAACCTGGCTGCTCTCGCATTGTCCCCAAAAAGGCTTAGTAATAATACTGTAACAAATGAGATAACATAGAATGAGATGTACTTAATTAAGACCGAAATGAATTGCATTAATTGCAGAGGATAGTATGGGAAAGATGAAGGGTGGTGAAGTGAATATAGAATGTGCATCATCACCTTGCCAATTTTAAATCAATCCTCACATCAACTTCAGGGATGTTGGCAATCTTGGGCCAATCAAGGCCTATATTCTCTTGGCATCGCTCCTTCAACTCAGGGTGACACCCGGTGATCCATAGATTACGCAGTGAAGTAGGCAGATCTGGAAGTGACTGGATGAGTTTAGCATTACCTATTACCAAACTCTCTAGGGAGCACAGTTGTGTCATGCTCTGGGGGAGGGACTGAAGGGAGCATGCATTCCATATGTTTAATCTCTCGAGGGCGGAGTGATTTTGCAGTAGCCATTCCTCAGGTAAGGAGGTGAGTCGCGAAGCATCATAGAGAGTGAAACAGCTGATGGAGGAGAGACTTCTCAATGGCTCCATGAGCAGGAGCGCGTGGTGGTCAATTGATAGTCCACCAAGCTTCAAAAAGCAGTCCGCTGCATTCCTTTGGCCGACATCATTTGGGAACGGAGGCTGACGCAGGGAAACTTCAATTAGCTTGTCACACCCTGTAATTACTAACCAACGGAGGGATACGAGAGCTTGTATTCCGCCAAGTGATGACAATTCTTTGCAGTTCTTTATTCTTAAATCGTAAAGCATTGTCCAACGTGCACACACTTGTGCTGGGGGGAGGGATGTTATGCTTGCACAATCACATAATGTCAGCCAAGTAAAAGAGGTCGAATTTGTTAATAACCGGAGCAAATGCACTTCAAGGTCGCCGCATGACCCAATAAAGATATCATTGAGTGTAGAGGGCAGTTGGATGTCTGAGATCCCACGCGTTGTCAACTTCGGGCACTTACTTATACTCAGAAATCTTAGGGGTTTGGATTTCGAAAAGAACTCTGGTGGAACATATTCGAGCTTCTCACATTGTCGGATGCGTAAACTTTCCAAAGCCTTAAAATATTCTTGCTGTTGCAAAAAGAAAAGATATAATGATATTAAGTCCGGACAATTACAGCCATTCAAATATGAATTGGTGCTTTAATATAAGGGTAAACTTCAAATTGTCCCTATATGGTTTAGCTCATTTTCACCTTGCCAAAAAATTTCACTTTGTCATTCTATAGTTTAATTTTTATTTCATCAAAAAAATTCTATATGAAATAGGGTGGCAAATTAAAAATATTTAAAAATTTATAGGATGACAAAATAAAAAATGCGCTAAACCACGCAGGAGCAAAGTGAAACTTTTTGAACCACGGAGTGGCAAAGTGAAAATAAGCAAAACCACAGGGTGACAAAGTGGAACTTTTTCAACCACAGGGGGCAAAGTGAAAATGAGCTAAACCTCAGGGTGGGTAATTTGAAGTTTATAAAACATAGCACTTACATTGTTGTTTCGGCAATCTTGATTTATCACTTGAAGAGCGGTCAATCCGGCATTATGAATGCTCAATACTCTTAGACTACAAGGCAGAGTAAGAATTCCCATCAAATTAGGGCATCTAGTAATTTCCATTTTATGAAGTTTAGGAAACATGCACCCATCATCTATTCCAATCAACTCCTCCAAGTTTGACAGGTCGTCAAAGACTAGCTCCTTCAATGATGGAAAGGCACACCCACGACTGCTCCCAAAGAACGAAGAATCTATTTTCTTTACTGCATGTAGTCCATTGAGGTGAAGATGATTGAGGAATGGCAACCGCCCAAGAGGTGGGAGGTGCTCCCATCCTTTACAGTCCATCAATACAATGGATGTCAAATTGTTGATGAGAGACAAATCTGACATCCAACGCGGAGAAATAACACCTTGGTATCCTCCAATACACAATTCCTTGAGATTGACATGCGGGCAAAGGTTATCAAGGAGCTGCTCATCCATCGACTATTGGAGCGGCCTTTAGACCATACCAATGTCAATGATTTGAGATATTCTTTATCATTCAACTTGGCCTCCACGGCTTCTTCAGAAGTCCTTACATTTTCAAGCCCTCTAATGCACAGGTGATCACGAAGATCACTTAGGTTCTTTAGTTCACTAATTTTGTAACCACTCTTATCTCCAACAAAAAAATTATTTAATTGGCAGATGAAGGGTAGTTTGCTAACATAAGGAATTTTTCTTTCCATATCATAAGGAACACTTAATGAACGCAAGTTGACCAAGTTAGTCAAACCATCCCATTCAATAATATCAGTAGCAGCAGGATTGGTAATTTTACTAGCAGATAACTCAAGGAATTGTAGGTGATAAAGCCTATAAACAGATAGACGAAGGAACTCCGTGATACTTCCAAATGTTATCTCTCCTAATGGCCGAAGAGATAGGTAGCGGAGGTGTATAGAGCTATCAAGTGCATCGCGCATTTTATAAAAGTCAAAACTCGAGTTCATGCTTAGTAAGCGTAAGTTTTTAAATCCTTTTATGACCTCATTAAACACGAGTAAATGATCTATATTATGCTCTTGATCCTTGTTAACATATATGACAAGAGTGCGCAAGTTTTTAAGATGGGAGATCTTTTTGATGGAAAGAAGATTTATGATTTCAACGGATAAATGTCGAACTGTACTCTGTGGAATAGTATTTCCTCTGACATCATTTGTTATTCTTTTTTTTGAGAACGAGGTAGCATCATCATTTGTTATTCTGTTGCATTCCTTTTGAGAAATAGATTGTGCTAGGTCGTGCAACAGATCGTGCATAACATAATGCTTATAAATTTCACCCTCATAATATCTGCTTTTGCAAGTAAAGAATGAGTTTCTTGTCAGAAGATCAAAATACTCCCTTCCAACGTCCTCCATATTTCTCTCCCTACTGCAAATCAAACCTGAACCCATCCACATATATACCAACTCTTTCCTCTTAAACTTATAATCCTGTGGAAATATACTACAATATCTAAAGCAAGCCTGTAAGTATATGGGTAAATGGTCGTAGCTTAATTTAAAACTTTCCTGATGTCATTCTCTCTTTGTTGTACTATCATAGTGTCTTTTTTAAGATTCTCTTCCAGTAGTCATAATCCATGGAGGAGTTTAGCAGCCCTCCCATAACCTTTATTGCCAATGGGCATCCTCCAAGCTTCTTCACTATCTGCTTACCAATTGGTTGCAAGTTTTTATAATCATCTGGGTTCACACCAAGGAATGCATGCCTATTGAAAAGCGACATGCAATCGCTCTTCTCCAACTCATTAAGATTTAATAATTCCTGTTTGCATTTCATCACTTTTGCGGCCATATCCGCAACTGAATCCGTTCGAGTTGTCAACAGGATCTTGCTTCCTCTCTGTCCGAATTTCAAAGGAGCAACTAATTTCTCCCACTCCGTCATATTATCACTATCCCAAACATCATCCAGTATGAGCAAAAACCTCTTCGACGTAAGTTTTTCTTTAAGATCCTTATGGAGTGCATTTAGACTGTGCATATGATCAGAACTTTTATGATTTATTTCTTCTACAATATTTTTTGTTATCGTAGCAGCATTGAAGTCTTGAGAAACGCAAACCCACATAATCGGGTCGAAGTACCTTTGCACTCTTTTGTCGTGATAGATTAGTTTAGCAAGGGTAGTCTTCCCAAGCCCACCCATACCAACAATGGTATAAGCAGAGACATTGAAAGTGATCCCTTCAGACTCGCCATCTACCGGTTTGATCAGCCATTCGACTATCGTGTCCCTATCCTTGTCTCGTCCGAGCACATCACTTTCAGTTAACAAGCAGCTAGTCTCGCGAGCATTCTTGACTTCCTCAAACTTCCGACGCTTAATGCTAGGGCCATTAAACCCAATAGCAATTTGAAGAAATGGCGCCATACTGTCAATGACCTTATTTAACACCTTGACAGCCTCCCTCAACCTCTCCATTGTGTCATCGCCAGAGATACGGTTAATGAAACTATCAATCATTTTTTGCATTTAGAGAGAATATTGCCACGCACCTTGTCATCTCGATCTTGTATTCTCTTCTCCAGCTTGTAGTAGTCCAGCTCGTCGAGCACGTCCTCTGCGTACTCCACAGCGTCTCTAAGCTGCCACAACCACGTTTCCAGTCCCTTGTTCTGTGTCATGTTCAGCTCACACTCCTCAACTGCAGTCAAGACTGCTTGGACTTGCGGAAGGGCGTCCTGCAGCCGTTTGAGCTCGTCCTGTGTGCCGCCGGCCGCCCGGTATGCCATGAGGTATGATGAGCAAGTGTTCACGAGATTCCCGATGATCGCCGACGCCACCGATTCGGCTATGACAGTTAAAGCCATAATCCTCCAGATAGCTCTAAGTGCAGCTGCTCCACCACTACTCAGGCAATCGATTAAACTCCTGGAGTGCAGAAATTGAAGAAAGAGGATAGAGATGTTCAGCTTGCAAAGAAGAAAGATTTAGGAGCAATTTGTTCTTAAAAGCTGTCAGCCAAAATAGAGGAAGCTGAGAATAGAATCTTTGAGACTTTTGCATGGCAAAGCAATAGAGTATGGCTGTTTTATTTGATTCCCCGGAAAAGGAAGGTGAAAAATCACTTTTTGAAACAAAAAAAAAATTATGTTTTTTATATTTCTCATAAATAATTTGAAAGATGAAAATACTATTTTCAGATAAAATTTAAATTTTTTTTAAAAAAGTTTTATTTTCTTTAGAAACTAAACAAGATAAAAAAAAAAATAAATAAATTAATAAATAAAAGATTACTTCGGTCAAAAAAATTATTTTTAAATATCCAAAAGATTTCTGAATCAACTCTTATCATGGGTGGACGATTTGTTAATTATTTTATGGATACTTGTTGGTGTTTGGTGTTGTTGTTGTTGGTTATTAAATAAAGTGAGCCACGTAAATATACCCACTTTACTTATAAATAGTGAGTGTTTGGTGTAGTTATTAAAAAGTAATTTTTGGTTTAAAAATAATTTTTGGGTAATAAAATGTTTGGCTCATTAATATGCCTATTTTTTAGCATCTCATTCTAATTTTTAGAATTATTTTTCTGATTTTTAAAATCTATAATCAGAAATAACTCAAATCTACTTCTTAAAACCTAATTTTGATTTTGAACTCAAATTTAAAATTTTTATTTTGATTTTAAATTTAATTTTTTATTTTTTATTTTTAATTTTATATTTAAAATTTTTAATTTTAAAATTTAACTTTTAAATTATAGATTTCAAATTTTAAAATTTAAAATTTAGAATTTCAGATAAAATTTAAAATTTGAAATTTTAAAATTTTAAAATTATAAGTTTTAATTTTTAAATTATAAATTTCAAATTTTTAAAATTCTAAATTTAAAATTTAAAATTTTAAAATTTTAAATTTTAATTATAAATTTTCAAATTTTAAATTTAAAGTTTTAAATTTTAAATATTTCAAATTTAAAATTTTTAATTTTCAAATTTATTTTTAAAATATGAAATTGAAAATTAAAATTTAGAATTAAAAATTTTAATTTTAAATTTTAAATTTTTAAATTTCAAATTTCAAATTAATATTTTAAATTAAAATTTTAATTTTTAATTTTTTGTCCAAATTTAAATTTTAAATTATTTTAAAATAAAATTTAGAAAATTAATTTATTATTTGCAAACAGCTTTATAAAATTACTTCTAAAAGATTACCTTCTATCTAATTATACAACTTTTAATTAAAATCAATTCTTCAAATCAAAATTAATCCTGTATAAATTTTTTTTTCAGAATGTAAACTAAACGAGCCCATTCATAAAAATACTTCGGATATTGCCTTGAGTTTTTGCATTATTTTTATTTATTATATATTATAATGTGATGAGTTGAGCTAGAATGCTATCGATAGCAAACGGGCTCTATTGCCACCCATTTATTTTCGATGATGGAGCTTCCAAAACGACGATCGATATCATTAAATATGATCTAAATAATTTAAACTATCTGAAAATTAAATTTTATGCTTTATCGATATTCTTTTCTTGTCTATTAAGTGGACATAAAAATAAATGGTTGAAAATGAATATCATTCGAAAAGTAATGATAGAAGTCTTGTAATCAAGATCAAGAGTATAGATCTTATTCTAAATAGTGTAAAAAAATTTCTAACTAAAATTCAATTAATTTAGAATATTTTGCACCGTTAAACTAGCAAAAAACTCATATATACCATTAAAATTATAAAATTTACAATCCTTTGATCATTGGGTCAACGATGTCGAAAAGATTTAAAATTTAATTTTTATATAATTTAAATAGTCTAGATCATATTCAATGGTGCCGATTCTCGATTTGAAAGTTTATCATCAAAAATAAATGAGTGGCAACAAAGTCCATTTATTATGATAGCATTCCAGCTCAACTCATATTATAATAAAGAGAGATTCTCCTATACATCCCTTTCAATGCCACTCTCTTACCACCACCGTTGAGATACTTTAATCCAACGATACAAAATATTTGAAGTGACCGGTTATACCGACTGTGCACTTATCGGTCAATCCGTACCAATCTCAAGGATACTTTCGTTCATCTATAGCTTTACAAATCAGATAACCTTTTCAAGTAGAGCAATGCTATCCATACACCCTATTTGAAGTGTACGATGCATACCTCGCCCATCTCAGAGTGGGAGATTTTTTTCTGATTATTTTAAAATGATCAGTTAAATTCACTCCATCCTAAGATGAGTAGAATGTAAAATGTAGACCCCTTTTGGGTTATACAAGAATCATTTTCCTTTCAAGTATTGTGACAGAAAAAATTGCTTACACTACTAGATGTATTAGTACACCATGTAAATTGGATCAAGTAATCTAAAAAATCACGGTCTAAAAATAAGCATTGCTCGGTTTATTAAAAAAAATATCTAAATTTTATAATACTTGATATAAAGACATTTTAAATTATTATAAAACATATTCAATAGATTATATATTAACTTTATAATTTTTATTATAAATTTTAGGAGCACGGTGTATAACATGTACTTCCACACACGGTGCAAGCAATAATTTCTCACTGCTTTGACAAATAAAAAAAGAAGGCTAGATGTTTAATCTTGTATAGAATACCCACAACTATAGATTATTTGAAATAAAAAACCACAACTTTGGTAGTATAATTTTAATTATTTATAATTTCAAACCCAATCCCTAAATTATTGCAGTAAAGTATCATGATTCAATGAAGATGGCTAAATAATAATTTTATGTTGATGTGATAATAATATAATATTATAGTTATTTTTATATCATTAGCTACAATACAGCTACATCACTCAACGTTACTTAGCGAGTCAATTAAATTGATTTGTAAGACTTGAATACAATAAACTGCAAAATTTTAGACAAAAATCTTAATAAATTGAAGTTGGATGATCAAAGTTAAAATTTAATTAGAAAGAATGTAATTTGTCATTATTTTAACTTTTTGAACATGAATAGTCAACCCAAAATTGACCTATTTGAGTTATGATTTATTTAATTGGATAGCTCAATTAGTGTAATATTGATATGATCATTCAATCCATCTAATTAAATAAGAGGTAAACTTAAACTTCAAATTACCTCCCAGTGGTTTCACTCAGTTTTACTTTACGCCCATGATTCAAAAAGTTTAACTTTGCATTATTGTGATTTAATTTTTATTTTGTTAAAAAATTCTATATCAAAATAGGGTGGTAAAGTAAAAATTTTAAAAGAACGATAAAAGTAGCAAAGTAAAATATATGCTAAACTACATGGAGGCAAAGTGATTTTTTTAAACCATAGAGTGCCAAAGTAAAAATAAACTAAATCATAAGAAGGCAAAGTGAAACTTTTTTAACTAGGAGGATGATAAAATAAAAATAAGCTATACCATAGGAGGCCAATTTGAAGTTTATTCTTAAATAAATCCACTTCTTCCAATGTAATAACCCATCAATTGGACCCATTTTGAATCATCGGGCATTTTTCTAACCCAATATGCAAATCCAACTTGTTTTGTCTAAAAATCATAATTCCAACGTTAAGCTAAAAAATCATCCAAAACTTCTTAGATTTAATATATTATGACCAAAATCAACTTGTATTTAGACATAAATTATTCAAATCAAATTGGTCTAATAGGTTCAGGTCAAAATTGCACCTCACATAGAGAGAAAGAGGGCTCGGCCCTCTTCCTCTCCTACTTTCGCTCTCCCTCTCTCTCTATGTAAAACTCACGCCTTGGGGGAGTTCGAGCTCATGGATCACGTGGGAGCGTCGGATTGAGCTTTCGCATTGTAGCTCGGTAAACTTTACAGCCACGTTAAGGGTTTTAGGTCTCGAGTTCAGATTTTGGTAAATCCTTTTAAATTTAGATTCTAGTATTCCCTAGAGGCTTCTACGCCTATTTGATCGTAGATTCTCCGAAACTTAAGTAGGATTTTTAGAAAAATGGATTTTAGGGTTAGGTTTGGGGCTTCTAGGTTTTCGGGGCTTTAGACCCAAATTGATTGCGTTATTCTCTAATTGAATGTTAGAGAAGAGCACTATGCAACTTTAATTTGAAAAGCGATGTGCGTCGGCGAGCAATTTCGCGTAACGAACCAAATCGGGCAGAAGCAACCATATGTACTCCTCCGGTGCGCATTTTGCCATAGGAGCCTAATAATAAGCGTCTACAAACAATCGGGAGCATAACGAGGTGGGTTCTGCTCCACGGAAGAGATAAGATCACCTCTCATGTCTTGAGAGAAAAGTTGATAAATTTAATATTATTTTATTGATGCGAGTAATGGTAGGTTAATTGGTAAATTAAGTAGGTATAGGATGTATACTACTTGAAATAAAGTAACTACCGGTGGACATGAAATATAGGCGTAAAAAAATATATAGGGATATATATGTATGCCAAGGTAGAGACAAGCTTGTAGACCTATGTAGTGGACCAGTAAAGTAGGTTGACATACTCTAGGAATTAGAGAACTCAACAATGAACTAGTGAACATAGTGTCAAGTAAACGTAGGTTGGAAACATAGTGGAAGGTAGACCACTTGGACAAGTTGAATATAGAACCTAAAGTAGTGTGAACTTAGGTGGGAAAGACATTGGACCATGTGTCCTGAAACATAGGTTAGACATCTAGCGGTTAGAGTGCAACAGAGATCGTGGATCTAGAGAGGTCAATAATATAGGGTTAATAGTGAACCCCTAAGACCTAAACAAAGGTGATTCCGAAATCCTAGGATATGTGACTGTGGGTGTACGACTTGTTACTCGCTCAGTAGAGGATTCTCGATCACGGGTGTACGACAGGTTCCTCTCCTGTTAAGAATTTCTCAACCGAGGGAGTACGACATGTTCCTCTCCTAATAGGTACTCTATAGACTGTGGGTGTACGACAAACTCCTCTCCCAATCGGTGACTAATAATCCACAGGTGTGCGACATGTTCCTCTCTCGTTAAGAATTTCTCAACCGAGGGAGTACGACATGTTCCTCTCCTAACAGGTAATCTATAGATTGCGGGTGTACAATAGACTCCTCTCCTAACTGGTGACTAATAATCCACAGGTGCACAACATGTTCCTCTCTTGGTGGATTGTTTATTGGACCAAGAGTATACGGCATGCTTCTCACTCGTCAGTTGTACTACCCAGGATTGACTCAAGATTGAGTTGGGTACTTGGCTAAGGTAATAGTTACTTATGTTAGGATGGATAGAAATGGATAGTGAAATAGAAGTAAATGTATAGTGACTGGAAGCTAGAAAAAGGGGATCTCTCGGTGCAGCTCGCATAAGGTTAACTGCATTCCGTATGTGGTGCGAGACGACAAGGACAAGGCCGATTGCTTCGAGCGGGGACTTTGGTCAGAAATCTTCAAGGTTGTGCATGTCATCAAATTGCAAACCTTTGTCGAGGTTCTATATCGGGCCTTGTGGGTGGAGCAAGGTAATGTAATAGCGCAGGAGGAGTGCGAGTCCTATGACTTGGATAGAGAAGTAAGGCAACAGTCGGGTGCTATGGGTGGTCAATGGAACATCAGATGACCCCCGAGGCACTCGTAGTCGCAATCCAAGACCCCGGAGGTATCCGCTGCTAGGTCCTTGATGGGGTGTGTTATTTGTGGTGGATCCCATCAGGCTCGGCAATGCGTGCTGCGAGAGGGTAGGTATGTCAGGTGTGGGCAGCTGGGTCACACGAAGTATGATTGTCCCTTGGAGGATAACCAGGCCCCACCGGTCTCAATGGCATTTTTTCTCTCCAGGACAACCTGTGGGTATGCCACCCGCGGCAAGGTCTATAGGACGTGCAAAAAGGTCAAGATGATCGGAAGGTTCGCGACAGGCGCCAAGTGGCTGTGGGTTTGCGACCCAGGAGGAGGAACCTACTATTGCCAAAGAGAAGGAACCCACTATTGACTATGACACTATTGTAGGTATGGTTTAAATTATACAATCATACATACAGAGCATAAATTGACACAAGAGCATTGCATCTATTATTAGTTGGTTGCCTGCTATTACTCATAGGTAGATGAGGGTAGGGACCATTTGGGTTGAGCGGGTATAAGTACACGAAAATGCTCGTGTTGTAAGAGTGTGTATTGCCTGTTGGTGGGTATAGGCGAATTGATCATGCCGACAAATTACCGGTGTGGAGCCGGAGTTAGGGCTCGACGTAGTGGTGAGGGACGGTGTGTCTCTAGCCTTGCGCAATGGTTAGTGCAGAGGCAGAGTCGTGAAGTCCTAAGGTCTAGAGTGAGACAAACTCATGTGCCGAGAGCATGGGATTTCACTTTTGGTGGTTGTAGTGACCGCGCTACATTTGGTGACTACTGATCAAGTATGGCTGTAACGCTACTTAGCGACGATGGTAGTAGTGCAAGACGAGATTTCAACATTTGAAAGTATCTTGATAGTTCGGGAATTTCTGGATGAGGCTTCGATGTAATGGTAGTAGGGGTGAAACCACTACCGTTGAGTTAGTACGATAATCGCCAAGATTAGGTGAGTCGGTCTTGTAGTATCTCCGCCGAGGTAAGGGAGTACACTTGTGTAGTGATCGAGCTTAAGCCAGGTTGCTTAACGCTTATGGTTAATGTAGATAGGTTAGGAGCGTAGGATGCTTGAGTATAGGTGCTCATAGAGCATAGGTTACATTCAGTCGAGAGGGTTTGTTGGCAGTAGCACTTAAGCGGTTGCTAAGTGTGAAGCGAGGCAAGAATTTCTCAAAGGGATGGTGGCATTAGCTAAGATCTTATCAGGCGTTAGAGTTATGTGTCGCTCAGTATAGCGGTTGGCCATAGGACGACGGTTAGCGGGTGTTGCTCAGGGACGATCTATGGTGACCCGGATCTCTGTATTGCTTCTACAGTGTGACCAGCAGCTTCTGGAGGCCTATGTGGCGTGTCGGCGGTGTTGGTGCACCAATTGGACATAAGTGATGGACTCCGGGTGTTAAATGGATTACTTGGGTAATCGGTTGACCCTGTCGGATGTTTAGAAGTGGCTTCGCGCGAAACGGATATCAAAATTGGACTCAGCGCGAAGTTTGGACAAAAGAACACCTTTCCGGATGCCTTTGGCAATTTTTAGAAATGGAATTTGGCAAAACGGACAGCAGATTTGGATTCAGCGCGCGAAAACGATGAAAACGGACTATTTATTTGTATTTTTCGGAGCTCGGAGGCCGCGCACCGATTTCGAGGCACTTGGCACTGTTCCGGCAGCGGGCGGGCAGCGGCGGAGCGCGGCGGCGCGGGCGCCGGAGTGGGCGCGGGCAGGCGCGCGGTGCACGGGAGCGTCGTGCCACGTGTCATCTTCCGGTTGGTTTGCCTTGGGACACGTGGCCGCGTAGGATTGGTTAGTGCTTGGACTTGGTCCACGGAGCTGGTGCAGCCGACCTCGGGATGCGTGCCTGGCAGAGAGCCCCGGCGGCACTGGCAGCGCGCACATGGGCGCGCCAGGCGCGCGTTGACCGGGTGCACGCCACGCGTCTTCGTCCGGGAGGGGCCACGTGGCGCAAGCTGGGTGGCCGGATTGGCTGTCCGCTGTTTGGCAGGTGACGTGGCGAAACCGGATTGTTTCGGGCGCTCCGCGGGGCAGTGGAACAGCGCACTGTTGGCGCCCGAATTGATTCGGGCGCCCGAAACCTAGGACTTGGGTGTCATTTTCCCAATTGTTTTCCCAGCCTATAAATAGGCCGAGAACAACTGCCTGTATCTCTTTCCTTGCTCGGTTTCTCACAGTGCAACCATCAGCAAGATTCTTCCTCTTCCAGAGGTGCTTCCAGCTGAGGATTTCTGGGATTTTTGGTGGCACGCACTTTGAGGTTTTTGATTTTACGGCGCAGTGCGACGATTTCTCTTCGGTGTTCTTCTCCGTCGCATTTCGGTGCACGAGCTCCCCCGGCTTACTCCGACCCCCTCTTTCCGGCGATTCTTGTGTTTTGAGCTCCCCCTCTTTTCGAGTCTATCTTGGAGTTTCCTGAGCTTTCTTTTGACCTTATTCTGTGGTGGAGTTTTGGACAGTGTCTCGGTATTTCGGCTATAACTTTGCGCTCAGGCATCGGATGGAGGCTTGCTTGTAGTCATTTTGCATCTACACAGCGCAAGGAACGTCCTCGAATTTTCCTGGATTTTTCTGAGTTTCTCCTGAAGGTGAAAAATCCTATTTTCCAGAGCAAAGTGCTACAGATTTTTGTACAGGATTCTTTTGAGAGGGTCACCTTGTCAGATTTTTATCTTGATGTACAAAACTCTGATTGGGACGTGCATGTACTCGTTTCGAAGGGCTCGACGCGATGATTGCAGCGGTATTTTTGTTGGATTTTTCGGAGTCCCTTCTGCAGGTGAAAATTTCACATCTTTGGGACTGTTACCAGCAGTTTGTGTGTACTTGGATATTTTTGGAATAAAGTGTAACCTTGGACCTTATTGTTGTACCCAGGAGAGTTTGCGGGTGTTTCTGAACCCGTTGGAGTCGGGGAAAATTGGAGATATTTGTTCCTGGGTATTTTCAGCTGTTGGACTTTGGACAGTTTAGCACTTCAGGTGGGTTGCTTCGCCTCCAAAATCAATGGACTGCCTGCTAATTCTATAATATAGGAAACATGCATGTTGTGAGATGGATTAGGATGCATGTTAGAGAGGGAAGTGTTATCTTTCCGATTATGATTGATATCCTGTTAAATTATTATTCCCTGATCCTTCTTTAGTTAAATTGATTGCTATTGTTGGAACTTGACCTAGCACCCCGTCATATGTTGCATGTGTAACCAAACTAGTAGAAAACCTTCACTTGAGCTAGGTTTATTTATGCTCTAGACATCCACACTTCGTATTCTATTCCTGGACATAGTGTTATCCTCGCCCGGGTAGTGGGCCGAGTGGTCGGGATTTCTTTTAGTGTGGGATGCATGTTACACTCGTGCTTGGGAGCAGAGTGGAGTCTAGTAGATGTAGTCGGTCTTTTATCTGTGGCGGGAGCCGTTTGGGTGAACGGTGGTCCCGGGATGTCTTGTTTTCTTGTTTTATTTATCGCCACTGTGTTAGTGGCAGTAGTGTACCAGTGATAGTAGGACCTAGAACCCAGACTGTTTTTAGACACACATAAATTTCTGTAAACTAATGTTTTCCTTCCAAATTTCGAAGGGTCGCCGGAGCCTGTTCTTGTTTGATTTGGGTAAAGGCAATAGCCCTTCGAGGTTTGGAAAATAAAACTTATTTGAACTGATTTTTATTAAAGAACTAAAATATATTAAATTGGGTTTCTCAGATTAAAATAGCTTTCAGTAATAACTGTCATATTTTTATTACAACTTCGGCACCCGAGAGAGTTTGGGTAATCTGGGTTCTAGGGGCCTTTTCTGTTTCTGTTTCGGGACAAAAGCTACGGGGACCGTGCCTGGAACCTGTTCTTGTTTGATAGGGTTGTAGGTGTTGGTCCTTTGGAACTTTCGGGCCCTGGTTGGTGTCTTCCGCATGTCTTACTGAGGTTGTCATGTTCCCGAACTGTAAGGGGGTCGGAAACTTCGATAGGCGGATCCTGGAGTTTGTTCTTGTTTGATTAGGGTTCTAGGCACCGACCTATCGGGGTTTCCGAACCCTTATGGTGTCGGTCTGTGTTGTGTCGTTACGGGTTGGTGTTCTTTTTTGGGGAGCCGTTGGGTTGACGGCAGTCCTAGCTGTTGGATATTTCCAGCTAGTGAGTTAGAGATGTGATGTTGGTTATTGTCGATCTTGTTGATCGTGGATTTGGACTATAGCCTGCATGAGCCACATTAAGCTCGACAAAGATGCGCTGATACTTTCCTCGGTAGGGTCGCGCCCCTCGAGTGCCACTCCGGAGTTGGGCCTGTTACTTTGCTATCGCGACTTGTCGACGCAGTCCCTCTCGCTGGGCCAGTTTTGGCAGTCACGGACGCCTTACGGTAGACCCGTCCTCTTGTGGATGTGCGGCAGTAGGTGGGCGTAGATTTGATTGGACCCTTTGTGGCAGTCACTGTGATTGGGTTGATTGAGTATACTGAGTTTGAGTCGATGCATCATTTTCATCTGTATCACCCTTTGAGCATAGTAGATTGAGGCATGGTAGCTGTAGAGTTATTTTCAGCTTTCCTTTCTTCAGTTTTCTGTTATCTTATGCCTCTAGTAGACTTAGTGGGCAGACCGTCGGGATTGGTGGCGGTACCCACTGAGAACTACTGTGGGATGTAGTTCTCACACCCGCTGTGGTGTATTTTTCCCCAGGGACCCCTTCTCCAGTTCCTGTTACTCCAGTTGTTGATCCTACAGACCGAGGTGAGGGAGTCGCGAGCTAGTTCCCTACCCGTCTTTGGAGTATAGCGTTGCCCTCTTTTTGGAGATTTGCAGTACAGTCAGTAGATTAGTTTTATTTCCACTTTTGAGAGACTATTGTATTGTGAGGATTTGACTTGTACTGAGAGCCTGTACACTGATATTTTATTTCTGTTTACCTCCCTGCAGAGTTTGGAGTGTTGTATCAGAGGATTTTGTATATGATCGTATTGGGAGATGGATATTGTATCTTTATTTTCAGTTGTACAGTGATTGGATTTTAGTTTTCAGTAGTTTTCTTTTCAGCTCTGATATTTGTATATCTTTAGTATTATCTTTTGCAGGTTATACGCTTCGCCTATGCGGGGTTTTGTATAGGCGGCGGATCTGTTGGCGAGCCCGGGTCGCAGTTTCGACCCCGGGGCGTGACAGATTAGAGTGGTATCAGAGCCTAGGTTGTAGGTCATGGTGGACTTAGAAACCCTAGGCTTGTGGTTGGACATTAGGATGACTACGTGAGAGTCGTGACTTTTAGCGAGAGTCCTGATTGAGTTTTATACCTCTCCCAAGAGACGGGATGAGTGATTGGCATGTTTATTCTCCTAAGCGATTATGTTGGCTGCAGACAACATAATGCTATGGAATGGATGACATGTCTTAGACTCTCGCTGGATTGGGTCGAATGGTTGTTATGTCCTGATGTTTGCTATTGTGCAGTGGACTACGATGCCCCTGAGACGTCGTGCAGTGAAGAGGGCACATCCTGCATCAGATCAGGAACTCGAGCAGCGGGCGGCAGAGCTATCAGAACAGAGCGAGACCCAAGAGTCACGGGCCTATATGGCACAGATGTCGGAGGTTGTCCGACGCCAGGAGGAGGCCAAGGAACGTTTGATGCGCCTGTCGGAGCAGAGAGCACAGCTAGTTGTAGCACCGCCTGAGTGTCCTCCAGCACATTCTTTCGATGCAGTGGCATCTCCAGTTGTACCAGTGGCACCGATTGAGCCAGCAGCCCCCTCCGTGCCGACGAGTAGTGCCGAGGCACCGAGGCAGGGTGGATAGCGGATAGTAGATGAGCTTTGGGACATCATTGATCGATAGAGCCAGTCCCGGCAGTTTGATCCACCCCGATTTGCAGGATTGAGCTTGGAGCCGTGGGAGGCAGAGTCTTGGATCACAGCGATGGAGCGACTCCTTGAGACCCCTTTTGTTGAGGAGCAGTTTCAGGTTCTTTTGGCGACAAGCTTGTTGGAGCACAATGCCGAGGCATGGTGGCGCCGAGTGTGACTTGTCGGCCCGCCTGGGATCCAGCTGCTTATTTGGGCGGAGTTCCGCAGTCTCCTTCTTAAAGCCTTCTTTTTGAAGAGTGACAGATAAAGGCTAAAGGATGGAGGACAGATCGACTGGCATGGGCATTCCAGATTTCTTCTCCAGGATAGTGAATTTCCGAGATGTCAGAAGTCGGGTGGACCCCGAGGGCAGCATCAGCATTGGTATCAGCAGCGGCGGTAGCATGGATGTGTTGTTGCTGAAGCCCGCATTCGTCACCTTAGCGTGAGCAGAGGCAGAGGCCGTGTTCCCTTGTGGATAGTCTAGATATTTTCTGACGGACTGGACTTTGATGTTGAGGTAGACTAAGCGACGACCACCTGCATCGAGTGGATGAGTCTGTGCCGCCGGTTGGAGGGGGCCACGAGAGTGGATCGAGTTATCGCAGGCATGACTCCTTTACAGCAGTCTGAGTCAGAGCATTTTGCTTTCCTGCCTGGACTAGAGGTAGAGTTGTTACCATGTGCACTAGAGGTACAGGTTCCTATTGGTGTTGTGCATGTGGGGGAGCCTTCTGGATTGTGTCCAGTGCAGAGAAGACTTGGGATTTTATACCGACAGATGTGACGGTTTGGTGACAGCTCCTAGACTCTGATTGAGCACACGGGATGGACCGGTTGGCGCGCTATCATGCAACGACTGATTGTGGATTGAGAACAGTGACCCTTCCGCGAGTTGGACAGGAGTTCATTTCACTGGTTGCCGAGGTACCCTTCCCGCAGCGTTGGCTTCAGCGGTTTTGGACAGACGCCACCCTTTGAGCGTAGGTGACGATTAGACTTAGTGGTCGTGTCCCTAGGGGTCACGGTTAGATCGTAGCTTTCATTTTTGTAGCCACAGCAGGAACGACTTCAACACTTCTCTCCTTTTTCTTGCCTTTGTGCTAAAATTTACGAACAGGACGAAAGCTTCGAAAGGCTACTCCAGAAATGGAGACGGTGCCCGAACCTGTTCTTGTTTGATTGGGGCAAGGGCACTGGTATTTCGGAATTTTCGGACTTTTCGTTAATTTCAGCTATTTTCTAAATATAGAGTTGGGGTTGACGACTTTCCTGCTGGTGGGGCCTTTACCTTTCTTGTTGGTTGTGTTAGCGTACTTCGTGTAGTTTTGGACGAGTTGTTTTGGTTGTTCTTCCTTGTCCCCAGCCTTTGGAGTTCCTGAGGTTTTTCCAGCTTTTGGACTCGCTTTGCGGAGAGTGAGTAGCGACTGGGGAGTTGGAGACTGTGTTGATGGATACTTAACTTGGGCTTGGTATTTGTGACTCCTGTTTGAGTTGTGTTAGTTTCGAGGACGAAACTTTCTTTTAGTGGGGGAGGATGTGGTGACCCGGATCTCTGTAGGGCTTCTACAGTAGTGTGACCAGCAGCTTCTGGAGGCCTATGTGGCGTGTCGGCGGTGTTGGTGCACCAATTGGACATAAGTGATGGACTCCGGGTGTTAAATGGATTACTTGGGTAATCGGTTGACCCTGTCGGATGTTTAGAAGTGGCTTCGCGCGAAACGGATATCAAAATTGGACTCAGCGCGAAGTTTGGACAAAAGAACACCTTTCCGGATGCCTTTGGAAATTTTTAGAAATGAAATTTGGCAAAACGGACAGCAGATTTGGATTCAGCGCGCGAAAACGATGAAAATGGACTATTTATTTGTATTTTTCGGAGCCCGGATACCGTGCACGGATTTCGAGGCACTTGGCACTGTTCCGGCGGCGGCGGGCAGCGGCGGAGCGCGGCGGCGCGGGCGCAGGCAGGCGCCGGAGTGGGCGCGGGCAGGCGCGCGGGCGCGCTGGCAGGCGCGCGGGCGCACGGGCAGGCACGCGTTGCACGGGAGCGTCGTGCCACGTGTCATCTTCCGGTTGGTTTGCCTTGGGACACGTGGCCGCGTAGGATTGGTTGGTGCTTGGACTTGGTCCACGGAGCTGGTGCAGCCGGCCTCGGGATGCGTGCCTGGCAGAGAGCGCAGGCGGCGCTGGCAGCGCGCACATCGGCGCGCCACGCGCGCGTTGACCGGGTGCACGCCACGCGTCTTCGTCCGGGAGGGGCCACGTGGCGCAAGCTGGGTGGCCGGATTGGCTGTCCGCTGTTTGGCAGGTGACGTGGCGGAACCGGATTGTTTCGGGCGCTTCGCGGGGCAGTGGAACGGCGCACTGTTGGCGCCCGAATTGATTCGGGCGCCCGAAATCTAGGACTTGGGTGTCATTTTCCCAATTGTTTTCCCATCCTATAAATAGGCCGAGAACAACTGCCTGTATCTCTTTCCCTGCTCGGTTTCTCACAGTGCAACCTTCAGCAAGATTCTTCCTCTTCCAGAGCTTCTTCCACGTGAGAATTTTTGGGATTTTTGGTGGCACGCACTTCGAGGTTTTCGATTTTACGGCGCAGTGCTATGATTTCTCTTCGGTGTTCTTATCCGTCGCATTTCGGTGTACGAGCTCCCCCGGCTTACTCCAACCTCCGTTTCCGGCTATTCTTGTGCCGTTGGCTTTATGACAGGTAGGGCTACGACTGTTGTGTTTTGAGCTCCCCCTCTTTTCGAGTCTATCTTGGAGTTTCCCGAGCTTTCTTTTGACCCTTATTCTGTGGTGGAGTTTTGGACAGCGTCTCGGTATTTCAGCTATAACTTTGCGTTCAGGCATCGGATGGAGGCGTGCTTATAGTCATTTTGAATCTACGCAGCGCAAGGAACTACTCGAATTTTCCTGGATTTTTCTGAGTTTTTCTCGAAGGTGAAAAATCCCATTTTCCAGAGCAAAGTGCTACAGATTTTTGTACAGGATTCTTTTGAGAGGGTCACCTTGTCAGATTTTTATCTTGATGTACAAAACATGGATTGGGACGTGCAGGTACTCGTTTCGAAGGGGTCGACGCGGCGATCGCAGCGGTATTTTTGTCGAATTTTTCGGAGTCCTTTCTGCAGGTGAAAATTTCACATCTTTGGGACTGTTACCAGCAGTTTGTGTGTACTTGGATATTTTTGGAATAAAGTGTAACCTTGGACCTTATTGTTGTACCCAGGAGAGTTTGCGGGTGATTCTGAACCCGTTGGAGTCGGGGAAAATTGGAGATATTTGTTCCTGGGTATTTTCAGCTGTTGGACTTTGGACAGTTTAGCACTTCAGGTGGGTTGCTTCGCCTCCAAAATCAATGGACTGCCTTTTAATTCTATAATATAGGAAACATGCATGTTGTGAGATGGATTAGGATGCATGTTAGAGAGGGAAGTGTTATCTTTCCGATTATGATTGATATCCTGTTAAATTATTATTCCCTGATCCTGCTTTAGTTAAATTGATTGCTATTGTTGGAACTTGACCTAGCACCTCGTTATATATTGCATGTGTAACCAGACTAGTAGAAAACCTTCACTTGGGCTAGGTTTATTTATGCTCTAGACATCCACACTTCGTATTCTATTTCTGGACATAGTGTTATCCTTGCCCGGGTAGTGGGTCGAGTGGTCGGGATTTCTTTTAGTGTGGGATGCATGTTACACTCGTGCTTGGGAGCAGAGTGGAGTCTAGTAGATGTAGTCGGTCTTTTATCTGTGGCGGGAGCCGTTTGGGTGAATGGTGGTCCCGGGATGTCTTGTTTCCTTGTTTTATTTGTCGCCACTGTGTTAGTGGCAGTAATGTACTAGTGACAGTAGGACCTAGAACCCAGACTGTTTTTAGACACACATAAATTTCTGTAAACTAATATTTTCCTTCCAAATTTCGAGGGGTCGCAGGAGCCTGTTCTTGTTTGATTTGGGTGAAGGCAATAGCCCTTCGAGGTTTGGAAAATAAAACTTATTTGAACTTATTTTTATTAAAGAACTAAAATATATTAAATTAGGTTTCTCAGATTAAAATAGCTTTCAGTAATAATTGTCATCTTTTTATTACAACTTCGACACCCGAGAGAGTTTGGGTAATCTGGGTTCTAGGGGCCTTTTCTGTTTCTGTTTCGGGACGAAAGCTACGGGGACCGTGCCTGTAACCTGTTCTTGTTTGATAGGGTTGTAGGTGTTGGTCCTTTGGAACTTTCGGGCCCTGGTTGGTGTCTTCCGCATGTCTTACTGAGGTTGTCATGTTCCCGAATTGTAAGGGGGTCGGAAACTTCGATAGGCGGATCCTGGAGTCTGTTCTTGTTTGATTAGGGTTCTAGGCACCGCTCTATCGGGGTTTCCGAACCCTTATGGTGTCGGTCTGTGTTGTGTCGTTACGGGTTGGTGTTCTGTTTTGGGGAGCCGTTGGGTTGACGGCAGTCCTAGCTGTTGGATATTTCCAGCTAGTGAGTTAGAGATGTGATGTTGGTTATTGTCGATCTTGTTGATCGTGGATTTGGACTATAGCCTGCATGAGCCACATTGAGCTCGACAGAAATGCGCTGATACTTTCCTCGGTGGGGTCGCGCCCCTGGAGTGCCACTCCGGAGTTGGGCCTGTTACTTTGCTATCGCGACTTGTCAACGCTGTCCCTCTGGCTGGGCCAGTTTTGGCAGTCACGGACGCCCTACGGTAGACCCATCCTCTTGTGGATGTGCGGCAGTAGGTGGGCGCAGGTTTGACTGGACCCTATGTGGCAGTCACTGTAATTGGGTTGATTGAGTATACTGAGTTTGAGTCGATGCATCATTTTCATCTGTATCGCCCTTTAAGCATAGTAGATAGAGGCATGGTAGCTGTAGAGTTATTTTCAGCTTTCCTTTCTTCAGTTTTCTGTTATATTATGCCTCTAGTAGACTTAGTGGGCAGACCGTCGGGATTGGTGGCGGTATCCACTGAGAACTACTGTGGGATGTAGTTCTCACACCCGCTGTGGTGTATTTTTCCCCAGGGACCCCTTCTCCAGTTCCTGTTACTCCAGTTGCTGATCCTACAAACCGAGGCGTGGGAGTCGCGAGCTAGTTCCCTACCCGTCTTTGGAGTATAGCGGTGCCCCCTTTCTGGAGATTTGCAGTACAGTCAGTAGATTAGTTTTATTTCCACTTTTGAGAGACTATTGTATTGTGAGGATTTGACTTGTACTGAGAGCCTGTACACTGATGTTTTATTTCTGTTTACCTCCCTGTAGAGTACGGAGTGTTGTATCAGAGGATTTTGTATATGATCGAATTTGGGAGATGGACATTGTATCTTTATTTTCAGTTGTACAGTGATTGGATTTTAGTTTTCAGTAGTTTTCTTTTCAGCTCTGATATTTGTATATCTTTAGTATTATCTTTTGCAGGTTAGACGCTTCGCCTATGCGGGGTTTTGTATAGGCGGCGGATCTGTTGGCGAGCCCGGGTCGCAGTTTCGACCCCGGGGCGTGACACGATCCGTGCCCGAACCATGCATTGACTGTGAAGCCAGTCGCCTTGGAGCAAGGCGAAGTCAGCTCTGTGATAGTGGCCTGAAACCCAAGGATAGGGCTTGGTAGGGACTTATGGTCGGGGCAGTAGTCCGAGCTATGACCCGGGGATGTAGAATATCACGTGTTAGGGTGTTAATGCACCAAAGGGTATAGTATGACCCAAATTGTAAGGTCGGATATGATTGGGACTCACTCCTAATCTGGAGTAAGGATCCTATTGTGTAGTGATTTGGTCTGCAAGTGTGCGACGGTTGTTGCACGGTGTTGAGTCGGATATTAAACAATAAGCCTAGGTCGGATCATGGCTTTGTGGACCTCTTATAGCGAACTGAGAAAAACGGTGAGCCGAGGGCTTGTGTGATGAAAGCGTTAGTATTATGCAGGAAAAAACCGAGGGTAGTGACCAAGGAGCAGAGGCTCAGTCATGCCACTCGCCTGATTGACCGCAATATTGAGTGTCGCCGTGGTGACGAAATTGGATTTGCAAACTAAGTGTTCATATAGATCCATCGTCAGTGTGACATTAGGTTAGTTGTCGGCTATGTAAACCTACCAACGTGCTTCTTACGAGATGTTGAGTTAGTAAAAGCTGCAGATAGAAGAAGAACAATGCTCCAAAGTGAGTACTTACCGGTGGAAATGCCGGACTAGGCCATCTCGGAATGCGGTTGGAAGTTTCCTTATGGGGTGACCCACATGTGATTGAACGAAGGTACCGAATAGGTGATTGCCTTTAGGCAATGTTAATGAACGGACCTAATGGACTCTCAAGGAGTGTGGTACTCAGCAAAGTTAGTGAGGTTTGTCGTCTAATGACGACAATTGTGGATGAGAGTGCCCAATGAGGAAACACTGTGTGGATCAAT
Source organism: Tillandsia fasciculata (assembly GCA_029168755.2). Lineage (NCBI taxonomy): Eukaryota > Viridiplantae > Streptophyta > Magnoliopsida > Poales > Bromeliaceae > Tillandsia > Tillandsia fasciculata. The sequence continues at coordinate 15,181,872 of CM054936.1, forward strand.
GCCAGCGAGTTCCGGGGATCGCGGTGGGCGACCTTATACTCTTGGAGGTGTCATCGAGAAATGAGTTAAATAGATTGGGGTTCGGGGCAAACTAAATTCCCCGAGACCGAAGGTCGGGAAAAGTAGTAGATTGCATTGGAATGCCGATGCACTGACTTGTGCGGCCACTGAAGTTGGTGGAAGTCCGCAATGAGACTGGGATGTCCGCACTCTATAGGGATGTGCGTGGCTTGATCGTTGCCCTCCAATATGAGTAATTGAAGTGCTAAAAAATATGGTCAATAAGGTGTGCTTGGGATGCATCCTTGTTATGAAAAAAGGACTGCGAAAATTATAAAATTTCCTAGACCGAGGTTCAACGGGGGTAATCACATGGATCGTGACTTACCCGACAAATTGAAGGTTCAGTGTAGAAGCATCACCATCTGGGATTCGAGAAATTGAAATGAGGTGCGATTTGAGTTTTATGCATGAAACTCTTTTAAGGGGGAGGAGAATGTAATGACCTGAACTTCTACAAATGGGGGAGTTCTAGTGAAAACTGGCTTGGAGTACTATTCTTATGATCCAAGTGAAGTTTCAAGCTATTTGGAGCATTTTCGGCTAGGGCTCGGTGCGAAAATGAAATTTGAAAATATTGGACGTTGACCAATTGACTGTAAATAGTCAAGAGGTAATAGTGGATAACTCCATGTTGGGTTCCAAGGATTTCTGAACGATTAGAAGAGAGTTGGATTTTCAAGGAGAAAAATTTTAAAAAAAAATTGACGAAGCGAATCGGAGTCGAGAATGGTTCGGGGTCCGGACCTTGGTAGGAACGACTGGACCTTGGCCTGTGAAGATCGGACCCTGAGGGGGAGTCCAGACCTTCCCTAAAAATTATCTTCTATATGCTCATTTTGACTCCTTTGGACCTGGTGGGTTGAGCTTCTCGCTTGGGCGGCCATACTTTTTGAAAATTATTTTTATAGTTTTCACCCCACGTTTTTCAGGTTCTTTCATGAGTGGCGCGACGACACGAGGAATGGGCGTAGTTCAGTAAATAATGCCCTAATATTTTGAGACTGAGATAGAGTACCCTCGTCAATGTGTAGCTAAGGGTATTAAAAATATAAAAGAAAAAATGTAATATTATTTTGGATTGTGAAAGAAAAAAAAATGTAAATGTAATGTATATGTGACGAATGTGTGTAATAGAGTAGTTGTTTTATGTTTTCTATACTTTTCTTTTGCAATTTTTGTATAAATTTGGTTGCTGATTAGAACATCTCGAATTCTACTGGTTGTGGCGCCTTGGGTGGATAGGAGGAACTCTGTCCGTTCGGCGAGTCTGGGCACGCTCTTGCGAGACATTCCTATTTGGAAGGCGGGACGGGGCGTGACACTTTTTTCTCTTTCTCCCTCTAGACTGAAGGAGAAGCGCATGGCTTGGAGGAGCCCCAAGGATGGGTTTCGATCTTCTCCAAAGCAAGAAGAAGGTAGGGAGCTCCAAGGTGAAGCTCTAGAAAGAGAAAATAGCTTTTCTCTCCCACGTTTTAGCAAAAAGCAAGAAAGATGTGAGTTGGGTATTTTTAGAGTTTTGAGTCCTTGAATTTTGAAAAAGTTTTTTGAGATCTCTAATGATTTTTAAATTATTTTTATGATTTTTCTTGAGACTATAAGAAATCAAGCCTTTTATTTGTAGGAAAGAGCTTCAAGATGTGGGGAATATCATCGAAAATGGTGATCTTTCTTGCTCATTTTCTTTTCTATGATCTAGAAGTATGATTCGTGAGTAATAGAGGGTTTTAGGGGTATTCATGTGTGTGAGATGCATGTTTAGTGTATGAGACAAGTTTTAGGGTATAACCCTAAAGGAAAAACAAAGATTTAGTCTTGCATGTATGTTTTGTATATATAGCAAAGAGATAACCTCGAGAACGAGAGTGACAACAAACCTATAAAGGGTTAGTAAATAGGGTTAACATTGGACCTCTGAGACCTTGAGAGAGACGATTCCAGAATCCCTAACTTTTATCCATGGTTGCGTCTCGTGGATCCCCTCCTACTAGATGACAGGACCCGAGGGTACATGTGGTGGATCCCTGCCTATTGGGTACCCTATGGCTGGCAAGTGTGGTAGATCCCCGCCAAGCGTAGGGTGAGTATCCGAGAGAGCGTGTAGGCATTTTCCCTATGTCGGATATAGTGTTGCCGAAGGTGCGTGGGATGTACCCCGCCTGTCGGCCAGGATTGTGGCTAGGGTGCGTGTAGGAGTATTCCCTGCCCGATGCTGAGATGGAAGCGATATTCTGCTGTTGATTGATCCAAGACCGAGTCGGGAACTTTGCTAAGGTAAAGAAATCTTAGGCTAGATTTGGACTAGAAATGGATAGTGAAATGGAGGCAGATGTATAGTACCAACTTGCATATGTTTCATTATTGTATTTATTTGAGGCATAGCATATGATTTAGTTGTATATAACATAGATTTACTTTCTTGCAGATTATTACTATATGCTTTTATTGTCTTCTTTGGATCTGGTCAGTCGAACTTCTCGTTTGGGTGGTTGTACCCACTGGGAACTATTTTTATAGTTCTCACCCCTATATTTTACAGGTCCTTCCATGAGCAGCGCGACAGCGCGAGGTAAGGGCGTAGCTCTATAGATATCGCCCTACCAGGTTGTGACCCATATTGAAGTACCCTTGTCAGCGTAGTTAAGGGTTTAGAAATGAAAGAACACAATAATGCAATAATATTTTGGATTGTAAAAGAAAAAGAAAAGAAAAATGTAAATGTAACGTGTATGTGACAAATGTGTGTAATAGATTAATTGTGTTATATTTTCTGTACTTTTCTTTCTCAATCTTCGTATGAATTAGGTTTCTAGTTGGAACATCTCGAATGGTACAGGTTATAACGCCTTGGGTGGACAAAAAAAAACTGTCCGTTCGGCTGGTCTGAACGTGCGCCTGAACCAACCAAATAGGTGGTCTCGGGGTGTGACACCACCGGCAGCTCCATCCGGTGGCTGACCCGAGGCATCGTGATAGCCACCGAGTGGGCAGATTTTTGCCATTTAGGTGGTGAAGGAGGACCTGGCAGCCAATAACGTTGTGGTAGGTATAATTTTAATTAATGATGTTAAATTTAGGGCTTTATTCGATACAGATGCATCGCATCTATTCATCCGTAAGACTTTTTCAACGACACATGGGTTTAACATATTGGAGTCTAGGAGCACTACAATGGTTCAAGTTTCGGACCATACATTCTATGTCACGAAATATTATCCTGCATGTCCAGTGCGGATAGGTGACTGGATCATGCTAGTGAATTTCTTAGTATTGAGACGGATGGGGGACTTCGACATTGTGCTAGAAATGGATTGACTCTCACAATATTATGCCACTATTGACTGTGAAAGTCGAGTCATCACCTTCCGAGAACTAGGACAAAAGGAGTTCATCTACCTAGGGTGTAGGAGCTCACTTTTTGCTATGACAGCCTCTATATCTCGAGCCAAGAAGTTGATCAATGGCGGATAGTGGCAGATAGTGGAAGAGTGAGCAGAATATCCAGGGCGGGATCAAAAACATCCCAGTGGTAGAAAGTATCCAGATGTATTTCCAGGGGAGTTGACGGTATGTCGTATGATCGGGAGATCGAGTACATCATAAACTTGGTTCCCGAAACTGCGCCGATTTCTAAAGCACCTTATAGGATGTCACAGATGGAATTAAAGGAGCTCAAGGCTCAATTACAAGATTTATTGGACAAAGGCTTTATCAAACCTAGTGTCTCCCCGTGGAAAGCTCTGTTGCTATTCGTGAGAAAGAAAGACGGGTTTTTGTGGTTGTACGTGGATTATCGGGAGCTCAATAAAATTACTATCAAGAACCGGTATCCAATGTCGCGGATCGACGACCTATTAGATCAATTGCAGGATTCCCTAGTATTATCGAGGATAGATCTTTAATTGGGATACCACCAATTGAAAATAAAGCCGGAGGATGTGTACAAGACGGCTTTCAAGACGCGTTATCGTTATTATGAGTTTACTGTCATTTGGGTTGACCAGTGCTTCGGCGGAATTCATGAATCTTATGAATCACGTCTTTCAACCATTATTGGACCGATTTGTTGTGGTCTTCATTGACAACATTTTGGTCAACTCTCGGAGTGACATAGAGCACGAGGAGCATCTTCAACAAGTATTTCAAGTACTTTGGAAGCGAACGCTATTCGTGAAGTTAAAGAAATACGAATTTTAGCTTCGAAAAGTGGCATTCTTGGGGCATGCTATTTTAGAAGCGAGGCCTATGTGGACCCTAAGAAAGTGGAGGCAATAAAAAAATAGCCCCGACCTACAATTGTCACTGAAGTTCAAAACTTTGTCGGGTTTGCGGGGTACTATAGGCGGTTCATGAAGGGATCTCTATAATTACCACTCTGCTTACCGGCCTCACACACAAGGGAGCTAAATTCATTTGGAGCGATAAGTGCAACAAAACTTTCCAACTCTTAAAGAAAAAGTTGATATCGACTCCAATCCTCGCATTACCCACGGCAGGAAACGGATTTGTGGTGTACAGTGATGCTTCGGAAAGTAGTTTGGGGTGTGTTTTGATGCAATAAGGGAAGGTTATAGCCTACACCTCTCGACAATTAAAGAATTATGAAAAGAACTACCCCACCCAGGATCTCTAATTGGTCGCGATAATATTTGCTTTAAAGCTGTGGTGGCATTACTTATATGGCGAGCACTATGAGATCTACACAGATCACAAAAGCCTCAAGTATCTATTTAATTAAAGAAGTTAAATTTGAGGCAGTATCGATGACTAAAATTGCTAAAGAATTATAATGTCACAATCTTGTACCACCCGAAAAAAGCAAATGTGGTGGCCGACGCATTAAGTCGAAAATTTGTGGAGAATCTCGCTATGTTGATCACTGGTCAAACGTTGCTACAAGAGTAAATGCTGCAATTCGATTTGGAGGTAGTAGCATCCGACACCGTAGCGACACTTATGACACTTAGAGTGCAACCCATCTTGTTGGAGAAAATCATGAAAAAAAAATCTCAGAGGAAAGGCACCAAAAGGTGCGGTCTGACGTCGAGGGTGAGTGCATGGAGGATTTCAGTGTGGACTCTGAACTTAATAGAAAAAGGAAGAAAATAAATAAGTCAGAGCAAATTATATTAATAAGACTTTCGTTTATGCTTCAGTTTTCTTTTATTATCAGCATTTACATTTGGCCTCTTAATCGAGAGTCCCTTAACACTACGAGTGTAGGGTAATTAACGACAAATCTTAAGTTTCCTGAAAGTCATGAATCTACAAACCTAATTTCAAAATAAAATTTAGCCAAATCTAATATGTACCATGAATGACCACTCACTGAGGGTTGAGCCGTTCATGGCGGCAGACATGCTACTGGAGATTAAGTGATACATGCAACAAAAAAATATGATGAAAAATATATTCGATTTATATCTGTAAAAAATTATCTTATATAATTTTTATGGCCTTATCAAAAAATACGAAACCATTTCTCCACACACTTTTCATTCAACTCCTTTTTTCCCCATTGCCCTATTTTGGATACATGAATAAATTATTCGGTGTATCTCCGCGATATACTAGAGAACTTTATATATTTGGTGGATGGGAGTGTGATCAAATATCTAAATTGAATGCTACTTACATTAAGTCATAGTAGGTGAAATTGTTATACTATCAAATCACGAATATCAGAATATTTCAAGGAGAAAAAAAGTCAAACCCTTTCATTACTGTTGGGGCCGAAAATGGCGGTCCGCGATCGGCCCCGTTCGACCCTCTGAGATGTGATGTGCCCCGTGCCAACTAGATCAAACGATCGGGCCGAAGAGGGATATGCTCGGCCGGGTTCTCCTCTGGTAACTCTCGCGACCATTCAGCTTAGAGTAGCAGAATCGGGATATGGAGACAGAGAAAGAGGCACAGATAGGATAAACACAAAAGACTAAGGAGCCGATTATGGGATGGAAATTGTATTGAGTGGAATGGGTTTACAAGAGAACAAGATAGCCAAGTACAATTAATCTACTCCTAGAAAAAGGGAAATATCTTACAGTTAATCTACTCTTAAGAAAAGTAGTAAAGATATGAAAAAGTAGGGGTGGTCACGGGCTTACGAGGTTGCCGGACTCCTTTTCCTTCGATGGTTCAGGTATTTATATACTTTCCGAATCATATTTATAATTGCCGATTTTGAATTATCGGTGTGATTTAGGGGAAATCACCGTGGAATCCTCAACTACTTCCTTTCGAGTTTAAAACCCCTCAAATAGAATAATAGTCATTTTTCCGTCCAAGTTCATCCCCTTGCTATCGCGCCAGGGCATGATTCTCGGCGCTTTCCAATGCTCCGCACTGCTTGCCATTACGGGTTAGTTGCAGGATTCGCGCCCAAATCTCGCACTCATTCCTTTCGAAATCTTTCCTTTATCGGCTAGAGCAACCGAAGGCTGACTTTGACCTCTGCCTTTTTCGTCTCTTGACTGAAGCGGTCCGGTGTTCGCTTTCAGCCAAAGTCGACCTTGGATGAGGTGATGACCCCCCTCATCGGCTATTCCTCCTGTCAGCTGATGCTCTCAACCGATGGCATACGTCGTGTGCTATATATACTCTAACGCGACTGAAATCGATCTTGATCAAGCCGCGGATCCTTCTTAGGTTGATTCTTCCCTTCATCGGCTGATGTTTTCGGCCGATGGTAAACGCCACATGTTGCTTTCTCAAGTGGTGAAAATTTTGGTCTCAACAATGCCCCCTCGGCAATCGCCTGACGTGCCGTTCGGGTGATTGTCGAAATCGAATCAACTTCTGGCACTGATAACGATGTCCCACAATTATCCCCATATCTTGGCAGGATATTTGCTTACTGCTCTGGAGAGTCGCGAATAGGTTCCTGTTTTCCTTGATTTCTTGAGTAGTAGGAATGTCCTCCTTTGATTACTCGGCTGATTCGGAAAGGTCCTTTCCTGTTTGGGGACCTTTTTTCGTATAATCAGGCTCTGACTGGGGGATTTTATATCTCGCCGTTCTTGATCGGCGTATCCCCAAAGTTATCCTTTTTTCTTCGGCCTCTTCGGCCGAGTCTTCGGCCTGTGGTGCGCAGTCGATTTCGCTTCTTCGCCGGCTTCTTGTGTCGGCTCTTTTCCGGAGGCCTTTATGTGGCCTCGCTGAGGAGTTTCACTGGTGATCCCCCTCAGTCATCCAAACGAATGAGGTCTCGTCCAGGTCCCTATCGACCGACCAGTTATCGGTCCGTGCCTCATTTTCCCCGATTTCTGTTTCGGCCGAAGATGGGGTCAGATCTTCTTCGTCGCCCCATCTTTTACATTGGGCCGCCCTTCTGGGGTTCTGCTTGACGGGTTCCTCAGCTTTCTGTCATTCGCCCGACGCTTCTTAGCTACGCCTCATGGCGGCCTCCAAATCTTTTAGGCGGGCATCCAGTTCCCGCTTGACGGCTTCATCCGTCGGTTTGAACGCTACCGGTTGGATTATCGGTAGCTTTTTTTAAGGCGGCACAGTCGAGCCTCCCGCCTCTTGTCGGTGCGTGGGCCATTCCTGCCTTGAGGCCGGCCGCGACCGCTGAATTGCGACGCCGTTATTGTGGACGTCGGCCTTCAGCCTCTGAGCTCGACGCTTCTGCGTCTTAGTCATGACCGGCCCTTGCCATCGGGCCAGTCCTGTGGCCGTGAACCACTCCTCCACCGGCATATCCACCGGTGGGTTCATCTTCCTCAGGTGCCCCTTGAGGATTTCTCTCCTCTGCCATGGTTTTGGCCATGGCTGGATCCTGAGTTCCTGAGCTAACTGAATGCCCATGATCTCCACCTCTCCCTTGGTGAGCCAAGGGAATTCGACTTCGGGACTCGTGGGGGCTGCTTCTGCCCCCCGCATTCCTCGGTAGGGAGGCCGTGGTGTCGGCCCTCTCTACTGGTGGTTAGCTAGGCCCCTCTGTCCGGGTCTTTGGTGGGGCCCAATCTGTTCTAGGTGTTGCGAGGGTCCATTTACTGATCTTCCTTCGGCCTATTGGCCGAAGGGTCTTCGGGGTGCCCCATGAACTCGGCTTCCGTTATAGCCGCAGGTGGGGGGTGCCCTGCTGCTGCTGCTGCTGTGGGGCTCATGGCCCCTCGTGGGCGACTGAGATTGGCCTTGGCCTGTCATGGCCGTAGAATTTTCGCCAGACCTTCTGGATAGGCGGGTCTCGCTCTCTTGTCTCGTCCCCTTCTCCGGAGGACTGCCTGTTGGACCCTTCAGCCGAACTTGGGCTTGACAGGTCGTCGTAGTGGAGTGCGCCTTCGCTGATGAAGGTAAGCCACCTCTTTACCTCCTCGGGCATGTCGGTGAAGAGGGCATCCCAATCTTCCTCGGTCATTTCGGCCCTGCACCTGATGCAGAGTCGAAATATGTTTCGTGCCGATTTTTGCTTTGCGGGGGACTCGGGCCCCTGCATCAGCTTCTTCCCTTTCAGGTCCACCACGTTCACCTCGGGAGGAAAAGGATTAGTGTCAACTTCCATAACTTTCTCTTTTTTGGAGTCGGCAAAAATGAGTCGACCCTCGTCAAGTTCTTTTTGAATATGCTTCTTAAAGGCGAAGGATTTGCCTGTTCGGTGGCTCTAAGAATAGTGCCACTTGCAGTACTTTCGCTGCCTGAGCTCCTCATAGGGAGGGATCGTCTGGCCCTCCTGTAGCTTGATGCGACCGTTCTTGTATAACCGATAGAAAACCTGATCAGTCTTTGACGTATCAAAAGTGAAGGTGTTAGCCGACGCCCGAGTCTTGAGATCTTGGGTCTTATTCTGCTTGAGGATCTGGCAGGTGTAAGGTTCACGACCCGATACTATTCCGGCCGCACATTCTTCGGCCTCTTCGGCCGAAGACTTGCCTTCACTTTCTTCACTCGGGTCCCGGTGATCCAAGCTTTGTTCGACGAAAGAGACATTGTGCTCCTTCGGCTTCCTCCATTCTTGTCCGCGGCCCTATTTTGACCGCTCCTCCTTATTGTTTTTCTGGAATTGCTTGTATTAAGCAACCCGAATCCCCAAATCAAAGAGATTAGCGAAGTATCGACCCTCGAAGTGATCTCGGGTCTTGTAGCGTAGGCCGTTGAAAGCGATTTTAGTAAATTCGGCCTCGAGCATTGTAACAAAGCACCGATTCCTCGTCGCCTTGAAACGGTTGAGGAATTCTTCGACCGACTCGTCAGCATTGTGCCGAAGTGATGCTAAGTCGGCAATCGAAGACTCGGGTACAGCCCGATAGAACTGCTCGTGGAACTTTGCCTCCAGCTCGTCCCAATCCCTGACAGAGTTGTGAGGCAGGCTGATATACCACGAGAACGCCGTCTTGGTTAACGACGTACTGAACAGCCTTATTTTTAGAAATGGGCTGGCGTCCGCCTCTCGGCATTAGGCCATAAATCTAGCTACGTGCTCGATGGTGTTCTCGTTCTCCTCACTAGAGAACTTGTCAAACTTCGGCATCTTCCAGTTGGCCGGGTACAAGTAGTCCGTATCGATATGAGCAGGATACGGGGACTTGAACACTGGCCGGATAGCCGACCTGGCCTTTGTGGCGAAGGTATTATAGATTATCTCCTCCACTTGGGCGTGTATATCGACGAGCCCCACTAGAGGTGCTGGGACCACCGGTTCCACCAAAGGAGGTGGCAGCCCATATTGGTCGGCTTGATTCTGAGGTGGTCATTGCGGGAGGACCTGCCTGTCATTCTGGCCCCCAGCCCTTTTGACGAATCCGTCTTGAATTTCCGGGGTCGCCGGCTATGCTGGCAGGGGTGGCGGCCAACGATGGCCAGCTTGATGCGCTTGAAACTCAGCGTGCCCAGCTTGCAATGCTGGGGCTGCCATTTGCGCTTGTGGGAGTGGCGGCCCACCATGGCCTGCTTGGTACTGAGCCGGTCCCTGTGGAGGGACCTGCCCGCCGTTCCTGCCCCAAGTTCTTTCGGTGAGCTCGGCCTGAGGTACCGAAACCGCCGGCTTCACTGGAGGAGGTGGCGGCCCGTAATGGCCAGCCTATTCCTGAACCGATCCCTGCGGAGGGACCTGCCCGTCGTTCCCGCCTCCAACCTGTAGCTGGACGAACGGCGGTAGAGGAGGTAGAGCGACCCCCCAAGTAGGAGTCCGATTGTTGGCCGATGTTCTGCCACATCGGCCATATCCTCGTATGGTATGGGGTCCACTGCGGCTGTGTTGCCCCCAGCGGCTGCGTCGCTTGATAAGTAGCCGCCGGCGGTGCAACTCCCTTAGGTTGTACTGTCGGCATTGACGGCGCCATCGTGACCGATTGCGTCAGCAATTGCTGGGGTCCTATGGAGGCAAACCCTCCATCGTATGGCTCATTTCGGGTCACCGTTTGCCCTATCTGAGCCACTTTCTCATTTGAGGTTGATATAATGGCCATCATTGAATCCAAGCGAGCCTCCCGCGCCTGGCTATTCCTTTCAAAGGACGCTTGTGTCCTCTCGACACGGTCCAGCATTCAGGTCATATGCCCGACTAACTCGGCCAAGGTCGGCTCGTGTGGTGTCGACCTCCCGCTAGTTTCAGGAGCCTTTGGTGGCGTCGGTGGAGGATGGTCCGCCTGCCCGGCGCCGCTGGTTTGGTCGTCCCGTACTTGTCTGGGAACGACTCTGTTCCCGTGGCTGATGTTGTTGTCCTCTGACATGATAACGGTAGGAGGTAGGTAAAAATTACCTGAGTGTCCCACCTGGCATGCCAATTAAGTTGTTGGGGCCGAAAATGGCGGTCCGTGATCGCCCCCCCGTTTGACCCTTTGAGATGTGATGCGCCGCATGCCAACTAGATCAAGCGATCGGGCCGAGGGGGGATCTGCTCGACCGAGTTCTCCTCTGGTAACTCTCGCGACCGTTCGGCTTAGAGTAGCCAAATCGGGATGTGGAGACAGAGAAAGAGGCACAGATACGATAAACACAAAAGACTAAGGAGCCGATTGTGGGATGGAAATTGTATTGAGTGGAATGGGGTTACAAGAGAACAAGGTAGCCAATTACAATTAATCTACTCCTAGGAAAAGCGGAAAATCTTACAGTTAATCTACTCCTAAGGAAAGTAGTAAAGATTTGAAAAAGTAGGGGTGGTCACGGGCATACGAGGTTGTCGGACCGCTTTTCCTTCGATGGTTCAGGTATTTATATACTTTCCGAACCATGTTTACAGGCACCGATTTTGAATTATCGGCGTGATTTGGGGGAAATCACCGTGGAATCCTCAACTACTTCCTTTCGAGTTTAAAACCCCTCAAATAGGATAATAGTCGTTTTTCCGTCCAGGTTCATCCCCTTGCTATCGCGCCAAGGCGTGATTCTCGGCGCTTTCCAATGCTCGGCGCTGCTTGCCGTTCCGGGTTAGTTGCGGGATTCGCGCCCAAATCTCGCACTCATTCCTTTCGAAATCTTTCCTTTATCGGCCCGAGCAACCGAAGGCTGACTCTGACCTCCGCCTTTTTCATCGCTTGACTGAAGCGGTCCGGTGTTCGCTTTCAGCCGAAGTCGACCTTGGATGAGGCGATGACCCCCTCAGCAGCTATTCCTCCTGTCGGCTGATGCTCTCAACCGATGGCATACGTCGTGTGCTATACTCTCGCGCGACTGAAATCGGTCTTGATCAAGCCGCGGATCCTTCTTAGGTTGATTCTTTCCTTCGTCGGCTGATGTCTTCGGTTGATGGTAAATGCTACGTGTTGCTTTCTCAAGTGGCGAAAATTTTGGTCTCAACAATTACAATCACACAAGAAAATTCTTATGCCGAAAAAGTTATTTTTAAATATTTTATTTCAACTTCTAAACGGGCCCTAAATTTTCTCCTATTTTAATCAAATCCACCTCTGATACCTATTAAAAATCCTTAAGCCCAAATATAATACCGTTCTCTGATAGTTTAAGCTTTCGGAGAATAATTCTTGTTTCACATTATTTAATATGATATTAGAACGGGAGGTCCCAAGTTTAAATCCCTCCAGACCTTTGTTTCATAATTTTCACCTTTTTAATTTAACTTCATGGTGTAGGCGTATAAAAAAAGAATTCAAGCGCAACCGTAAGAAAGAATGTTGAATACGATTATTGAAAGGAACATCATTCTGTAGCAATTTAAGTTTTTACAGACAAGTGGTTGTTTCACAATTTTTAACATGTATATAATACATAGTGAAGAAAAATTGCAGAGTAGTAATTTCTTGAATGCTTCTTGAAAGAGCAGAGGAAATGAAATTAAAGTTTTATAAAGAAGACTTACGAGTCAACCAAACTCAATTATTGTCGACAGAGAAATCCGTCCGTCTACCCCACTCCACACCCTTGTTAATTGAAGGAGAAATTATTGTCTGCACACCCAATATTAGAGGTCTATGGATTAAGAAAAAAAATATACAAAGAATATTTGAACTTTAGCTTTTTAATAAACAAGTATTTGAATTTTTTATTTGGCTTAATTATACGTACTTTATAATTTTTTTTCACTTTCTATGATATACTTTTTTTTTTTTTTTCAATTATACTACTCAACTATTATTTATTTATTTATTTTTTTTTTAAGCCTCTATACTATAGGAAAATAAATTTATAATTTTGTACAAAAATTGATAGTAAATATTGTTTAAAAGAGATAGAGCATATATTCAAATTGAGGGAGAAGCAATTTTTTGAATGATTTCTTTGGAAGAGGAAAGAAAATAAAATAGAGGTTTTATAGATAACACTTACAAAGTCAGACAAACTCAATTAAGGTAACGAGATTCTTGATGATTGCAGACTCATAATCTTCCAGATAGCTCTCTAAGTGCAGCTGCTTCACCACTAATTGAGTGCAGAAGTTAGAGAGGAGAAATGAGCTTTAGATTGCTGTCAGCCAATAGAGTACGGCTGTTTTATAGAGGAAGCCAATTACTAGTTACGTCACATGATTAGTAAAAATATTTTATTTATTAAAATATAAGATATACATTTTTATTAGTAATATGGATTTTTTTTTTTATTTAGTCCTATATTTTTTAAAAAAAGAATATTTTATAAAATTTTAATTTATAAAAATAATTTTATACTTAACAACTGTGCGCTACGGGGCGAACTATATATGATTGAGTAAGTTGAACACGATAAATAATTAATACGATGAACTATTCACCGTGTATTTTTTATATATACAATAAGTTGTATATATTAAATAATTTATATAAAAAAAAATACTATTGATAAGTTGTATAAAATTTTAATAAACAAATAAAAAATTACTATTATTATAATTTTTATTAGATTGTTAGAATTTTATCGATAGCTTGTTGGGATTTTTTAGATGGTTAAAATTATATATAATTTGTTAAAATTTTTAGATCATTATTAAAATTATATATAATTAAAATAATAATAAATAATTTATCTTTTTTAAAAATTTTATTAAAAAATAATAAATAATTGATCAAAATATTTAATAATTTTAAATTTTATTAAGTAAAGTGGGTTTCATAAATATTTTTTTTTTATATTTTTTAAAAAATAACTTTATTTAGTCACCGCTTGTACTAGTCACGCAATTTATCCATCAATTACTTTTAAACCTCCATAGCCAAATAAAAAACAGAGAAAAAAGAGGCAAAAAAAAAAGTACTGAAAATATTTTAAGAACTTGCAGAAATGAAGCGACTAAGATCACCACTTAATAAAGGATCTTTCGCATTTTAAAAAGTAAAACGTAATTGCACATACTATATTACGTTTTAATATTATTTTTATTTATTATATTATAATAAATTTTATTAAAAAATATTATTATATTAATCTCGACTAGTATATTTTCGAAAGCACAGAATTTTTTGTACTTTTATTTATTATTTTTTTTTTATAATGGGGCATTCGATTCGGCGATTGACTTCAGTAGACATGATTTACAGCATTAGAACTATCGAGAAATTAAATTTCATAATTTTTTAACTTTATTTGTCTAATAAACGAGTAGTCTCAAAATAAAAATATCATAAAAAAAAAATAGAAAAATTAAAATTAAATTGGGAACACTGATATTGCTTTTCATGACAAATAAAAATTTTTATTAAAATTTTATCTAATTTGAATTACTCTGCATGCATCGTTGAGTAGATATAATAGCAAGTGTCATAAAAAAAAAAAAAAAAAAAAATAATAATAATAATAATAATAATAATAATAATAATATATATATATATATATATATATATATATATATATATAATATATATATATATGCTTCTTGGAAGGTGAGAGAAAATATAATACATGTCACGCCCCGGGTGCAAATCAGGACCCGGGCCCGTCTACAGATCCGCCGTGCACATGGGATTTCCCACGTACACGAAGCGCTGGTAACCTGCTCAAATATTAAATGTACAATAAAAGAGCATAATACAGAGCTGAAATAGAAGAACCACATAGTATCTCAGACTGGAACTACAAATACAACTGTAATATGTACAATAATCTCTCCGCTCACTCAAAATAATACATCCAGCTGGCGGAAGCCAGACCCAAAATAAAAGGAGAATATCATAGTCTGAGTGGGGTACAACGTCTATCTACAGCTCTCAGTCTCCCAGGAGATCTATTTATTCAGCGATCCCCTTACCTCGATCAGCTGCCGATGGCCTAGCAGCTCCTGCAGATGACTCTGCAAAATAAAGGAGAAGAAAGAAACAGAAAACAACAATGGGGGTGAGAACTACCAGATAAACCAGCAGCCTCCCCTAGTGGGTAAAACCTCAACTCTGACGCACCCACTAGGACTACTAGAGGCAAAAAGGGGAAGTGGTAGATACAAAAGATGCTGAAACAGGAAAACTATCACTATCATGCTGTCAAAACTGTATGCATGCATCAGAAATAGTATCTGACCAAATAAACCCAATCTAGTCACCAGTAACAACTGGTACTGCCTGCTCAGCGGAATCTGCACACACGGCTCGAAACCGCGGGATCGGCTCACACGGCTCGCATCCCAACATAAGTATCAGACACGGCACACACGGCTGGGTCCGAGAAAGCACACCTCCGGAGTGGCACTCGAGGGGAGCGACCCACACGAGTAAAATATCTCTGTCATCAGTATCACAAGTATCTCTGTAGCACATGTCTCAATATAGCAGGACTGGATCATAACCATGATCAAAGTGGGAAACTCCATCCACTATAGAAACCCAATCCCCAACTGATGCAATAAATAAACCAAACTCAACCCCAATCTGATGCAAGGATAAACATCTGGTCAACCGCCTACTGTCCGCGGTCACCGCAATACCCCACAAGTCCACAATCTAGCACAACCTTGGCTACACTATCCCAAACCCCTGCTCACACTTGAGCAACAACATATGAATGCAAAGGACAACAATAAAACATGTTCAAATCCCAATATGATAGTGTAGCAATAATAGTGGCCTTACCTGATGTCCGGGCATGCATGCAACTGTCTTTATTTTTAAAAGTTGTAAAATAGTGTCAAAGGTTTAAAACAATTGATTTACTGAATAAAAGTCATTTGCATGCGAGATCATAGCCTTTGTCTCGATCACAGTGTCCCAATATAAGTCATCATATTATTTGTGGGGTTATATTAAATTTTAGGGGAGTTTGTCCCAGCGGTCCTTGTCATTTGTCATATTAATTTGTCCCAATGGTTCTCATTAATTGTCCTGTTAGTAGTCCTGTTAGTAGTCCAATGGTTCTCATCAATTATCATGTTACTTTGTCCCAATTGTTCTCGTTAATTATCATATTTTAGGGGATTTCTAGTAATCCCAGTGAGCTTGTCAAAAATGAGGTAAGCAACAACCGCCCACCTTGAACAGCTCAAACAACACCCCAGGTAGTCTCCTGGTTGTCCACAGTCCTCAATTCCTGCAAATCAACGCTCCCGGTATAAATACAAATCCCAAAAAGCACAATATTTGCTGTTTTTCAGACAGCACGGGAAAAGAGGAATTTTTCACCTCTAAAATGAGCTCCTAAAATCCCAGAAAAATCACGGTTGCGTTCCTCGCGAAGAGTAGATCAAAATCGACTCCTAAAACGCCTCGTTCTGACGCTCCTACGTCAAGATAAAAATCGGAGAAGTCGGTGCTGTCCAAAAAACATCACAGTAAAAAGGGGGGTCAAAGAGGGCCTGAAAACTGTGCCAAAAGTACGAAACGGAGCAAAATGATCAACACGGAAATCGAAGCCCTACCTCTTACGGTCGCGCTGTCGCAAAAATCGTCCAAAAATTCCACCTGGTTAGCCCGCAGTGAATTTTTGACGGAACTGCGACGGGAAATGGGCCTAAAAAGAAATCGTCGCAGTGCGCCGCGTCGCAGATATCTCACTATCTGTAACTCCTAAAATCCTGAGATTCTAGAGAGAGAAAGAGAAGAGAGAGAGGAAGATTTTCGTAGAGGGACTTTTCTCTGATTCTCTCTCTAAGGCTCGGAATCCAAGGTGCAAAGAGAGGGGGTGGGGAATCTCTTATATAGTGGGCCAAAAGGGAATATTCCCTCACGGAATCCTGATCCAAACACGAAACACCGAAACGGACCAACCAGGAAGCGCCACGTGTCGCCCAAACAGGAAACAGCCGTGCAGGGCCAATGAAAATTCGCCACGTGTCCACGTGGTGCGTGGTTTGCCCCGTGCTCCGGGTTTTCCGGAAAATGTCGGCCAATAGGAGCATGCCACGTGTCACCCTTCCAGAAAGGCCAGGCCACTCAGGGGCTGCCACGTGGCAAGGGGGGGTTCTTCCGGTGCACCCGGTGCACGCCATGGCTGTGGACCGCGCACCGCGCCTGCCCCGCCTGCGCGCCCGCGCTGCCCGCGCCGCGCGCCTCCGCGCTCCGCCGCTGCCCTCCGCTGCGCCGCTGCCCGCCGCCGTGCGCCGCCGCCCGCCGCCGCTCGCCGGCGGCCGCCGCCGGCCGGAACAGTAATTCCGGCCGGCCGGAACTGTTCCGGTGAACAGTAAAAGTGCCGAAAAATAAAGTAAATATACCATTTCGACCGTTTTCGCGCGCTGAGTCCAAATACGCCGTCCGTTTCGCCAAATTCTCATCCGAAATTTTGCCGAAAGCTCCCGGAAAATTCCCGTTTGCTCCGATTTTCGCGCAGAGTCTATTTAAAAATCCAATTTCATTCTACAAGCTCCGATTGCACTGTACAAGCTCCCTACAGTCACTGTTTGGTTTCTGCGGGAGTCCGGATCATCACATCCTCCCCCACTAAAAAGAGTTTCGTCCTCGAAACGAGACTAAACAATAATCCTCAGTCCGATGTCTCGAATAAGTAGGGGTGAGCATCCCTCATCTCCGACTCGAGCTCCCATGTAGCCTCGCGCTCGTCATGATTGCTCCATTGGATCTTCACATAGGGAATGGCCCGACTGCGCAATTCTCTCACCTCTCGATCCAGAATTCGCAGTGGGCGCTCCTCATACCTCAAATCCTCGCTGATCTCAAGCGGTGTGAAGTCGATGACGTGCGATGGGTCGAAGACATACTTCCTCAAAGTAGAGACATGAAATACATTATGGACACCAGCAAGCCTCGGAGGAAGTGCAAGTCGGTAGGCAACTGGCCCGATACGCTCCAATACCTCAAAGGGTCCAATATATCGGGGGCTAAGTTTTCCACGAATGCCGAACTCCTGATTCCTTTGGACGGCGAGACTTTCAGGAATACATGATCTCCAACCTGAAACTCTAAGTCTCGTCGCCGAACATCGGCATAACTCCTTTGTCGGCTTTGGGCGGTCTGAAGATGCTTCGGATTACTCGGACCTTCTCTTCTGCCTCTATCAAGACATCTGGTCCCAAGGTCCGCCTCTCGCCCACGTCACTCCAATAAAGCGGTGATCGACACTTGCGTCCATACAATGCTTCAAACGGAGCCATCTGAATGCTCGCTTGAAAGCTATTGTTGTACGCGAACTCAGCTAAAGATAAGTGTCGAATCCACCCTCCGCCGAAATCCAAGACGCAAGCCCTCAGCATGTCCTCCAGGATTTGTATCGTCCGCTCTGACTGCCCATCAGTCTGCGGATGGAAAGCCGTACTGAACCTGAGTTCAGTCCCCAAGGCTGTTTGCAAACTCTTCCAGAAATGCGAAACAAACCTCGGGTCTCTATCTGATACAATGGAGGCGGGTACTCCATGTAATCTCACTATCTCATCCAGATATAACTGGGCTAGTCGCTCAAGTGGCCACGTAGTCTGCATGGGCAGAAAGTGCGCCGACTTGGTAAGTCGATCCACGACTACCCAGATAGCGTCTGCTCCTCCCTGTGCCCTTCGGAAGTCCGACCACAAATCCATCGTAATGTGGTCCCATTTCCACTGGGGAATTGGGAGACTCTGTAACTTGCCAGCTGGCACTCGATGCTCAGCTTTCACCTGCTGACAAGTTAAACACTGAGCCACAAATCTCCCGATATCCCTTTTCATGCCATTCCACCAGAAATGTGCCTTGAGGTCCTTATACATCTTAGTCCCACCAGGATGTAGGGTATAAGGTGTATAATGGGCCTCTCGCAATATCTGCTCTCGGATCTCCGCATCCGCTGGCACACATGCTCGGTTCCTGTACCTTAGTACTCCCGAGGCATCTACCGAAAAAGTCCCCAGACTGATTACTCGGAATTTGATCTCTAATCCTGGTCAAGTGGGGGTCCTCACTCTGTTTCTCCTTGATCCTGTCCAGCAGAGTGGGCTGCACGACTAAAGATGTCAGTCTAGCAGAGACCCCAGGGGACACAACCTCTACTCGAGCCGTCTCATCTCTTCTAATAGCGGTGCCTGGTCTGTGATCAACATAGACAAACTTTGCACCGCTCTCCTACTCAAGGCATCAGCGACCACATTAGCCTTGCCTGGGTGGTAGAGAATATCTCCATCATAATCCTTTAATAGCTCTAACCACCTACGTTGCCTCAAATTTAGCTCCTTCTGCGTGAACAGGTACTTTAGGCTCTTGTGGTCGGTGTAGATTTCACAGTGCTCTCCATAAAGGTAATGACGCCAAAGCTTTAGTGCAAACACTACGCAGCAAGCTCCAAGTCATGGGTAGGGTAATTCTTCTCGTATCTTTGAGTTGCCTCGATGCATAAGCAATTACCCTCCCTTCTGCATCAACACACAACCAAGTCCACTGTGTGATGCGTCACTGTAGATCACATATCCTTTTCCCCATAACAGGGAGGGAAAGGATAGGAGCGGTCATTAATCTATTCTTTAGCTCCTCAAAGCTTCTGACAATCCTCACTCCAGATAAACTTCACTCCTTTACGCGTCAAGCGAGTGAGGGGTGTGGAGAGCTTCGCAAAGCCTTCCACACACCGCCGATAATACCCAGCTAAACCCCATAAAACTTACGCACCTCCGAAACGTCGTCGGAATCGGGGCCAATCTCGAGCTTGCCCTCAATTTTTGCCGTTCTACCGCTATCCGTGCGTTCTTCAATCACTGGCCCAAGAAACCTACCTCCCGACGCCAAAACTCGATTTTGGCCAGTTTGGCGAAACAACTTGTCTTCTCTCGCAGAAGTTTCCGCACAATCCTTAAGTGCTCCTCATGCTCCGCATTACTCGGCTAGACTCCAGATATCATCAATGAAAACTAACCACGAATCGGTCCAAGTATGGTCGGAAGATCCGGTTCATTAAATCCATGAATGCGGCAGGGGCATTAGTTAGCCCAAAAGGCATAACTGTAAACTCATAATGCCCGTACCGTGATCTGAAATGCCGTTTTCGGAATATCCTCGGCCTTCACCTTCAACTGGTGGTAACCGGACTGCAGATCTATCTTAGAGAAGACACAAGACCCTTGCAGCTGATCAAAAAGATCATCGATGCGCGGCAAAGGGTACTTGTTCTTGATGGTCACTTTATTTAATTCCCTATAGTCCACACAAAGTCGAAGTGACCCATCTTTCTTCTTCACGAATAGCACCGGCGCTCCCCAAGGCGACACACTCGGCCTAATAAAGCCCTTATCCATTAAATCTTGGAGTTGCGCCTTAAGCTCTCGCAACTCAGCCGGTGCCATCCGGTAAGGAGCCTTTGAGATTGGCGCAGTTCCTGGAACTACGTCAATCACAAACTCAATCTCCCTATCTGGCGGCATGCTAGTCAGCTCAGGTGGAAAAACATCCGGAAACTCGCGGGCAATAGGGATATCCCCGAGTCCCGGCGCCGCCGTAGGCCCCTCAACAACACTAGCCAAAAAGGCTACACATCCTCGATGGATCATCTGCCTCGCTCGGGAAGTCGAAATCATAGAGGCAAAGAAAGCACTCTGACATCCCCGGTATACCAACATCTCCTGGCCTGGCTCTCTAAAAGTGACAGTCCTTGCGGCACAATCAATAGTCGCAAATACCGAGCCAGCCAGTCCATCCCGAGGACCACATCGAAGTCCTTCAGCTGTCTCAAGACCAACAGGTCTGCTGGCATAATCCAGGACTCGATTTGCATCGGGCAGGACCAACAACACTCCTCCACGTGCAAGGTGTGATCGGGAATCTGAACCTCTCGTGCACGTGGCAAAAGTCCTACCTCTAACCCATGTAATGATGCAAATGATCTACTAATAAAGAATGCGATGCTCCAGTATCAAATAAAGTACGAGTCCTAATGCCAGAAAGTAAGGTGATACCTGCCACCACATGATCTGCTGCCGAAGAGTCCTCTACCTGCGCAGCATACACTCGCCCACTCTGAGCTGGAGGGCGATAATCCGTGGGATGGGAAGAAGATGGCCTGCTTGCTGGAGCATGGGGCCGCTGAGCCGTCGACCGCTGCTGCGATGAAGATGGAGCAGATGCTGAAGAAGGGGTGGTGGGGGCCGAAAAGGGGCACGAAGCTCGAATGTGCCCGGGCTGTCCACATCTATAGCAGCGACCCCACCGCTGGTCGCAGGTGTTGGAAAAATGCTGACCTCCACAGAAAATACAATTGCCGGGGGCCCGTGGTTGTCTGGGTTGCTGTTGAGACTGCCGCTGTCGCTGAGGCTGCCGCTGCGACCCACGCTGCGACGACTGTGATCTTTGCTGCTGCTGCTGCGCTGCTCTGGGACTCTGGGATCCACCAGGCCCTCGCCGCTCGGACGACCGTCCTTGGCCGGGGAACTGTGGCTGCGGGCGGTCGTGGCGGCCTCCACGAACTAGCCTGTCCCCCAACCTCCGGTGCTGGTCGCTTTCGCCCCCGGATCACTACGGGAGCTGGAGCTACCTCCCCCATCACTACCTCCCGCACTCAACGTAGAGTGCCTGCTCCATCGAGGCCTCCAAGGTCTGCAACCTACGCGAGCGAACCAATTGAAAAAGGTCCCGGCGCAACCTCGCTCGAACATGTAGATCCGGTGCGCCTCGTCCCTGGCCACGTTCGGTACACATGCCAACAACTGATTGAAATTGGCAATGTACTCGTGCACGGGCCGATCTCCTTGCGGAGGTTTCTCAACTGTTCCTCCAACCTCTGCCGGACGCTTTCCGGGAAAGAAAGCCCCAAGAAGGAGATTGCGGAACTCCGCCCAGGTCAGGAGCTGAGCCCCAGGCGGACCAGCCTGTCGAACACGCCGCCACCAAGCTTCGGCGTTGTGTTCCAAAAAGTTCGTCGCCAATATCACCTGATATCGCTCCTCGATGAACAAGTCTCAAAACGTCGCTCGCATCGCCGTGATCCACGACTCTGCCTCCCACGGCTCAGTACTTTGCCCCGAAAAATGGGGTGGGTCAAACTGGCGGAACCTCATCAACAGGTCCACCATCCAACTCCCGCTGCTCTGCCGGGTCAGAGATCCTGTCAAGTCGGCTGTCCACCAGTACCCCGAGCAACAGGGGATGCCGGGGTCACCGGTACAACTGGGGGATTCACAGCAGGGGAAGAAGGTACGGGAGAATTCTCTGGGGGTGCTACAACAGGCTGCGCCCTCTGCTCTAACATCTGCGTCAGCCGGCTCATGGCCTCCTCCTGACGCCGAACAGCTTCAGACATCTGGGCCATCTGAGCCTGCAGCTCTTGCACCTCACTCTGCTGGCCCTGCCCGGACTCCTCCTGATCGGGTTCAGGGGAATCAGGCTGAGAACGCGTCAACATCCTACGTCGCGGAGGCATCCTACCACAAGAAACCACACTCAGTATCATAACCCCACACGACCCAATCTAGCGAAAGTCAAAGACATCCCCTATTTCTGTGACTTTATGTTGTCTGCAGCCAACATAACTGTCCACCAGAAATAGGCTATGTCGATCCCTCTTCTCTCTCACTGGAAGAGTCAAACAAATAAATCAACGACTTTCGCAAAATGTCACGTCTCTCATGCCCTATCATCCTAGGGTCTGCCAAAAGCCTAGGGTTTCCTAAGTCCCAACTGACCTATCCCTAAGCTCTGATACCAACTTAATCTGTCACGCCCCGGGTGTAAACCAGAACCCGGCCCGTCTACAGATCCGCCGTGCACACGGGATTTCCCGCGTACACGAAGCGCTGGTAACCTGCTCAGATATAAATGTACAATAAAAGAGCATAATACAGAGCTGAAATAGAAGAACCACATAGTATCTCAGACTGGAATACAAATACAACTGTAATATGTACAATAATCTCCCAGCTCACCAAAATAATACATCCAGCTGGCGGAAGCCAGACCCAAAATAAAAGGAGAATACACAGTCTGAGTGGGGTACAACGTCTATCTACAGCTCTCAGTCTCCCAGGAGATCTATCTATTCAGCGATCCCCTTACCTCGATCAGCTGCCGATGGCCTAGCAGCTCCCGCAGACGACTCTGCAAAATAAAGGAGAAGAAAGAAACAGAAAACAACAATGGGGGTGAGAACTACCAGATAAACCAGTAGCCTCCCCTAGTGGGTAAAACCTCAACTCTGACGCACCCACTAGGACTACTAGAGGCAAAAGGGGAAGTGGTAGATACAAAGATGCTGAAACAGGAAAACTATCACTATAAATGCTGTCAAAACTGTATGCATGCATCAGAAATAGTATCTGTCCAAATAAACCCAATCTAGTCACCAGTAAAAACTGGTACTTGCTC
>CM054936.1:15205094-15277412 GCA_029168755.2 Tillandsia fasciculata
TGGGGATTCACCGCAGGGGAAGAAGGTACGGGAGAATTCTCTGAAGGTGCTTACACAGGTGAAGCCCTCTGCTCTAACATCTGCGTCAGCCGGCTCATGGCCTCCTCCTGACGCCGAACAGCTTCAGACATCTGGGCCATCTGAGCCTGCACACTCTTGCACCTCACTCTGCTGGCCCATTGCCCGGACTCCTCCTGATTGGATTCCGTGAATCCGGCTGAGAACGCGTCAAATCCTACGTCGCGGAGGCAGCCTACCACAAGAAACCATACTCAGTAGGGGACCCACACGACCCAATAGCGAAAGTCAAAGACATTCCCCTATTCCTGTGACTTTATGTTGTTGCAGCCACATAACTGTCCACAGAATAGGCTATGTCGACCACTCTTCTCTCACTGGAAGAGTCAACAAAATAAATCGACGACTTTCGCAAAATGCCACGTCTCTCATGCCCTATTATCCTAGGGTCTGCCAAAAGCCTAGGGTTTCCTAGTCCCAACTGAACTATCCTAAGCTCTGATACAACTTAATCTGTCACGCCCCGGGTGCAAATCAGGGACCCGGGCCCGTCTACAGATCCGCCGTGCACATGGGAATTTCCCGCGTACACGAAGCGCTGGTAACCTGCTCAATATAAATGTACAATAAAAGAGCATAATACAGAGCTGAAATAGAAGAACCACATAGTATCTCAGACTGGAACTACAAATACAACTGTAATATGTACAATAATCTCCCGCTCACCAAAATAATACATCCAGCTGGCGGAAGCCAGACCCAAAATAAAAGGAGGAATATCATAGTCTGAGTGGGGTACAACGTCTATCTACAGCTCTCAGTCTCCCAGGAGATCTATCTATTCAGCGATCCCTTACCTCGATCAGCTGCCGATGGCCTAGCAGCTCCCGCAGATGACTCTGCAAAATAAAGGAGAAGAAAGAAACAGAAAATAACAATGGGGGTGAGAACTACCAGATAAACCAGCAGCCTCCCCTAGTGGGTAAAACCTCAACTCTGACGCACCCACTAGGACTACTAGAGGCAAAAAGGGGAAGTGGTAGATACAAAAGATGCTGAAACAGGAAAACTACCACTATCATGCTGTCAAAACTGTATGCATGCATCAGAAATAGTATCTGTCCAAATAAACCCAATCTAGTCACCAGTAACAACTGGTACTGCCTGCTCAGCGGAATCTGCACACACGGCTCGAAAACCGCGGGATCGGCTCACACGGCTCGCATCCCAACATAAGTATCAGACCGGCACACACGGCTGGGTCCGAGAAAGCACACCTCCGGAGTGGCACTCGAGGGGAGCGACCCACACGAGTAAAATATCTCTGTCATCAGTATCACAAGTATCTCTGTAGCACATGTCTCAATATAGCAGGACTGGATCATAACCATGATCAAAGTGGGAAACTCCATCCACTATAGGAACCCAATCCCCAACTGATGCAATAAATAAACCAAACTCAACCCCAATCTGATGCAAGGATAAACATCTGGTCAACCGCCTACTGTCCGCGGTCACCGCAATACCCCACAAGTCCACAATCTAGCACAACCTTGGCTACACTATCCCAAACCCCTGCTCACACTTGAGCAACAACATATGAATGCAAAGGACAACAATAAACATGTTCAAATCCCAATATGATAGTGTAGCAATAAATAGTGGCCTTACCTGATGTCCGGGCATGCATGCAACTGTCTTTATTTTTAAAAGTTGTAAAATAGTGTCAAAGGTTTAAAACAATTGATTTACTGAATAAAAGTCATTTGCATGCGAGATCATAGCCTTTGTCTCAATCACAGTGTCCCAATATAAGTCATCATATTATTTGTGGGGTTATATTAAATTTTAGGGGAGTTTGTCCCAGCGGTCCTTGTCATTTGTCATATTAATTTGTCCCAATGGTTCTCATTAATTGTCCTGTTAGTAGTCCTGTTAGTAGTCCTGTTAGTAGTCCTGTTAGTAGTCCCAATGGTTCTCATCAATTATCATGTTACTTTGTCCCAATTGTTCTCGTTAATTATCATATTTTAGGGGATTTCTAGTAATCCCAGTGAGCTTGTCAAAAATGAGGTAAGCAACAACCGCCCACCTCGAACAGCTCAAACAACACCCCAGGTAGTCTCCTGGTTGTCCACAGTCCTCAATTCCTGCAAATCAACGCTCCCGGTATAAATACAAATCCCAAAAAGCACAATATTTGCTGTTTTTCAGACAGCACGGGAAAAGAGGAATTTTTCACCTCTAAAATGAGCTCCTAAAATCCCAGAAAAATCACGGTTGCGTTCCTCGCGAAGAGTAGATCAAAATCGACTCTTAAAACGCCTCGATCTGACGCTCCTACGTCAAGATAAAAATCGGAGAAGTCGGTGCTGTCCAAAAAACATCACAGTAAAAAGGGGGGTCAAAGAGGACCTGGAAACTGTGCCAAAAGTACGAAACGGAGCAAAATGATCAACACGGAAATCGAAGCCCTACCTCTTACGGTCGCGCTGTCGCAAAAATCGTCCAAAAATTCCACCTGGTTAGCCCGCAGTGAATTTTCGACGGAACTGCGACGGGAAATGGGCCTAAAAGAAAATCGTCGCAGTGCGCCGCGTCGCAGATATCTCACAATCTGTAACTCCTAAATCCTGAGATTCTAGAGAGAGAAAGAGAAGAGAGAGAGGAAGATTTTTCGTAGAGGGACTTTTCTCTGATTCTCTCTCTAAGGGCACGGAATCCAAGGTGCAAAGAGAGGGGGTGGGGAATCTCTTATATAGTGGGCCAAAAGGGAATATTCCCTCACGGAATCCTGATCCAAACACGAAACACCGAAACGGACCAACCAGGAAGCGCCACGTGTCGCCCAAACAGGAAACAGCCGTGCACGGGCCAATGAAAAGGCGCCACGTGTCCACGTGGGGCGTGTGTTTGCCCCGTGCTCCGGGTTTTCCGGATCCTGTCAGCCAATAGGAGCATGCCACGTGTCACCCTTCCAGAAAAAGGCCAGCCACTCAGGGGCTGCCACGTGGCAAGGGGGGGTTCTTCGGTGCTCCCGGTGCACGCCATGGCTGTGGACCGCGCCCCGCGCCTGCCCGCGCTGCCCGCGCTGCCCGCGCCGCGCGCCTCCTCGCTCCGCCGCTGCCCTGCCGCTGCGCCGCTGCCCGCCGCCGTGCGCCCCCGCCCGCCGCCGCTCGCCGGCGGCTCCGCCGGCCGGAACAGTAATTCCGGCCGGCCGGAACAGTAATTCCGGTGAACAGTAAAAATGTGCCGAAAAATAAAGTGAATATACCATTTTGACCGTTTTCGCGCGCTGAGTCCGATTCCGCCGTCCGTTTCGCCAAATTCTCATCCGAAATTTTGCCGAAAGCTCCCGGAAATTTCCGTTTGCTCCGATTTTCGCGCAGAGTCAATTAAAAATCTTCAATTTCATATGTACAAGCCCCATTGCACTGTACAAGCCTTCTACAGTCACTGTTTGGTTTCTGCGGGAGTCCGGATCATCACAATACAAGCTGCAAAATAAAATAGCAGGTTTTGGAAGACACAGATGTGAAAGCATAGAAAGTTTTATCCTCCGCATAACTGCTATACGGAGAAAGAAATTATTAATTAGCACATGTTACACCCATAAATGGGTGTACATGTAGCATTGCTCGTTGTTTAAATATTTTCTTTTGTTATCCATCATAACCTAAATATTATGGACACTGACACGGAATACGAAATACGTAATACAACACGATTAGAACACAACAACTCGGCAACTTTTAAAAATTTAGGACACGGATATAATATGAATATCGATAATAAAATATAATTTTATTAATATAATAATATATATTTATTATATATAAAATATAAAATTTAGTAAAATACTGTTATATTTTTAATACAAATGAAAGTTAATAAAATTTTTATTGATAATTTATATATTTTAAGAAAAAAATTTTATCATACAAAATATATTTATATTGTCAAAAAAAAAAATTTATATGTGCTCATCAAAAAGCTAAAATATTTATTATCTTACATTATATATATATATATATATATATATATATATATAAATAAAATAATATATATATATATATATATATATATATATATATATATATATATATATATAATATATATATATATATATATATATATATTTATATATTAATTGCATGTACTATGAATCGGTATTGAACGCGCATCCAAAAAATATCCGCATCAGACACGAGTTTGATACGAACAAACTAGGCTTATAGAAGTATTTGTAATATATAGATCACAACTCTCTAGATATTTTAGACTTTACTATTTTATTTAGCTTTCAAAAAAAATACGATGGAACAAATATTTAATTTCTATTTATAAAAAAATGCAAAAGCATTCTACTTTTTTTTTTTTTCCCATTGATCATTTAAGCCCTCTCTCGATATATGAATATATTATTCGTTATATCTCCGTGATATATTTGAAAGGTTTTATATATTTAGTAGATGGAAACATAATCAAATATTAATTTAAAATTGAATGTTATTAAAATTTAATTCTTGTGGGTGAATTGTTACACTATCAAATTACTAATATCCGGACATTTTGAGGAGAAAAAAATAAAACTCCTTCCTTACAATTAAGCAAAAAAAAATTATTTTATTTAAATCAAATTCACATCTCGGATCTATTAAAAATCTTTTAGTCCAAACACATGCACTATTCTCTAATAACTTAAATTTTCGAAGAATAATTATTATTTCATATTATTTAATATAATATCAGAATAAAATGTTTCAAGTTTAAATTCCACAAGACACCTGTCTCATAATTTCCACATATTTAATTCAAGGGCGTATAAAAAAAAGATTTGAATGTTAAATATGATTATTAAAAAACATTATTTTGTAGCAATTTAAATTTTTATAAATAATTGATTGTTTTGCCTGCTTTAAAAAGTATATAATACATAGCGGAAAAAAATTGGGGAGAAGTAATTTTTTGAATGCTTCTCAAGAGAGGTGAGAAAATGAAATAGAAATTTTATAAAGAAGAGTTATAAATCAATCAAAGTGAATTATTGCCACAGAGCAATACATGGGTCCCCACTCCAACCTCTTTAGGGAGAAAGTATTGTCTGCATGTACAATATTAATGATCAATAAATGATCAAGAAAAAATATACCAAAAAAAAAAAAAAAAATCTAAATTTTAGCTCTATTGTCAAAAAAATGTTTAATTTTTTTATTTGACTTAATTATACTATATACGATTGTTGTTGATTATTTTAGATAATTTTTAATAATTTAAAATTTTATTAAATAAAGTGGGCGCCATAAATATGCATTTTTTATTTTTAAATACATAATAATTTTATTTAATTATAGTTTATTACATTTCTTAACCAGCACTAGTCAAGCAATTAATCAATCAATTATTTGTAAACTTTCATATCCAGACAAATAACCAACCGAGAAAAAAGAATTTTTAAAAAAAGATAAGTGGGATTGCTTTAAGATCTTGCAGAAAAGTAGTAACAAAGATCTTCACTTAATAGAGGAGATTCTTTTGCATTTAATAAAGTAAGGCTTAATTTCACTCTACTATATTTTAATATTATTTTTATTTATTATATTGTTATATTAAGTTAAGCTAGTATGTTTTGAGGTTTATATACTTTCAAATTTTTTTCTATAATAAAATATTCGATTTGGCGATCTACTTCGGTAAACATAATTTACGATATTAAAATTATCTATAAATTAAATTTTTTAATTTTTTAATTTTATTTATCTAATAAACGAGAAGTTTCAAAATGAACATGAAAAAAATAAAAATCTCCTAAAAAAAAATAATAGAAAGTTTAAAGTTTAAATCGAAACCACTGATATTGTTCGATCTTCATGGTAAATAAAATTTTATTTAATTTGAATTTCTAATAACAAACGTCATAGAAAGATTCAGAAAGAGTAATTTCTTGTACACTTCTTAAAAGAGCGGAGAAAATATAATGGAGGTTGTACAAAAAAGTTGCAAGTTTTGAAACACATACATGTGAAAGCATAGGAAGTTTTATTCCGCACGCCATTGCTCTACAATGGAGAAATTATTGACACTTTTGGTGTTCTAGTATTTTTTTGTTATCCACCACACCTTTATAGATTTTTTAGATTTGGCTGGAATTGAGTAATTCCTACGGCAAAAAACAAAAAAAAAACAATAAAACAATAAAAAATTAATAATAATAATAAATAATAATAATAATAATAATAATAAAAATAAAAATAATTAAGATGAAAAAAATATTCGATTTATATCTGAAAAAATTTATCATATGTAATTATTGCAGCCTTGTCATATATATAACTCCTTTTTTTAAAATTATTCATTTTGGTTCTATCTGGATACATGAATATTTTATTCGATATATTTTTATGATATACTTAAAAAGTTTATATATTTACTGAATGAAAGTGTGATCAAATATTTAAAATTGAATTTTACTTAAAGTTAGTCATAACTATCAAATCAGGAATACCAGGACCTTTCAAGAAGCAAAAAACAAACTCCTTCGTTACAATCAAATCTACATCACGAATAAATTATTTTTAAATATTTTATTTTTACTTTCAAACTCTTAAATTTTTTTTTTATTTAAATCAAATCCACATCTTAGACCTACTAAAATTCCTTGAGCCCGAAGAGAACACTGTTCTATGATAGTTTAAACTTTTGAAAAATAATAACGTATTAAAATAGAAAATTTTGAGTTTGAATTTCAGACCTTTGTTTCATAATTTTCACCTAATTTAATTTAACTTCACGACATGGGTCTATAAAAAAGATTCAAACCTAGCCACGAGAAGAAATGTTGAATATAATTATTGAAAAAAATATTATTTTGTAATAATTTAAGTTTTAGAGACAAGCGAATATTTCGCAATCTTTTAACAAGTATATTATACATAGTGAATAAAAGTTGGAAGGGAGTAATTTCTTGAATACTTCTTGAAAGAGGAGAGGAAATAAAAAAAAAAGTTTTGTAAAGAAGACTTATGAGTCACTAAAGTAAATTATTGAAAAAGAAGACTTATGAGTCAAGACTTATGAGTCAACCAAACTCAATTATTGGCGATATAGGAATCGGCTTCTCCATCAACTGTCCTTAGTACAAGTGACAAAAGGTTTGATGGTTGATATCTGAGATCCAAATTTGAAGCCTAATTATTTTATATTCTCAACTAAATTTATTTAAAAAATAAACGAAATAGATAGCAGGTTAACTTTCACTCAAAGAAAAAAGAAAGAAAAAGAATATGCTCCCTCCAACTCCACACCCTTTCCCCTTTCGTAGTGAAAAATTATTATTTGCATATAATTATATTATATATATTATATTTTTAAAATTTTGTGATTGACACATTAATATTAAAATTTAGATTGACATACAAAAAAAATCGGTAAATATTCATTTTTTTCAAATTTTTTTTTCTAATTTTGTAACGATCCGGCCCATTAGCAATAATAACTTATTGGGCCCACATCACAGCCTAAAATACTTAAACCCAGTTATTATTGCTAGTGGGCCGGGTCGTTACATTTGGTATCAGAGTCAATAACCAGCCGGAAGTGTGCGGCGAGTCTCGGCTGAGCTTGTGTCTAGATGACAGGACTAGCGAGACAAGTCTCACATCGCCTGGTGATCTTGGGCTGCTGTATGTGTGTTTGGGCTGACGAGGACGTCAGGCCTAAACGGGGGGAGTCTGTGACGCCTCCAATAGTCCCACATCGGATGTGGATGGAATTGTGATTGGGTTTATATGTGATATGGACACTAGTAATAATGACTCGGCTTAAGCATTTTGGGCTGTGATTTGAGCCTACAAATTTTTAAACATTTATGAACGTAGCGCTACTCGCCAAATGGTGGTGGCGTTTCTTCTCGGACAAGACTCTCCTTTGGGGACGCCTTATACATGCAATCTACTACGGTCGGAGGAAGCCGCTGAGAGAGGGCACCTCCTTCAGACCACATTCACAGTGGTGGCGCAACGTCCTCACTACCAAGGACTTCTTCAGATGTGGGGTGACGTTCTCACTTGGTGATGGGTACGACATCTGTTTTTGGACGGATATCTGGGCCGCTCAGGCGTCCCTGCGAACTCTCTTCCCGGCTATTTTTGAAGCAGCCAGAGTGAAGAGTTGTCGCGTGAAGGATTGTTGGGGACTGAACCAGTGAAAGTGGAACTTCATTCTCCGGGGGCTCTCCCCTGGCAACACAAACGACCTTGTATCAATTAACCTGCTCAGGGAGCTAATTGAGGATAGAGCCGTCACCTCTTCAAAGGACGTTATCCGTTGGAGATGGTCTCAGTCCGAGATCTTCTCGGTGAAATCTCTCTATTCTTTCTTACAGAATAGTGGTATCTCGGAGTTCAGATTCCGGGCACTCTGGAAGATCAAAGCCCCCCTCAAGGTAAAAATCTTCCTCTGGCTAGTGCTGAGGGGCAAGGTTCGCACCAAAGATAACATGTCAAAATGGGGGTGGACTGGAGATGGCAACTGTGTCCTATGTCTGGACGAAGTAGAGACGGTCAACCACCTATTTCTGGGATGTCAGGTCACCAGAAGTATCCTCCCAGCTGCTATGCTCTATGGTGCACCTATCAACTACTCCACGACTGCTGCCGAGTTATGGAACGAGGTAAGCCACAGATGTGGCTATAGGCGGGACAGAGAGCTTGCAGGGATCGGCGCTGTATGGTGGACGATTTGGCTCGAACGCAACAGGAGGACCTTTGAGAGCCGCAAAAAAACAACGGGAACCCTCTACAAAGACGCTCGTGACCTTATGAACTGGTGGACCCAGAAATAGGAGGACCTTTTTTTTTTTTTTTTTTTTTAGGCCCCGCTGCCTACTCTTGTAGCCAAATTCATACTCCTCATGAATGAAGCGGTAGCATGCTACCTTCTCTCAAAAAAAAATATTTTAGATATGTTTTTTAGAGAGTTTCGACGCTAACAGAGGTGGTGAAATAATAAAACTATCGTTACTCATTCTCAAAATAATAATAATAATAATAATATATTCCTAATATTTTTAAGAACGTATTACTCATTCTGGGAAAAAAAAATAGATGGAACAGTGAAAGAACCCGACGGCGGGATCTAAGCGCATCAACTTGAAATTTTAAGCAAAAAAAATATAAATTTTCGGAAGTTAGAAGAAGAAATTGAAAAGACGAATATTTAATTTAAGTAAAAATTTTTTGGTATTATTCTAAATTTTAACCGGTACTATATTGATTTTTTTTTCACTTGAGGTTTACAGTAGTAAGTATTTTTTTTTTCCAAATTTTGTAATTTTTTTTTTATATGTAGTCCCTGTACTGTTGTAGAATTACATTAGTTGAATTGGGCTTGGATTTTAAAAAGTTACTCATTGAAAAATTAGCGTACAAGTAAATGCATAAGGGAATTAATTATTGGCTGCTCCTTTTGTATTTAAAGGGCCTATGTATAGAACAAAATAATTTTAAAAAATTTGACGCCGATTTATAAATGACACTGTTTTCGTATAAATTAAATAAATTTTTGTCCTTTTTTTCACTAGACAATTTCATAAAGTACATCACATTTTTTTAGTTTATCATCCTGTGGTTCAAAAAATTTTACTTTGCTCTTTTGTAATTTAATTTTTATTTCATCAAAAAATAAAAAATTTTAAAATAATTACATAATGACAAAGTTAAAAAATAAGCTAAATCACATGGCAACTTTTTGGATAGGATAGCAAAGTAAAAATAAGCTAAACTGTAGGAGATAAAGCGCAGCTTTTTGAATCACAGGGCAAAGTGAAAGCGTGTTGTACGACGGGAGAAATTTAAAGTATAACATTTTAAAAATTTATAATATATATATATATATATATATTTCAAAAAAGATGTATGATATTATGTGTAACGATCCGGCCCACTAGTAATAATAACTCGTTGGGCCCAAATCATAGCCCAAAATGCTTAAGCCCAGTTATTATTACTAGTGTCCATGTCTCCTATAAACCCAATGACAATTTCATCCACATCCGATGTGGGACTATTGGGGGCGTCACAGACTCCCCCCGTTCAGGCCTAACGTCCTCGTCAGCCCAAACACACACACACAGCAGCCTAAGATCACCAGGCGATATGAAACTTGTCTCGCTAGCCCTGTCATCTAGACCCAGGCTCAGCCGAGACTCGCCTCACATTTCCGGCTAGTTATTGGCTCTGATACCAAATGTAACGACCCGGTCCACTAGCAATAATAACTCGTTAGGCCCACACCTATTGGGGGCGTCACAGACTCCCCCCGTTTAGGCCTGACGTCCTCGTCAGCCCAAACACACACACACAGCAGCCCAAGATCACCAGGCAATGTGAAACTTGTCTCGCTAGCCCAGTCATCTAGACCCAGGCTCAGCTCCGTTTAGGCCTGACGTCCTCGTCAGCCCAAACACACACACACAGCAGCCCAAGATCACCAGGCGATGTGAAACTTGTCTCGTTAGCCCTGTCATCTAGACCCAGACTCAGCCGAAACTCGCCTCACACTTCCGGCTAGTTATTGGCTCTGATACCAAATGTAATGACCCGATCCACTAGCAATAATAACTCGTTAGGCCCACACCACAGCCCAAAATGCTTAAGCCCAATTGTTAAACTAGTGTCCATGTCTCCTATAAACCCAATGACAATTCCATCCACATCCGATGTGAGACTATTGGGAGCGTCACACTATAAGGTACATTTTACCAGTCATTTCGAAATAATCAATAAAATTAATCTTATTCATATCCTTTCAGGATGTACCAATAAAATTTTCCTTTTTCAACATAGGCTCTTTAGATATTTTAGATCAAACATATGGGGTCATACGTAGGTGCGGTGCATACAATGTATGTGTGTACACTGGGTTTAGGCAATTGTTTCTCATTGCATATATTGTTTGGTGTTTGGTTAGGCATAAAACTACTAAAAAATAATTTTATTGAAACATTAAATTATAGAAACAATAATAATAATAATTCAATGATTCTAATCAGCTTTTAGCCAATAAAACTGAATCAATCGGCAGCTAATAGAGCCCTTAAACTTAATAAAATTTTCACTTTAATTATCTAAAATAATTTTTTAAAAAAAGTTAAAAGGGTGCGAATTAAAAAAAAAAAAAAGAAAAAAAGAAAAATTATCCTTCTCTACTAAGAAATCAAATTAATCCCACCACTTGTACTTCACTCAAATATTTGTGACACTCAAAATATTCTTTGGCTTGCTAATTAGTCCCTTAGAGAAGATTAATTAAGCAGTAAAACAAAATAACGAGTAAAATTAAGCTACATTAAAGACACTAATGCACATCATATCTATTTTTATTATTATAAGCAAATAAGTTGAGACTCCACTCTTTTGTCGGTAAGTTCTCTTAAATTACAATTATACCCTTTGTTCTATTAATTAAAAAATTATTCATTAATTATAAAATTTTATTTCAAAAAATTTTACATACCTCTAATCTTTTACTATTTTTTTAATTTAATATTTTTAATTTCGTATGTTATATATAACCTTTTTCCATTAATTAAAAAAAATTATTTAGTACATCACTAGGCTTTTATTACTTTCTAATTTAATATATTTTTTATTTAGTATGCGATATATATATCTCTAACCTTTTACTAGTTTTCTAATTTAAAATTTTTAATTTTGCATGTTATAACTTTTTTTTCATTAATTAAAAAAATTATTTAATACATCTCTAAATTTTTATTATTTTCTAATTTAATATATTTTTTATTTAGTATGCAATATATACATATACGTCACCCTTTGTTTCATTAATTACAAAAAACTTGTCCAAAGACACCTTACATGTTTCTAAACTTTTACTATTTTTCTAATTTAATATATACAATATATATATATATATATGCAAATAATTATATTTTTAATTTTTAATTCAAATTCCATCAAACAATTTTCTCAATGATATTTTTAATTTTAAGAAAATTAAATTCTAATTAGTTTTTTGAGATTTATAAAATATAAATTTTATTTAGCGTTTATACTATTAAACGTATAAATTTAATATTAAATTTTTACCATGAGACAAAAAAAAAAAAAAAAATCTATAGTAATAGAGTGAAAATTATTTTGTTTGGATTAAAATTTGAAGTAATAATTGATAAATAAGTTAAAAAGTTAAAGTGTGCATTGGTCTATCATTATATGTATACTATGTGTTTAAATTTGATATACAATATTTTAAATTAAATTTAAAATTTATAAATAATGTATAAAAAGTATAATTTATAAATAGTTTATTTTAATTGTACATGTTACATTCTTTTAATTTAATATTTTAAAATACATAAAATAAAAGAATTATGATTTATACACCGGGTTCAATAAATTTTTTTTTGTATCCATTTACCATTTTGGCCTTTGGCCTTCCACACAATGGAGAAACATGATGCGGGCAGTCTTATAACGAAAAAATTATTAATTTTTATTGTTGATTTATTCTTTCATCTTCAAATAAATTAAGAAATAAATGTAATTTATTTCTTTCCTTTTATATTCTAATAAGCTAACTTTTAATGGTAGAATAATAATTATTAGATAATCGTTCATCTATTGAAAGTACCATGCCTCCTGATGAAACACGTTCTCGGATCCTATCGTTTCTCAAATTCCGACAATGAAACAATGAAATCGCCTGGATTGATTGTAATTTATTGTTGATTTATTCTTTCAGCCTATGCATTATCTCAAATTCCGACAATAAAGTCTAATTAATTTTGCTGTAATTTATTGTTGATTTATTCTTTCAGCCTATGCATTATCTCAAATTCCGACAATAAAGTCTAATTAATTTTGCTCTGAATGAGGCAGGACAAATTGACGGCAGAAATTCGACCCGATCTACATCCAATGTGGGACTATTGGGGGCGTCACAGACTCAGGACGTCAGCCCAAACACAGAAATCCGACCCGATCTACATCCAATGTGGGACTATTGGGGGCGTCACAGACTCAGGACGTCAGCCCAAACACACACACAGCAGCCTAAGATTACCGGGCGATGTGAGACTTGTCTCGCTAGCCCTATCATCTAGACCCAGGCTCAGCTGAGACTCGCAGCACACTTCCGGCTGGTTATTGGCTCTGATACCAAATGTAACGACCCGGCCCACTAGCAATAATAATTCGTTGGATCCAAACCATAGCCCAAAATACTTAAACCCAGTTATTATTAGTAGTGTCCATATCACATATAAACCTAATCATAATTTCATCCACATCCGATGTGGGACTATTGGGGGCGTCACATATTTTGATAATACACTTGATATTATTTTGTTCGCTTCGTGATGGCAACAAATAATACAGGTTTAAACTATATTATTTTTTATTTTTTTTTGGAGAGAAAGATAGCATGCTATCTGCTTCGTTTATTTTTTAAAATAAATTTAGCTGAAAATGTGAAGCAACTAGGCTTCGAATTCGGGACCTCGGATACCAATCACCAAATCCTAAATGTGAGAGCTAAAGACAAAATTTTCACTAATGTGGCTGATCTTCTAAACGGCTTGCAAGTAGAAAATCCAGTGAACTTGGGTGAGTACGATATATATACTTATTTTTTCTGGTATGATTTTTTCAAATATTTATAATCAACTCCAAATACTTGCATTATGATTTTATAGATATAGATGGCAGTTCCGAAAATAAACACACTCATTTTACTTGATAGAGAGGTAAATTTTTTTTTTTTCTCTGCTTGAATTTGTCTCTTTAATTATCTGAATTGCGATTTTTTTTTTAATATGTTTTTAGAAATCTTTATGGAATTTGTGAGGTTAACAACAAATTACAAATTTATAGACTATAAGCGTAAATTTGAGTCAAAAGTGAAGACCATCGTTTTTCTAATTTAGTTGTTTTAATTAATGTGTTTTTTTAGGAGCACAAATACTAATTTTCTTTTATACTTTCTCTTTTATCAAAATAATAAAGAATTATTATTTTTATCAAGTTACATAAAATTTATATTTCTTATTTGACTAACTAATTAAGTTTTTTTTTTCTATCTATATTTTTGAGTAAAAGTTTTTATGAGCATGTTTAATGCTGGACATAATGATTTTGGTGTTGCCATCTAAACATTTGAAGCTCATTTTCCTAGTTTTTTTTGTTAGGAGTATATAAAAACCTTTATTCAGTTTGGATGTGATGTTAAATAATATAATAATTGTTAGGATTTGATTTAAATATTAATCTTAATCCAACTAGGATTCAGCTATAAATATAATCAAATTATAACAATCTCCACCTTTATTTGATTTGTAGTCTTCAATCGCTATATCGAGCTCTCCTCCGCTCCACCTTGAGCGACTGCATCTCCGATCTCGTTTTTGAACTCTCTAGCTCCACCTGAAGCCGAAAAATTACATACCTTCGAGTCCAACACGCAAAGCGAGATCAAATTGTGATCGCCTCCCGTGATGATCGGTAATCCAGTACTCTGATGTCGATATCTCCTGAGGATCGCCAACCTTTAGCTCTGATACAAATTATTGAAAAAATTCGGTACTCGCCCCGGTACAAGATTCTCTGAATCCGCAACCCGCTCCGGTACCGCAATCCACGTTGGTACCGCCTAGAGTTGGGATTCCGCAGCGGAAACGTCAAATCTAGGCGGTACCAACGTGGATTGCGATACCGGAGCGGGCTGCAGATTCAAAAAATCTGACTAGTACCGAATTTTTCCAACAATTGATTCAACTACAAATCTAATCAAATCCTAATAATAAACATATATGCATGGATTGTGATTAGTTGTTACTATTATTGTTGTCATTTGAACTTAAAAGAAAAGTCCATGGCCTATAGTATTGTTAGTTCAACTTTGGGCGTAAGGGCTCTCACCACCATTGCGATCATCTGGTGGTCGGTGTGGCTCGAGCGGAATAGAAGGATTTTCGATAATAAAAGTCGCAATCTTGGTGCTGTCCTCGCAGAAGTCAGGATCAACCGTTCGCAGTGGCACAGATTCTGTACTTAGGCGCGGCTAGCTCTGGCTTCGCCTGTCTTGTTTTTCCTCCCGTTGTGTTTTTCTTTTTCTTTTCCCTGTTTTCGCTCACTTTTTTGAGCCTCTTTTCCCCGGAGTTCGAGGCCTAACGGCCCCAGTCCTGTAGCTGAGTTCATCCCCCCTTTGAATGAAGCGGCAGCATGCTGCCTTTTCTCAAAAAAGTTCAACTTTGTTCCGTTATATTATAGTATTGTTATATTTTATATTTTTATAAGTATGGGGGTTTATGCTGATACTACTGTTCTAACATGTAAAGAGCAAAATTATATTTTATATTTTTATAAATATTTATCTTTAACGTTATATTTATTTTTAAATATTATTGATATGATAATTACTATTGAAGAGCCAACTGGTCTTATAAAAAAATCAGATGGATAAAAAGTTGTGCGCTGAGATGTGATAATTATTGATCATTTGTATATAAAAAAAAATCTTGAAATAAAAATTCTTACCTAAAAGTTTACATATTATATATATATATATATATATATATATATATATATATATATATATATATATATATATATATTTCTATGAATATTATTAATTGTATCTTATACTTTTATGTTTAAATGGTCTTCTATCGTACAATTAATATTTTGGACAAATATAAATATTATAAAAAAAGTATTCGGAGAGAGAATGATTTTAATTGTAACTTCTTTGAGAGCTCAAAATTTTAAAAGTATTAAAATTTGTTCATTTATAGTTTTAACAATATATAAACAAAAGCTTATATCCACTAAATTTTATAAAAGTTTATAATTTTCAAAATATTTAACAAATATTTTAAACCTATTTTTTTAAAATTTTTAATAACAGAAATTTCATTATCAACAGCAGGAAGTACAATACTAAAAATTAATCCACCAACAAAAAAAAGCTATGGATTTAAAAAACTGTTAAGTGATTGACAAAAAAGTTTAAAACTTATTCTATATATTTCTTAAACTTGTAATACATGATAAAAAACAGTGATAATGAAATATATATTTTTTAATAGATCAAGTAAAATTAATTTTTGAAAGTCAAATATAAAAAAACAACTGTATAAGAACTACACACAAATCTCATTAGTGCAACAAAACAGATAATTAAAATTTATAAATATATTATTCATTATTATTTGGTAAAATAAAAAAATAAAAAAATAAATAAGGAGAATCCAGATATTGGTAAAACTTTTATATATTTAATTATTTAAAACTAACTTTAGTATGTGATGTCTATCGCTTTTAGTTTAATTCAATAAAATAATTAAATTTGCTTTTTTCTTATCTAAATTTACAAAATTTATTCTTTCTACCAAATTCGTATAATAATAACATACTCACTCTAAATTATATCTTTAAGTTAGTCATTTTTATTTTTAGGAATCATATCAATTCCTATACATGAAAACCTCACAACTTTGGAATCACCTTTCAACTATTTTTTATTTAGCATCCTTTCAACTATTATTTTCTTTAATTTTTTTATTCTTTTTTTTATTTTAGTTTTTTGAGTTCTACAATAAGTAAAGCTAAAATTATTATCTAAATTTAATAATTTAACCACCATTTGTCATAATTTTATTTACAAAATAAAATTATTTAATTCAAAATTATAATATTTCTTAGTTATAAAATATTTTATAACAAAATAATTTATTTTATAAATTTATTATGATTATTAACACGTGCAATGCACGTATTTTGACTAGTATATATATATATATATAGGGTTGGGCTACTATACTCTTATGAGTAAAATCCTTTCGTACTCATAAGTTTTTATCTCTTGGATGAAGAAATGCGTGGTTAGGATTATAGTAGTTCCTAGGATTTATACTATTTCACCAACAACTAAGTAAACCCTAGGGGGACCACTATCATTCTAACCGCACTATACTCTTATGAGTAAAATCCTTTCGTACTCATAAGTTTTTATCTCTTGGATGAAGGAATGCGCGGTTAGGATTATAGTAGTTCCTAGAATTTATACTATTTCACCAACAACCTAGTAAACCCTAGGGGGACCAATATCATCCTAACCGTACATTTCTTCATCCAAAGGCGAAAAAGTTATGAGTACAAAGAGGTTTATACTCATAAGAGCATAGTAGCCCTAAACTTCAGATTAGCCTCCCTGAAGTATAGGCCATTTTTTATTATGTCACTATGTGGTTCAAAAAGTTTCCCTTTGCTTTCTTGTCATTTAACTTTTATTTTTCTAAAAAGTTGTCTAATGGATAGCAAAGTAAAAAAATTTGAAAATAATTACGGGATGACAAAGTGAGACACCCCAATAGTTTCACATTGGATGAGAATGGAGTTCTGCTTGGTATATAAGGGACATGGACATTAGTAATAATAATTGGGCTTAAGCATTTTGGGCTGTTGTTTGGGCCCAACGAGTTATTATTGCTAATGGGTCGGATCGTTATATTTGGTATCAAAGCAAGTTACCAGCCGAAAGTGTGTGACGAATCTCTAGATGACAAGGCTAGCGAGACAAGTCTCACATCGCCTGGTGATATTGAGCTCTGTGTGTGTTTGGGCTGACGAGGACGTCAGGCCTAAACGGAAGAGTCTGTGACATCGACTAGTAATAATAATTGAACTTAAGTATTTTGGGCTGTGATTTGGGTAAAGTGAACAATACGCCAAACTATAAAATAGTTAAATGTATCTTTTTGAACCATAAGATGACTGTACGGAACCGTAAATTCGAATTTGGAATTTTAAATTGAAGTCTGAAATTTATCCCGGAAATTTGATGAGGGTATTAATTTCAACATTTTGAAGATTTAATTCTCAGAATTATCTTCACTTGTTTATTAGTAAATAAGCGCTGAAGGGTGTGGTCAAGTCCGTTTTTGAATTTGCTGTGTTGGTTGCACCGAAAAGCGTGAAAAAAGGAGTTCGGCGAAAAAATTGCGGGAATCGGATTTTTCTCTGAAAAATGACCAACTTTTGAATCTGGTGAGATCTTCGAAAAAGAAGATCATCACTTTGATGGCATCGTCGAATTGAACGCGATAGTGCGATCAGATTTCAAATCTGATACCCGGATCTGCACGTTTTGTGAGATTATAGGATCGAAAATTCGGATTTCGGTAAATTCAGAAACAATTGTAGCATTTTACGCATCAAGATTCGTGAAATCGGTCATCTTGAGGCGTTCGATTTTTTGGCACGTTTTTCAAGGATATGGGAGTTTGAAATTTTAAATTTTGAAGTTTCGATTTTGAATAAGTGGATTTGGAGACACGGAGGTAATTTAATCAAAAGTTTCCAAAAGAGGGATACAGGTGGAGTTAGGGTTTCTTTAATCCCAATTAATTATCCCTAATCCTTTTTCCTCCTCTCCTCAGCAGCCAACCCTCTCCCCTCCCCGTCCGTACGCCTTTGCGCTGACGGATTCCAAGCCGGAGAAGAAGCAAATCTGGCTCTTCACCTTTGGTTTAGGGCGCCCTCTTCCTGCAGCAGCAGCCGCCGCCGGCCGCTCGCACACATGCGCGTGTAGGAGGTGTCGCCGCCAGCTTGCGGCCCTGTGCCGCGCGCCACTCGGGCCGAGCCGCGGACCCCCTGCCCTGGGCGCCCGCACCAGCAGCGCCCCGCGATCTGTTGGGCCGCTCTCTGCCTCGACCCAAGCCGCGCCTCGGCGAGCTCTCCAGTGCCCGTTTGAGCTCCGGACAGCGAGCATCGCCTTCAGAACGTCGAGACCTGTCAGGCTGCAGTGTTGGTTGGGTCCCGAAGTGCAGGAAATTAGGTAAATGCTTAATTACTCTATTTTTATGCATTAATGGCGCTATTTAGAGTATATTTTGTGGTTTTTGTGCAAATAATGCATGTGTGCTGCCCCAGGAAGCGTGTACGAGCAGTGCGTGACCGTTGGACTAGTTGTCCTAGGTTCGTGGACGGTTGTAGTGTTTATTTTGGATTCCGGTGTGATTATCGGCCAAATTGGTCGTCCAATCACGGTTTTGTTTCGGAATTCGGCTTCTGTCAACTTGAACGCGTTGCATCTGTTGTCGATCCTTGTTGGCTGGTCGTCCTTACTTCCTCGTGTGTCCAGAGGTAGTGGATACGTTGTGGTGGATTTCGGAGCCGAAATTGGCATATTTGAGAACCCGGTATTATTTGGTTTATATTAATCACACCTATTCGCATCGTTTGTGTGTCTTGCTGCCCGGACACCCAAATTGGTGTCTCGGGGCAGAGGGTGGTATTTGGCGAGTGTTGGAACTCTCTGGGACACTGTGTGGGTTTCGGTTGTGTTCCGGTGAGTTGCCGGGGATCTCCGGCGGGTTCCGGGAATCGGTAAAAGGTACCGATGGCCCGAATGTTTTTCAGGGTGTGAGTCGAATGATTCCTTTGTGGTTTAGAGTGACTTTTAGTGTCAGTTGATTTGTGATTTTTGTAGTACCTTTCGTAGGTGCAGGTGACTAGTTGCAACGCTTTTGGCGTTAGGTGCTTCATCGGATCTTAGGTGGGTACTTCGATCCGAAGTTGGTTCAGTGGTGCCTGCTCGGTGACATTCCTTCCTCCGTGTTTCTTTTCTTGATTAGACACATTGCATGTTGAGCACTTGAGCACCACTCACTTTGTTTCTGTCTGCTCTACTCTCCTATTTGCATAGTGACCTACATATAGAGCGGTATTTTGTGATTTGTTAGAGTTCCTATGACATGATTATAGCATGACTTAGTGATTTCGTGATTTATGACATCTCAAATCTATTGCATGATGTTCGAATTATATAGACCTGATAGGTCGGTGACACTATGACATTCCTTCAGGAATAGTGGACTTGATTGGTCAGTGACATATTGAGACCTTGTGATATGACTTGTTGGATTCGGTCAGTGATTCCTTTGTGGGTTACGACTATATGGATCTGAACAGAGGAAAAAACACCTAGAGGGGGGTGAATAGGTGTAAACAATAAACACTCCAAAATCTTTGCGAAAAAATAACCCAATGCGGAAAAGTAAATAACACGCAGAGATTTTACGCGGAAAACTCCAAACCAGGATTAAAAAACCACGGGACCGATCACACGGTGAAATCCACTAGAATCAAACACGTACAAAGGTGATATAACGTACTCACACACGACTCAACCTTTTTCTATACGCTCCTAGTTGATCTTCTCCGCTCGCTCCGCAACGCGCCTCGAATCCACGATTTGCGTCCAACGCCGAATCCACAGCGTCCAACGTCGAATCCACGACGTCCAACCGAATCCACGGTCTCCACCAAGTAGTACGTCTCGATCACACGAACGTACCTCGCTCCGAATCCACGAGAGCGGTAGCACCTTGAATCCACAAGGCCACGTGAATCCACGCGCCGATTTTTGGGAAAATCGTTGTTTTGTTGGTGGTAAAAATCCGCCGAATACTTAGATCAAAGATAGATCGGAAATACCATCTAAGTACTCATTAATTTGATTCTACTCAAAATCTGAGTTTGAAATCCTAGAATCAAATTAATCAATATAGATGAAGAAACATAGAATAGATCTAGTTTTTACTTTCTTCTCTATATGTGGATTTTTATAAGTTTTTCTCCGTTAATTTTTCTCGTTCATTTACGGAATACAAAACTTATTTTGGATTACCCT
The DNA here is from genome assembly GCA_029168755.2 of Tillandsia fasciculata. NCBI lineage: Eukaryota > Viridiplantae > Streptophyta > Magnoliopsida > Poales > Bromeliaceae > Tillandsia > Tillandsia fasciculata. The sequence continues at coordinate 15,225,825 of CM054936.1, forward strand.
AAAAGATAAAATTATGGTTTATTTATAGGTTAGAAACCATTGGAAGAGGATAAGAATCAAAAACTGACTGTAACAGATTTTTTCCCGCACGACGGTCCGAACTGGATTTAGATTGATCCAGACTGCCGTCATTTTTCAGAGAATTCCTGAAAAATCATGTTCGGGGTCCGAACTGAAATAACCACGGTCCGGACTGTTCATGCGAATTCAACAGAAACCACGTTCGGGGTCCGGACTGAACCAAGGGCGATCCGGACTGGATTTCCGCATGAACCTACCTACGTTCGGGGTCCGGACTGGAATACTCTGATCCGGATCCTGAACATATAACAGTCCAGTTTTCTGATTTTTATGCAATTAAAAATCCATCCAAGTGTTTCTACACTATAAGAAGTATTCGGATCACCAAGATTATTTAGTTAAACGTACCTGATCCTTTTGAATTGTTCTTTCTTGAGATTGAGATATATGATCCAAACATCTTCATCTTCAATCTTCAAGACTTAAACACTTTCACGAAATATGCCAAAATAAATTCCTTAACAATCTCCCCCTTTGGCGGTTTCGTGACAAAACAAAAATCCACTTAAAGAAAATTCAAAAAGATATTTTTGTTGTTATCACCATACAACAAAAATTTACAAATAAGATCCAAATACATGAGATAAACTCCTAATACAGACTCTATACTTAGACGTTTAAACTCTCTGCAAAAGAAATAATTCTTGACAAAAGAAATCGTTAGATACCTCAAGAATTCAACATTCAAAAACCAAACAGAGAGATAGAGTTTATACTCACCATGCCATTTACAAAATCAGATATGTATGAAAATACCAATCAGAGATAGACATATCTTCTAAGCATTAAATTCCAAATGTCATAAGTATGTTAGTCATCAAACAACTTGTTAGTAATATTACATGCCCAAATAGTTAGTCGAATAGTTAGTCGAGGCATGCATTCATTCACAAATAGAAACCAAAGTTGTTGTCATACTTACCTTATCCAAGTTTTAAATCATGTGTCCAAATGCTTTCTATCTCTCTCCCCCTTTTTGTCACAAAAATTAGCCAAGATTACAAAAAATAAAAGGGAGTTAAAAAGTTCAAAACTTGTAAGAACTAAAACTAAAAAACCTGCAAAACAAAAGATAATTAGAACAACAGAAGACGAAATCCTAGTCGGAATCCTCAGAACTACTGCAACCAAGTTTGTGAAAGATCTTTTTGACTAACTTGGCGAGAGATTTCTGTTTCTTCTTTAAGTCTCCTATGTCGGCGGTCATCTTGACGAATTCGGAAGACATCCGTTCTTGTTCTGATGAAAGCCGTTGTTGTTCTCTATATATTGAAGTAATAGAGGCGTCATCCTCTGGCGTTGAAGCTGCTGCTGCTGTTGTTGAAGCTGTTGCTGCTGTTGTTGCTGCTGCTGTTGGTGCTGAAGGTCTCTTTCTGCGAGGAGGTGTGGGAGGCTCATCCTGTCTTGTCGAGAGGGACTTCACAATTGTTGTATCGTTGATAGTTCCCAAACTATGCATATATGCGCTCGAGCTTGTGTCGATCTTGAATTTGCGAAAGATGCGCATAATTATCATTGGGAAAGGAAGTCTCTCAGTGGGATGGGCATTCTCCACATATCTCGCCATCCTTGACCAGATAAGATACGAAATGTTGAAGTTGGATCCCAAGGCTGCTGTAGGGTTCCCAAGAAGATAAAGAAATAACATTCTATCCCATCTAAGCACCTTTGTTTGCATGTTTGGCAAAATGTTGTAGCAGACGATGAAGTTCAAATACCGGTACTCAGGTCGAAGTTCTTTTGACAAAATTGAGTTCCCCGTCGACTGAGTATCCGGGAGACAGATTCCATCGACAACCACTCTCCAGGTTGTGTTGGTAAACACATGACCCTTGAGGTAATGAGTCCCATCAACCCGGGCCTTCATTCCCAATACCTCCCTAATCAACTGTGGTGTGATCTTTAGCTTGACATTTCTAACCGTTGTTAGAAATTCTCTTGGTCCGTCCTCAAGATCTACTAGTCTCGATGCATTTTGATAGAACATTCTTACCCGGTGGAGACAGTAGCCAGTTGATTCCGGGAAGTTGCAAATAGGTGCAAGTCCCGCTTGTTCAAATAAGATGCCAAACAATGTAGATCGCTCCTTAAGAGCTTTGACATTCACATGTCTTTTCCCGATACATTCTCTCTTTTCAAAGTCCTTTATCCTCTCCGAGCTTATGTGCACGACTTCCCGTGGAGGAGGCTCGCTTGCGAGTGGCTCTTCGATTGAGATACCTCGAGCACTACCCCTCTTTCGTGCAACGCTCTTTCTTTTCATTGTAACCGGAGTTTGTTCTATAGGGGCTTTCCCTTTTTCTGCGGCGGTTGGCGGTGTCTTCGCCTTTGTTGTAGCTGCAGGGGCTTTCCCCTTTGATGCAGTCGATGCAACAGGTGCTGCTCCTTCTTCCATCAGCTCGTCCCAATCCACAGATTCTGTCTCTGATTCAGTTTCGGAGTCGTCCACAGGGACATACTCACCTTTTTTCTTGAGATTTCTTAGCTCTCTTGAGCTTGTTCGTCGCTCGTGTCCCGACTAAAGCTGCGATGGACACTAGAATCCATGCAAAAACCATCTTTGCTGCTAGTGTGTTAGAAGAACCTGCGAGCAAGAACTCAAGAACACGAAAAATTGTTTAATTTTCAAAAATTTGAAAAATTGTAACTAAACAATCATTATCGTGTACAGAGACTAGGAATCAAGTTAGTTTTGCAAAAAGAATTTTAAATATAGATCAATTCCATGATTTTCAAAAATTCTTAAAATATGCTCTAAAACTGAATTTTTAGAAATCGAAGCTTAAAAATCCGTTAATCAAGAGAATACAAGGCATATAAACAAAACTAATCTACCCAGAGTTCTTATTTCAAAAGAAATTTGATCAAAAATCGTTCAAAAACGAAAAAGAGTTATGATTTTCATGTACGTTTTGAAAAACAGGGTAAAAACTGTGAATAACCCGAGTTTTGATCATAAAAACTTACTTGAACCGGAAGAACTTGAGTTTGAATGGCTCCAAAACAGTTGTTTTCTAGAGAGAGAAGCTCTGGGATGCTAGAAACAAAAGCTTGAGGTAAAAAGAAATCAAATACCCTTTCGTTTCATATAAACCCTAGCCGCGGTCCGGATCGGTTCAAGAATTCAGTCCGGATCGGCTACCCGCAGACAGTTTCTGCGTTCAGGATCCGGAACAGAATTTCCAGTCCGGATCGGCTCCAACTTTTTCTTCAGAAAAATTTAGAAAAATTTTAGAAATTCCAGAAAAAGTATGTAAGCACTTTTGTATGTCAACTTTAAACAAAAATCATCGTTTCATGTTAAAAGAAATAGATTATGCTAAATCTATCAATAATATCCAAGTAATGAAATGAAAATTTATAAAAATTAAATCCTTTAAAGTTGAACAAGTTCAAATCATCAATCACGATCTAATGAGTAATGCGTTTATCAAATCATTAATTTTGCAAAGAAAATGAAGCACATAGATCGATAGATGTTTGAAATCCCAAATAAGTTAGATAATATATCTAGTCAATTTATTGTAGGGAGTGGCTCTTTGAGCATATTTCGATAAAATCCCACCTTATACCAACCTTGGAATTTTGAAAAAGTCAAGTATCCAAAAAGCATTTTATCTAATCAACAAGAAAAACCATGCTTGGTATACATGTGTAATGCGTTTATCAAATCATTAATTTTGCAAAGAAAATGAAGCACATAGATCGATAGATGTTTGAAATCCCAAATAAGTTAGATAATATATCTAGTCAATTTATTGTAGGGAGTGGCTCTTTGAGCATATTTCGAAAATCCCACCTTATACCAACCTTGGAATTTTGGAAAAGTCAAGTATCCAAAAAGCATTTTATCTAATCAACAAGAAAAACCATGCTTGGTATACATGTGGTAGCTGCACACAGTACTCGGACGACCGAGGTGGTAGCTCTTTCCTCCATGTGGTGGTAGTTTTCACACTCCTCATTGGGATGTAACTCTTTCCACATCTTTTGAGCATAAATATTTTAATAAACTCCCCCTCAATTGGCTATCAATTATTTAAGATATGAAGTATTCAACCAAAAATTGATCTTGAGTTCATACTTAACTCAATTGTCAAGTAAGATAAAAACTATACCAAGAGATCATTTGAGAGAGGAATTGACTTTGATCAATTAAAGATGACTTAATTGATATAAATGATCATTGCATCAAATGAATTATCATGATATCCAAACCATAATAAATTTCTTAAAAACATGAAAGGATGCAATTAAAGTCAATAACATATGCTCAGTTAATGTTCTATGTACAAGCATAGATAAAAAACACAAACACAAAACAAAACCTAACCTAAGCAATGGTTTCAAAAAGTGTTATTTCAAAGGAAGCATTCCAATTGCTTTACGCAAATGAATAAAACGTTTTTGATCCAAAGGTTTTGTTAAAATGTCGGCTAATTGATCTTCAGTTGAAATATAAGAAATTTGAAGAATACTTGATTCAACTAGCTCTCTTAGAAAATGATATCTAAGTTCAATGTGTTTTGTTCTTGAGTGCAACACAGGGTTTTTAGAAATATTTATAGCACTAGTGTTGTCACAAAGAATAGTTACCGAAGTCGCAGGAATTCGGAAGTCGCTCAACACGCTTTTCATCCAAATCAATTGGGTTGAACAACTACCCGCTGAAATATATTCCGCTTCGGCAGTCGAGAGTGCAATGCAGTTTTGCTTTTTACTATGCCATGCAACAAGACAATGGCCAAGATAAAAACATGCACCACTCGTACTTTTCCGATCATCCACTGATCCTGCCCAATCGGCATCTGAATATCCTATTATGTCAAGAGTTGTGCCCATAGGATACCAAATTCTGAAATTAAGTGTACCTTTGATGTACCGGATGATCCTTTTCACCGCTTTCAGGTGAACCTCCTTTGGTGCTGATTGATATCTCGCGCAAATCCCAACACTAAAGGATATATCCGGGCGACTAGCCGTGAGATAGAGTAGACTTCCAATCATGCTGCGATAAAGCTTCTCGTCTACACTTTCACTAAGAGATTCACTTCCTAATCCCTTGTTGCTAGTTCCCATTGGAGTCGGAAAGTCTTTAGAATTTTCTAATCCAAACTTCTTGACCAACTCCTTTGCATACTTGGATTGGCACAGATGAATGCCTTCTTCACTTTGTTTGACTTGCAATCCAAGAAAATATGTTAGCTCGCCCATCATGGACATCTCAAATTCGCTTTCCATGGTTTCAGCGAATTTTGAAGCATCATTATTCCTTGTTGCTCCAAATACAATGTCATCGACATAGATTTGTGCCACAATGAAGTTATCCTGAAAATGCTTCACAAAGAGTGTCCTATCCGCTCCCCCTCGAGTGTAGCCCTTTTCCAAAAGGTGCTTTGTCAACCTTTCGTACCATGCTCGCGGTGCTTGTTTTAGACCGTAAAGAGCCTTTTTCAACGAAAAACATGGTTAGGTAGTTTATGGTCAATGAAACCTTTCGGTTGAGCCACATAAACTTCCTCATTTAGAAAACCATTTAAAAAGGCGCTCTTAACGTCCATTTGAAAAATTTGATTTTGAAATGACAAGCAATGGCGAAAAGGATACGAATTGACTCGAGACGAGCTACCGGGGCGAACGTCTCATCAAAGTCTATACCTTCAATTTGTGAATAGCCCTGAGCAACTAGGCGTGCTTTGTTCCTGATGATGGTACCATCCTCGTTTTTCTTGTTCTTGAAAATCCACTTAGTACCAATTATGTTGTGTTGCTTCGGAGGCTTCGTTAGTTCCCAGACTTTGTTTCTTTCGAATTGATGGAGCTCTTCTTGCATAGTTTCAATCCAATAATCGTCTTGAAGAGCTTCATCAACGTTCTTTGGTTCCAACATGGAGACGTAACATGCGACTCCACAAACCAATTGTCTCCGAGTTCTGACTCCTTATTGTGGATCTCCAATGATGTTTGACTCTGGATGGTCCTTGGAGATACGTAACGTTTGAGGCAACAGAGTGCTCGGAGGTATATGTGATGATTCCTACATATCAGATAAACTAGAAGAACCATTAGATGCATCAACATTATCGGAAGAATTATTATGAGAAGATGCATTTGCAGGAGTATCATCATCAAGAGACATATCAGGGGTAGATTTATCAGATGCAAAATGAAAAGCTTCATCTACTTTAACATTTAAAGATTCTACCATCGTTTTAGATTCGAGGTTAAAAACCCGATATGCTCTACTGTTTGTAGAATAACCCATGAAAATTCCTTCGTCACTTCGAGAGTCGAATTTTCCAAGATTTTCGCGATCACGTAAAATGTAACAGCGACTCCCAAAGATTCGAAAATATTTGATATTCGGTTTTCTACAAAACCATAGCTCATATGGTGTATTTAAAGTACCCGGGCGCAAATAAACTCGATTAATTACGTAGACAGCGGTGTTAACTGCTTCAGCCCAAAAATGTAACGGTAGTTTCCGGCTGTGAAGCATAACCCGCGCCATCTCTTGTACTACCCTGTTTTTGCGCTCGACTACACCATTCTGTTGAGGTGTATAGGGTGCAGAGAATTCATGTTTTATGCCATTGGAAGTGCAAAAATCAATGAATTTAGAATTTATAAATTCTCCACCTCTATCACTTCTAACACGAACGATCTTTTCATTTCTCTCAATCATAATACGATGACATATCTCATGAAAAGAATCAAAAGTATCCGCTTTCTCTTTTAAAAATGTTACCCATGAATATCTAGAGAAATCATCAACCAAAAGAAAAATGTACCATTTACCTCCCAAACTTGGTTGACGAGTCGGCCCCATTAAGTCCATGTGCAATAATTCTAAAGGCCGTTTGGTTCCCACGTGGTTCAAATTCTTGTGTGCGGCCCTTGATTGTTTTCCCTTTTGACAACCTCCACACACAATGTTTTCTTTAAAAGATAATTTAGGAACTCCCTTAACCACGTCTTTATTAGAAATCCTTATCAAGAGACACTAGGTTACAATGTTCAGAAATTTTATTTGGAACTACATAGCAATTATTTTCAGATCTAACCCCTTTCAAAAAGAATAAATGGTCCTTATCAGTTACAATGCATTTTGCAGAAGAAAAATTAACTGAAAAACATTATCACATAATTGACTAATGCTAATGAGGTTAGTCTTAAGGCCTTCAACAAATAAAACATTGTTTAAAACCGGGCCTTCTGGAATAGTAATTGTTCATTTTCCAACAATTTTAGAAGAACGACCGTCTCCGAAAACTACAAGTCCTCCGGAGGTTTTCTCTAAAGTTTGAAAATAATTTTTGTCACCGGTCATGTGACGGGAACATCCACTATCCAGATACCAAGACGAGTTGTCATAAGCATGCAATAAAGTATGAATGACAAGACAAGGGAAGAATTCACCTTTGCGCACCCAAACCTTTTTGGAATGCGTCGGCAATGATTGTGAAGTTATTCTCCTTGGTGAAAGCGTCTTGTTTGATTGATCGCTTTTCTTGATGACGACGTCGTCTTGTTAGGTGTACTACCAAGGCTCTTTTCCTTTGAAAAATTCTCCTTTGATTTCCGAGGAATGACCTTGTTGGTAGTTGTTGCAAGAGGTGCTTGATTTGATCGTTTCGCTCCAATCTTGCAATTTCTTCTTATGTGCCCTGCAAAACCACAACGAAAACATACCTTTGTACTTGTTGAACCCGAAGTAGGTGAGGTAGGCTTGTTGTCGTTGGATGCGTGAATTCCGTCGGAGGAGGAGATACCGACTGGGGCACAAAAACTGTTCCACTCGAACTAGGACTGTCTCCAGTTCGATTGTATCCAAGGCCGAACGGTTCGTTTGACCAAGACCAAGCATCTTATCCAACTTACTCCTTCCAGAAGAAAATCGCTTTAAATCATCCTTAAGTTGGAAAATGGTCTTCGTCATTTCCATTTTTCCTGTCGAGCCTCGCCGTAGAGCTTCAAGAAGTAATTCGCTTTATCCACCAATTTGATGTGTTCCTTCTCGAAATGCTCATTGGACTCTTGAAGGGAAACATTTACTTTAATCAAGTTATCCCTTTCCACTTCAAGAGCGTTTGAGAGAGAAGTTGCCCTTTTTACTTCTTCTTCGAGATCCTGCAATCTCCTTCTCAAACCCTTGTTTTGCTTTGCCAGTTTCTTTGAATCCCTCAAAAGTTTATGGTAGGCAAAAGCAAAATCTTCACCTTCGGAATTACTCGATTCATCGTCCGTTGCAATCTTTTCAACTTGGGAGGAGTTGGACAATGAATCGGATGTACTTGCCATAAAGCACATGAAGGTGAAGTTGTGGACGCGTGGAATGCCGTTGCGTTGTTTTCTTCATCACTGGAAGATGACTCATTGGACGTTGAGGTGTCATCCCAAGTGACGGCTTGCATCGCCTTCTTCTTTGCCGGATTCTTGTTGGGACACTCCGTTGAGATGTGGCCGTAGCCTCGACATTTGAAGCATTGGACTTGTCCCTCCGAACTTTTCTTATCCTTTGAAAACTCTCTTGCTTTCTTGACTTAAAGCTTGAAGTTCCTTTGCCTTTCTTCGACTTTACGAAGGATGAGTTTTGCTTGAATTACCCCTTCGAAAGTTTCGGCGAAACTTCCTTGTCAAGAGAGCAAGTTGCTTCTCAAAGTCCTCCATAGAAAGGTTCTCGTCATCGTCTGAGGAGGATGAATCCGCGTCTTCTTCTTTTGTTGTTTTCAATGCAAAACCTGAAGACTTAGAAGAGGATGGCTTTCCAGAAGAATAGTTAGTAGGAAAAGTCATTTCATAAGTTTGAAGTGCACCAACTAATTCTTCTACACGCATTTCGTCCGGGTGTTTAACTGTTTCAATGGCTGCGACCTTGGGCGAAATCTTTCAGGAAGAGTTCTTAAAATCTTTCTTACAACTTTAAATTCTGGAATCTTCTCTCCCAAGTTAGCACATGAGTTCACGATGTCTTGCAATCGTGTGTAATAATCTGTGAAAGATTCATTTTCTGCCATAGAAATAGAGTCAAACTTGCTCGTAAGCATTTGCAGTTTCTGAATCTTCACAAGGTTAGTTCCCTCATGTGTAACTTGTAGAACATCCCAGATTTCTTTCGCAGTCTCACATGCCGAGACGCGAGAGAACTCAGTTTGCGACAAAGCATTAAATAGAGCATTAATTCCTTTGCCATTGTAAGAAGATGAATCAATCTCTTCCTTGGTCCATTTCGACCTAGGTTTGAAGGTGCGAACATCAGCAATAATTTCAGTTGGATTAGACCATCCTAATTCAATTGATTGCCACACCCGTTCGTCGATGGAAATTAAAAAGGCTTTCATCCGTACTTTCCAGTACGCATAATTTGTTCCATCGAAGAAAGGGGGTCTGTTGATGTTTCCACCTTCAACCATTGTTTACAACCCTATTCCCGCTCTGATACCACTTGTGGGTTATGACTATATGGATCTAAATAGGGGAAAAAACACCTAGAGGGGGGTGAATAGGTGTAAACAATAAACACTCAAAAATCTTTGCGCAAAAAACCCAATGCGGAAAAATAAATAACACGCAAGATTTTTACGTGGAAAAACTCCAAACCGGAGTAAAAAACCACGGGACCGATAACACGGCGAAATCCACTAGAATTAAACACGTACAAGGTGATATAACGTACTCACAGACGACTCAACCTTTTACCATACGCTCCTAGTAGATCTTCTCCGCTCGCTCCGCAACGCTTCTCGAATCCACGATTTGCGCCCAACGCCGAATCCACAGCGTCCAACGTCGAGTCCACGACGTCCAACCGAATCCACGGTCTTCACCAAGTAGTACGCTTCGAATCCACGAACGTACCTCGCTCCGAATCCACGAGAGTGGTTGCACCTTGAATCCACAAGGCCACGCGAGTCCACGCGCCGATTTTGGGGTAAATCGTTGTTTTTTGGGTGGTGATGATCCGCCGAATACTTAGATCAAAGATAGATCGGAAATACCATCTAAGTATTCATTAATTTGATTCTACTCAAAATCTGAGTTTGAAAACCTAGAATCAAATTAATCAATATAGATGAAGAAACATAGAATAAATCTATTTTTCCTTTCTTCTCTATATGTGGATTTTTTTCTCCGTTATTTTTTCGTTATTTACGGAATCTTATTTGGATTACCCTAAAAGATAAAATTAGGGTTATTTATAGGTTAGAAACCATTGGAAGAAGATAAGGATCAAAAACTAACTGTTTCTGGATTTTTCCCGCACGACGATCCGGACTGGATTTAGCTTGATCCGGACTGTCGTCATTTTTCAGAGAATTCCAGAAAAATCGTGTTCGTGGTCCGGACTGAAATAACCACGGTCCGGACTGTTCATGCGAATTCAACAAAACCACATTCGGGATCCGGACTGGATTTCCGCATGAACCTACCACCTTCGGGATCCGGACTGGAATACTCTGATCCGGATCCTGAACATGTCCCATGTCCAGTTTTTGATTTTTATGCAATTAAAAATTCTTCCAAGTGTTTCTACACTATAAGAAGTATTCGGATCACCAAAATTATTTAGTTAAACGTACCTGATCCTTTTGAATTCTTCTTTCTTGAGATTGAGGTATATGATCCAAACATCTTCATCTTCAATCTTCAAGACTTAAACACTTTCACGAAATATGCCAAAACAAATTCCTTAACGTCCTTGTTGATTCTATCTCGGCTATTTGCCGACAATTGGCCATTGAGCATTTTGCATTGATCTCCACAGCTCGAGAGCATTTCATGTACACCAGTGGTCTGATACACTACAAGAGGGTGTTCTTTTCCGGAAAAGTGATCATATTTTCGACCCGTGAGCCCGATGCGGCCCCTGCTAGGGTTATATGCTAAGGTGAGCGGAACGTGGCTTCGTTTGAGGTTTTTAGACCAATATGGCATGCGATTGGGTGACTTGTATTATTTATCAGTTTGATGCATTATCATGTTTGATATTCTTTACGGTAGCGGATATTTATGTATTGATTGGTAGTTATAATTTCTTTCCAGTCATTATTGCTGCTATATTTGTTTATCATCGGTTGTTATTGATTATTAGCATCTTTCAGGTTTACAGTATCTATTATTCTTATATTATGCTTGATGTATTCTATTGCTACTGCATTCGGTTTTCCTGTTCATTTTGATACTATATCTGACCTTGCGATACCTTGTAGTCGTTTGTTTTCTTTCGGTTGCCAGTGAGTACATCTTGCCTTCGTCGGCTTGCGGTATCCACTGGGAGACCCTTACTGGTTTCTCACTGCCCCCAGTTCCAGGTACCGCTGGTGGTGAGGGTCGGGACGTTGCGTGAGGATGATACTAGAGAGCCCTGTTCTGAGCTTTGATCATGGACAATCCTTTGTGATTCCACTGTTCATTCAGATTGTTGTGACACTCTAATAGTCCCACATCGGATGGGAATGGAGTTGTGATTGGGTATATAAGAGACATAGACACTAGTAATAATAACTGGGCTTAAGCATTTTGGGCTGTGGTTTGGGCCCAACGAGTTATTATTGCTAGTGGGCCGGGTCGTTACATTTGGTATCAGAGCCAATCAACCAGCTGGAAGTGTGTGACGAGTCTCAGCTGAGTCTGGGTCTAGATGACAGGGCTAGCGAGACAAGTCTCACATCGCCTGGTGATCTTGGACTGTGTGTGTGTTTGGACTGACGATGACGTCAGGCTTAAACGGGGGGAGTTTGTAACACCCCAATAGTCCCACATCGGATAGAAATGGAGTTGTGATTGGCTATCTAAGAGACATGGACACTAGTAATAATAACTGGACTTAAGCATTTTGGGCTGTGGTTTGGGCCCAACGGATTATTATTGCTAGTGGGGCGGGTCGTTACAATTGTTCTAATTTAGCATATTTCTTCAGTTTAGTTGATGTAGTCTTTTGATTTAGATCTCCTGATTTAGTTTGGTTTATTTGTGGAATATTCTTAATTGTAATTTAAAGCATATTGCGGTAGATGACTTATAATTGTAGACTCATGTTATACTCTGTTTACCTTCTGTTAGTTGTTGTTCTCTCGTTGTGGTTGTATATGTGGTTGTGTTGTATTCAGGTGCTACGCCGTGCATGTACAGGGGAGACTCTGTACGTCTACACAGGAAAACTCTTGTTCATGTGGCGGATCTGTGCGCGTCTCGGGGTGCATTCAAAGATATTTTTTTTTAAAAAAATTATACTTTTTTCCACTTGTTTCCTTAAATTGGATTTACAGAAAGGACTCCGGGGCGTGACAATGACAAAATAAAAATAAGTTAAACCACATGCGCAATTTAAAGTTTACCCTTTTCAAAATTCATAATTTTTCCAATATAGGCTCTTTAGATATTTTAGATCAAACATATGGGATGATAGATAGGTGCGGTGCATACAGTGTATGTGTACACTGGGTTCAGGCAATTGTTTCTCATTGCACATAATGTGTGGTGTTTGGCTACACATAAAACTACTAAAATTAATTTTATTCAAACATTAAATTATAGCAAAAAAATAATAATAATTTAATGGCTTTAATCAGAGTTTAGAAAATAAAACTGAATCAACCGATAGCTAACAAAAAATAACTTAAAAAAAAAAAGTTAAAAGAGTGTAAATTAAAAGAAAATTGGAAAAATAAAGAGCTGTTTAATGGAGTGTACTCAGTATAGACAGAAAAGAAAGACTGCAATGTATTTTTCGGAAAATCTGAATCAAAACCAAACTTATACAGATTGGAGAATGAGCTGAACATGGACAACTACTTGCTTGTAAATAAAAAAATGAAATGAAGTGTTCGCAAAATGTAAATCAAAGCCAAAGTCATACAGGTCGGAAAACCAAAAAGAGCATACAACACAAGTTTTCGGTCTGGTTTAGTTTTGAGTTTGTTTTTGTGTATCCAACACCAAATGAAATTAGAGATTTTTATGAAACTCGTAAAGAAGTAAAAGTAAACAAGTGCAGAATCTGGTTGCAGGTTCATGCCCACTGCAGTGTTGCCCTCATTTTTTCCTTTCACAGTGAGTTGGGCCGAGTCTGCTTATCGACGGAGCACCTATTAAATTTACGCCCAAATTGATACAACCTGCATTAAAAAACATAAAAGCTTTAACAAAATTTAAAGTATAATTTGTGCCACTGAAATTAAGTTCACAAGTTTAATTAGGGTGCTAGTTATGCTGCTAAAAGTAAAAAAAAAAAAAAAAAGGATTTGAAACATATTTTAAAGCAATGTTTAAACTAGACTTAACAAGATCATCAGATAATAGACAAAAACAAACAAGCTTACCTGGCTATGAGATTTGCTACTTGTGCAGGAATATTCAACAACTAAATTATCTTTAGGATAATTTCATTCATAACGATTTTACATTAATTTGGCAATAGAAAAAAAGAACATGCAATACATGGAGTCTTTCTCTAATCCTGCACCAAGAAAATAGAAGAACAAAATTTTACTCATGTTATATTCCTGAAAGAATTGAGAGAAATATATATATATAAATATATATATAGGAGTATTATACGTACCATTACTAAAGTCCTGCACCAAGAAATTAAAAAAGAACTCGAAATTAAGCTTCTGTTGCACGCGCGTCTCTTATGTTCTAACTCATCACTGGACAACTAGTCTCGTATTTAACATTCGAAAGCAATTGATACTTCACCACTACTACTACTACTACTACTCAGGCAATTCATCAAACACTTGGAGTGCAAAAGATAGAGCATGAGGAAATATAGAGAATATGAAAACAATCACTCGGTCAGGTACAAAGAAAAGACAAAGAGCACATAGGTTGGGGAAGATATATTATTACGCGTGATTTCACACCAGAGGTTTCGCCGCCTTCTTTGAGAATCCTCGCCCCAGTCCTGAACTCGAATAATTAATCACCCAAGGTCGCGTTTCTTGACCCACGCCACCGCTACACTGGAGCAAAATTATTGGACTTTTTTTTTTTAAATAACCCTCTCAATTTTTTAAATTTGCAAAATAATCATTTCAAAAAATAATTTGTAAAAATAACTCTACTTTCGGCACGCGGGTGTCAGGCCGGATGGGCGCCTTGAAGACGCCGAGCCACTCAGCGATTTCACAAAATTTTGTTCGCCATTTAATTATGAATAAAAATAGTAAATTTTGTTTTCTAATTAGGACAAGATGGTATAAAATTAAAATTATTGTTCCACTATTTTTCAGAAACAAATTTATTTGTAGATTAATCAAAATAAATATAATTTTAATTATTATATTAATTTTTTAATTAATTTAATATTTTAATTAATCTAATTATTTTATTAATTAATTAATTAATTAATTGTTGTTAATTAAATTATTTATTAACCATACTCATTATTGTTTATTGTTTTATTCATTAATATTTAGAATTATCTAGTAATAATTAATTAAATAAGTTAAATTATTATTTAATTAATTTTTTTATAGTAATAAATTAAATAAAATATTATTATTTTAAAATTATAATTCTTATTCTTAATATTTTAATCAAACTATTCAAAATCTATTTTTTTTTATTTCCGACAAACAATCTAATTTTTATTTATGAGGCTCATTACACTTCAGTCCGTAAATTTTAATTTATCGTAATTTTTTGTTCGAACTATGAGTCATGTGACGCTTTAGTCCTCGAACAATTCTACTTTTTTTTTCTTTTTTTTTTTTTTTTGACTAGAGCAATTTCTGATCCTAACAATTTTTTTTAAATTACTAATAAAAGAACCTAAATAAAATGATTTGTAAGTTGAGAAGTGTAAATCAAATTAAAAAAATAGAAATGCTATGTCTATAAGCTTTAATATTTGAAATCTTTATCATTCCCAATCCAGGGTTCTAGGCTTTACTTCACTTTTTTTTTTTTTTTTTTTTTTTTTTTTTTTTTTTTTTTTTTTTTCTCTTCAGTTCAAAAGAGAACAAAAATTGGACAAGGCAAGTTGGAGAAAAGTGAACGTTAGATGATGGAAGTAGTAAGATTACAATCTTTTTTAAAGATTGTAAGACAAGCTTTGGTCATTTACCAAAAATAAATAAATAAATAAATAATATTCGCGACGTGCTTATACATTTTAGCTTTTTTTTTTTTTTTTTTTTTTTGAGGAATTAATTTTCATATATATTATTTGAAAATTTAACTTTCGTAACACACCATATAACACGGTAGTGCTAATTATAATAAGAGAGTGAATTATTCAATGACTTTTGAGTAAAAGATAAATGAATGATTTATTACGTTCTTACATCTATCTATGAGTTTTATTATATTTTTCATACATTAAATTCAAATGGATAATTTTTTCTGTATTTTAAAGCTTTACGTTGAGAATAACTATTTATTAATTTGTAACTTTCTTGTGTAGAAGAACCTATTAACATATTTGGTAAATTTCAACCAAATATAACAGGGGCAAATAAAAAACAAAAAATATGAAATTTGAGTGTACTATTTCAAAATGTGAGGAGTTTCTCAATACATTCATAAAAAAATAAAAAAATAAAAAAAGCCACTGTAAACACTCCTGAAAAATAAGAAACTGTTTACAAAGGAGTGTAAACCAAACAGAAAAACTGAAATGAATTGTTCGCAAAATCTAAATCGAAACCAAAGTTATACGGATTGAAAACTGAATTTGTTTTGCAGTCTCCAATGCATAATGAAATTTAATTTCTTTCTGAAAATTGTAAAGAAATTAAAAGTAGGAAGATGCAAAAAAACCTTAAAAATTTACTCTAAATTTTCTGCCTGCACTAAAAACTCAAAAAAGTTTAACAAAGTTTGAAGTATAATTTATACCACCGAAATTAAATTCACAAAATAATTCGAAACTCATTTTGAAGCAATGTTTAGACCTGAGACACTTTGTCTACTTCAAAGATCGAAGCTTAACAACTTCATCAGATCATAGTAAAAAATAAATAAATCAATCAATCAATCAAGCTAGGAGATTTGCTAGTTGTGCAGATAAAGTGAAAAGAAACAAAACTGCAGTGATATCTTTCTATCTTGCCATCACAGAACACACAGATTATTACTCTTTGGCCTTTGTGCGCTTCGCTAATTAAACATACATATCCAAATCTCAGTCTCCAAAATTTATAATGTAATTATCCATACACTCAAAATATTCTTTAGCTTGCTAATTGGTCTCCTACGAAAGATTAATTAAGCAGGAAAACAAAATAACCAGTAAAATTAAGCTACATCAAAGACACTAATCACATCATATATATATATATGGACTACATGTAGTAGTCTTATTCCAATCCTGCACCAAGAAAAATAGAAGATTGTACACAAAGCAGTAAAACTTTAACCATCCTTCGTAACAAGGATGAAATCGATAGACTATAATAATAGGAGAGTTTTTAATTCATACATCACCGAGAACAAAAAGAAAACAGAAATACATAGGCAATTTATTTTGGTTTTGTTACATTCCTATAGAGAAATCGATAGAGTCTTTAATTCGGTCTTGCACCACCAAACATGGAACAAAAGTAATAACACTTCACGTTTTTTGTGTATTTAATATGTAATGAAACTGAAGTGTTTTTAAAAACTATAAAAAGTAAGAGTAAGATGCTGCAGATGTGGTTGCAAGTTGATGCCTGCTGCAGCGTAGCCGTCATTTTCCTTTTACGATGAGTCAACATAGCCTTATCGCCGGAGCATCTACCAAATTTACTGCAAATGTCGATACAACCTACACTAAAAACTAAAAAAAGTTCAACAAAATTTAAAGTATGATTTATACTGCTGAATTTTAGTTTTCAAGTTTAATCTGGTACCTGTTATACTGCAAAAAAAAAAAAGAAAAAGAAAAAAGAAAAAAACAATAATAATAATTTGAAACACATTCGAAAGCAATGTTTAACAACTTCATAAGCTAATAGACAAAAAATAAATAATCTTATGACCAGGCAAAGAGATTGGTTATTTGTGCAGGAATATTCAAACACTAAATTATATTTAGGATATATGCATATAAATTGAGAAACAAAACTGAAGCACCTAACCTCCCTGCCCCAAATGAGGGCAATTTCTCTCTTAAAAAAAAAAAAAAAAAACCAAAAAAAGGAATACATGGAATTTGACTCTAATCCTGCACCAAGAAAACTGAATAACACAAGCATGTAGTAAGAAATTAGTCATTTTTTTTCTTTTAATTCCCATAAATGGATTGATAGACAACTTATAGAGAGCCATATATAACTCCAGCACTAATAAAATTGAGAGACAACAATAAAAGCTTTTTTCACTCATGCAGCAAAAAATTAAAAATAGAGAGAATAAGTAGTATGATTTTAATCATGTGTTTATGCCTGGAGAAAAATAGATCAAGTGCAGATAGGGAGTCCTAATCCTGTCATGTTCCTGCACTACAAAACAGAACATAAGCAGCAAAACTTCACTCTTGTTTTATATTCTTGAAAAAATTGAGAGAAATATACATAGGAGTGCTATACCATTACTACAACCCTGCACCAAGAAATTAAAACTACTTTAAAGCTGTTGTCACACTTCTCTCTCTTATGTTCTACTCATCAACTTTAAAGCTGTTGTCATAGTTAATTTTAGAAAGTAATTGATAGATCGACTGCATAAATTATGATCATTACATTGTTAATTTGTTTTACATGACTAATCCATTGCTTCGATGTTCACGCCTAATAAGATATAATACCTGACCAATAGCATAGGAAATCAAGAGCTAATTAAGAGGCACAGAAACAAAAATTTATTTAATTTCTAATACTATCCTCTCGTTATAATCACGCAAGCCCTGCGAGCACCATGTACTAATTATAAGGGGTGATTAATTAGCACTATAAATTAAGGGTCAAAAAATATATAAATTTTATTGGGGAAGCTAATTTAAAACGAACCTGCTTGCTCTTGCATTGTCCAAAAAAGGCCAATTAGTCCTGAAACAAATTAAATATCCTTGTTAAGATTGAATGAGATGTCATAGTTCATTAAGACCGAAATAAATTGTGTTAATTATAAAGAGTAGCACGGGCAAGATGAAGGGTCGTGAAGTGAACATAGAATGTGCATCATCACCTCTTCAAAATCTGTTAATTCGAAGCGAAGACTGTGCAAGAAGAGATGTTATCACGGTCTCTCTTTGGCTCTGCGCGTTGGGTAAGTGACCGTTCCTATCGAGCTTATAGCGTCGGAAGAAGAAGCTGTTGGCGAGGTACAAGGGAGTAAGAGGGACCGCGAGGTGCTCGTTTCACAGAGCAGATCTTGCTAAAACCCAACATTTGGCTATCTCTTTGCGAAGATGCGGGAAGGAGAGTTGCTGCTGTCGTTATGTACTTTTTTTATCGCCCTGGAGGGCCTGTTTTCCTCTCAAATAGGGTTTACCCCTGTTTAATCACAAAAAACACAATCTGTTAATGCAATCTCCACATTAGGGATGTTGGCAATCTTGGGCCAATCAAGGCCTATATTCTCTTGGCATCGCTCCTTCAACTCAGGGTGACACCCAGTGATCCATAGAATACGCAGTGAAGTAGGCAGATCTGAAAGTGACTGGATGAGTTTACCATTTTCTACATGCAAAATCTCTAGGGAGCACAGTTTTGTCATGCTCTGGGGTAGGGACTGAAGGGAACATGCATTCTCTATATTTAATCTCTCGAGGGCAGAGTGATTTTGCAGTAGCCATTCCTCAGGTAAGGAAGTGAGTCGCGAAGCATCATAGAGAGTGAAACGGCTGATGGATGAGAGACTTCTCAATGGCTCCATGAGCAGGAGCGCGTGGTGGTCAATTGATAGTTTACCAAGCTTCAAAAAGCAGTCCGCTGCATTCTTTTGGCCGACATCATTTGGGAACGGAGGCTGACGCAGGGCAACTTCAATTAGCTTGTCACACCCTCTAATATCTAACCAATGGAGAGATACAAGAGCTTGTATTCCACCAAATGATGACAGTTCTTTGCAGTTTTTTATCTGTAACTGGGAAAGCATTGTCCACTGTGCACACACTTGTGCTGGGGGAAAGGAAGTTATGCTTGCACAATCGACTAATTCCAACAGGATAAGAGAGGTTAAATTCGCGGACCACATCAATTGCACCTCAAGGTCTCCACATGACCCAATAGAGAGTTTATTGAGTATAGAGGGCAGTTGGATGTCTGAGATTCTACGTGTTGTCAACTTCGGGCAATTTGTTATTATCAAGACTTTTACGGTGTTGAATTTCTGAAAAACCTCTGTTGGAATATATTCGATCTTGTCACATTGTTCAATGGTTAACCTTTTAAGAGCCTGAAATTTTTCTTTCTGCTGCAGAAAGAAAAGATGTAAAAATATTAAGTGTGGGCAATCACAACCGTGCAATTACGAATTGGTGTTTTAATATAAGGGTAAACTTCAAATTGCTCCCTCATGCTTTAGCCCATTTTCAATTTTTCATCCTATGGATAAAAAAGTTCCACTTTGACCTCCTATGGTTTAATTTTTATTTCACTAAAAAAATCTAAATGAAATAGGGTGGCAAATTTAAAATATTTAAGGATGGCAAAGTGAAAAATACGTTAAACCATATGGGGGCAAAGTGTAAATTTTTGAACTACAGGGTGGCAAAGCGAAAATGAGCTAAACCATAGAAGGGGCAAAGTGAAACTTTTTGAACCACATGAGGGCACAGAGAAAATAAGCTAAACCTCAAAGGGTAATTTGAAGTTTATAAAAGAGAGCACTTACATTGTTGTTTCCGCAATCTTCATTTATTACTGGAAGAGCAATAAATCCCACATTAGAAATATGCAAGTCCCTTAGACTACAAGGCAGAGTCGGCAATCCGCTCAAATTAGGACAGTTGATAATTTTCATAGTACGAAGTTTAGGAAACATGCAGCAATCATCTATTCCAATCCACTCCTCCAAGTTTGGCAAGTCGTCAAAGTATAGGTCCTTCAATAATGGAAAGGCACACCCACGACTGCTCCCAAAGAACGAAGAATCTATTTTCTTTACTCCATGTAGTCCGCTTATGGTCAGAGAGGTTAAATTTGCTGAGCACAGCAATAGCACCTCAAGGTCGCCACATGGCCCAATAGTGCGTTCATCGAGTATAGAGGGTTGTTGGATGTTTGAGAATCCACGTATTGTCCACTTCGGGCAATTTCGTATACTCAACACTTTTAAGGTGTTGAATTTCTGAAAAAGCTCTGTTGGAAGATATTGGAGCTTCTTACATTGTCCGATGGTTAAGGTTTCAAGAGCCAGAAATTGTTCTTGCTATTGCAAAAAGAAAATATGTAAAGATATTAAGTTCGAGCAATCACAACCATGCAAATACGAATTGGTGTTTTAATATATGAGTAAACTTCAAATTGCCCCCATGTAGTTTAACTTATTTTCCATTGCCATCCTATGGTTCAAAAAGTTTCACTTTGCCCTCTGTGGTTTAATTTTATTTCCAAAAAATTCTATTCGAAAGAGGGTGGCAATTAAACTATTTAAAAAAATCACAAGGTGCCAATGTGAAAAATACGCTAAACCACAAGGGGGCAAAGTGTAATTTTTTAACCACGGGGTGGCAAAGTGTAAATGAGCTAAACCATAGAGGGGGCAAAGTGAAACTTTTTAACCACAAGAGGGTAAAGAGAAAATAAGCTAAACCTTAGGGCGTAATTTGAAGTTTATAAAATAGAGCACTTACATTATTGTTTCCGCAATCTTCATTTATTGCTGGAAAGGCAGTCAATCCCACATTAGAAATATGCATGTCCCTTAGACTACAAGGCAGAGTTGGCAATATGCTCAAATTAGGGCATTCAGTAATTTCCATTTTATGAAGTTTAGGAAACATGCACCCATATCTATTCCAATCCACTCCTCCAACTTCGGGCAATTACATATTCTCAGGTTCTTTATGGTATTGAATTTTTGAAAAAACTCTGTAGGAAGATATTGGAGCTTCTCACAGTCTTCGATGGTTAAGGTGGTTTCAAGATCCGAAAATTGTTTTTGTTGCTGCAAAAAGAAAATATGCAAAGATATTAAGTTCGAGAAATCACAACCATGCAAATACGAATTGGTGTTTTAATATATGGGTAAACTTCAAATAGCCCCTGTGTGATTTAGCTTGTTTTCACCTTGCTATCCTATGGTTCAAAAAAATTCACTTTGCCCTCATGTGTTTTAATTTTTATTTCTCCAAAAAATTCTATACGAAATAGGGTGGCAAATTAAAACTGTTTAAAAAAATCACAAGGTGGCAAAGTGAGAAATGTGCTAAACCACAAGTGTAAAATTTAGAACCACGGGGTGGCAAACTGAAAATGAGATGAACCATAGAGGGGGCAAAGTAAAACTTTTTGAACTACAGGAGGGCAAAGTGAAAATAAGCTAAACCTCGGGGGGTAATTTGAAGTTTGTAAAATAGAGCACTTACATTGTTGTTACTGCAATAATTATTTATTGCTGGAAGAGCAGTTAATCCAACATATCTAATATGCAATTGATTTAAACATCGAGGGAGAGCAGGCAATCCCCTCAAATTACGGCACCAAATAATTTTCATAGTATGAAGTTTAGGAAACATGCAGCAATCATCTATTCCAATCCACTCCTCCAAGTTAGGCATGTCCTCAAAGACTAGGTCCTTCAACGATGGAAAGGCACCTCCACCACCGCACCCATAGAATGAACAACCTATTTTTTTTACTGCATGCATTCCTGTCATGTGAAGAGTGTTGAGTGATGGCAGAACCCCAAGAGGTGGGAGGTGCTCCCATCCTTTACAGTCCATCAATACAATGGATGTCAAATTGACAAGAGACGTCATCCAACATGGAGATTTAACACCTTGGTATTCTTTAATATCCAATTTCTTGAGATTGGTATGAGGACAGAGGTTATCGAGGAGCTTTTCATCCGCCTCTGCACTATTGGAGCAGTCATTGGACCATTGCAATGACAAAGATTTGAGATAATTTTTATCCTTCAACTTGGCCTCCATAGCTTCTCCAGAAGTCCTCACATTTTCAAGTCCTGTAATGGACAGACGACGAAGTTCTCTTAAGTCATTTAGTTCACTAATTTTGTAACCACTCTTCTCTTGGACAAAAAAATCTTCCAATTTGCGGATGGAGGTTAGTTTGCCAACAAAAGGAATTTTTTTTGTCACATCAGAAGGAACAAATGAACGCAAGCTGACCAAGTTAGCCAAACCATCGAATTCAATAATATAAGAAGTCTCTCCAGTAATATTGAACTTCAGGAATTCCAGGTGATAAAGCCTATAAAGAGTTGAACGAAAGAAGTCCAAGAAATGTTCATTCGTGTCCACCCATGCCGAAAGAGATAGGTAGCGGAGGTGTACAAAGCTGTCAAGTTTATCAGGTAGTTTATAAGAGTAACAATCCACTCTTAAGCTCAATAGGCGTAAGTTTTTAAATCCTTTTATAACCTCATTAAACTCAAGTAAATGATCTGCATTATGGTCGTAATTCTCTGCAGCAGATATGATAAGAGTGCGCAAGTTCTTAAGTTTGGAGATTGCTCTGATGGAAAGAAAATTTGTGTTTTCAAAAGATAAATGTCGAACCGTTTCTGGAATAATATTTCCTGCAACATCACCTCGTATTCTGATGCATTCCTCTCGAGAAACAGATTGTGCTAGGTTGTGCAGCAGATCATGCATAACATAATCTTTAGAAATTTTATGCCCACAATCATAGGTGTTGCAAGTAAAGAATGAATTTCTTGTCAGAAGATCAAAATACTCCTTTCCAATGTCCTCTGGACTCCTCCTCTGCCCTTCGCAAATAGACTGCGGAATCAGACCTGAACCTATCCACATTTTGATCAACATTTTCCTCTTAAAGATATGATCCTGTTGAAATATACTACAATATCTAAAGCAAACCTTCAAGTGTATGGGTAGATGATCGTAGCTTAATCTTAAAACTGTCATGATGTCGCTCTTTCCTTGCTGTAATTTCATAGTGTCTTCTTTTAAGAATCTCTCCCAGAGGCAAATCCATATAGGAGTTTAGCAGCCCTCCCATAACCTTTATTGCCAACGGGCATCCTCCAAGCTTCTTTGCTATCTGCTGACCAATTGGTTGCAATTTTTTATAATCATCAGGGTTCACATTAAAGAATGCATGCTTATTAAAAAGCGACATATAGTCGTTCTCCTCCAACTCATTTAGATTTAATGATTCCTTTTTACATTGCATCGCCCTTACCGCCATATCCACAACTGAAGCCATTCGAGTTGTCAAAAGGATTTTACTTCCTCTTTGTCCGAATTTCAAAGGAGCAACCAAATTCTTCCACTTCATCATATTATCATCATTCCAAACATCATCCAGTATGAGCAAAAACCTCTTCGACGTAAGTTTTGTTTAAGATACTCATGGAGTGCATTTAGAGACTTATCACCCAAACTCCCATTAGTATTACCTTCCAAAGTTTACTTTCCAACATCTTTCTTGATATCGCTTCTACATCAAAGTCTTGAGAAACACAAACCCACATAATCAGGTGGAAGTACTGTTTCACTCTTTCGTCGTCATAGATTAGTTGAGCAAGGGTAGTCTTTCCAATCCCACCCATACCAACAATGCTAAAAGCAGAGACATTGAAAGTGATTCCTTCAGACTCGCTATCTACTGGTTTGATTAGCCATTCGACTATCAGGTCCCTCTCCTTGTCTCGTCCGAGCACCTCACTTTCGGTTAATAAGCAGCTAGTCTCGTGAGCATTCTTGACTTCCTCGAGCTTCCGACGCTTAACGCTAGGGCCATATAACCCGATAACAATTTGAAGGAATGGCCCCATACGGTCAATGACCTTATCTAACACCTTGACAGCCTCCCTCAACCGCTTCAGTGTGTCATCACTAAAATAACGATTAACCAAACTATTATACTCTCTGTTGAATTTAGAGAGAATGCCACAACCATCTCGATCTCGTATTCTCTTCTCTAGCTCGTAGTAGTCCAGCTCATCAAGCACGTCCTCTGCATTCTCCACGGCGTCTCTGAGCTGCCACAGCCACCTACGTAGCCCCTCATTCTGCACCATGACAGGTGCACCCTCCTCGACCACAGTCAAGACTTCTTGGACCTGCGGAAGGGCGTAATTCAGCCGGTCGAGCTCGTCCTGCATACCACGGAATGACGGGTGCAAGTCAATGAATGATGAGCAAGTTTTAACAAGATTCCGATGATTGTCGACGCCACCGATTGGCCTATGAAAGTTAAAGCCATGATCCTCCAGATAGCTCTAAGTGCAGCTGCTTCAGACAATTAATCAAACTCCTGCAGTACAGAATTTGGAGAAAGAGGAAAGATATGTTCAGCTTGGAACGAAGACAGAAATAGGAGGAATATATGAGTTCTTGAAACCTGTCAGCCAATATAGTATGGCCGCTTTATTAGATTCCCCAGGAAAAGAAAGAAAGGTGAAAAACTATTTTTAACAAAAAAAAAAACAAAAAAATTATAGTTTTTATATTTCTAATAAATAATTTGAATGACGAAAATATTACTTTCAGATAAAATTTAAATTATTTTTTAAAAAATTATTTATTTAGAAACTAAACAGAATAAAGATTTGCGTGGCTCAGTCATGCCGCTCGCTTGATTGACCGCAATATTGAGTGTCGTAGTGGTGACGAAATTGGATTTGCGAACTAAGTGTTCATATAGATCCATCGTCGGTGCGACATTAGGTTAGCTGTGGGCTATGAAAGCCTACCAGCGTGCTCCTTACAAGATATTGCAGATTATGTGGAAGAATCTGTTAAAGGAAAGGGAAAAGCACCAATGTCTTCTAGGAAAAAGAAGGGTGCGGATTCTCCTCCGCGTAGAAGTACCGGTGGACCGGTAATACGCGAACGCTCTCAATCTCAACGGCGATCAAATGTTGATGAAGGTGAACAACATGTTAGTGCAAAGCGCCGTGCTATATTTGCAAACAGAACATGTATTGGAGAGCGACATGTTAACTTTAACGAGTTATGTCGAGAAGTTCCAGACTTCGCAAGGCTATTGGAACGAAGTCAAATTCAGCCACTTGGTAGAGTTCCACCTAAAATGGATTTTTCTGTGGAGTTACTCAGAGAGTTCTACATGAGAGCTACTATACTTCATAAAGACCATGACACAGGGACTTTCGTCGTTGAAACGACAGTTAGAGACATCAAGTTTGACATTTCTCCAGCAGTAATTGGTGCAAATCTTGGATTAGCTGTCGATACTTCTGGTCTATATTACACTGACGGTGACTTCCAATATGACACCCATTGGGACATTGTTGTGAACTCTATTTGCAAGTCAGGGACTCATACGAACAGATTGTATGTTGAGTCAAAGGACCTAAAGCCAGAGTATCATATTCTGTCCTTAATCATATGCTACAACCTATTGCCCACACTGGGGACTAAAAGGATTCGATGGGATCGATTGCTTCTTCTCTTTTTCCTTGGTCACCCAGAGAGTGCAAATGGAATTAATGTCAACATTCAATTTCTTATTTGGCAACAAATGGTACATGTTATTGAAGGATCAAGTCGACGTGAACTTCTTCCGTATCCAATCTTGATAACTCGCATTCTGGAAGATCACGGAGTTGACATTTCTTGTGTCAAATATGATTACGGCTTGGGCACAATTGATGGAATCACCTTAGCCAAGTCGATTAGCACTCTGAAGACTTTTGGGCATGCAAAAGGCTATGCAAGTGAAGTGACTCCGAGTGCACCGCCTCGTCATGTGGAACACCAAGAATCTCCTGGATCAGATGAGGTAGTGACACTACAAACGTTGCATCGGGATGTTCGCTCATTAAAGAAAAGGATGGAGCAAGGCTTTAAGAAACTTGAGGATGGATTAAAGAAGATCTTTGATATCCTTGGGTGCAAGCATGATGATGTGGTCACTGGAGCAACTGCACCGTGTACATCACATGGACCTACATCACATGATGATGATGATGATTCACATGAGGATGAGTGACTCTTTTCTTTCTTGTTTTTGGTTTTCAGTTTCTTTTCACTTGTTGATGAACAAGAACTCTAATGATCATGTAACTATGAACTTATTCTCCTAGTATTTTTCCTTTGTCTATATTCACTGTTTGACAATTTGTGACAAAAAGGGGGAGAACAGAAATGATGGACGAGTCAAAAAGGGGGAGAACAGAGATGATGAAAAGAGATTCTCAAGATAGGGGGAGATGAACAAGTTAGGGGGAGATGAAAAAAAGAGATAAGGAAAAGATTGAGGACAAGAGCCACAAAACAAAAGAGCCGAAAAAAAAAAAAACAAAAGAACCAAAAGGACGAATCAAATGTAGGATTTACATTTAATTTCTAACGACTAACGTTTGATTTTGTTTGGAGTTTTTGTTTTGCAGGATTTACATCACTTTAAGACTCCAAGTCCTAAGTTATAGAGTATGTTCTAGGATTGTTTGGTTCAAATGTAATTTTTGTTTATTGGATCTTTCACGCAAAGAAAATCAATGTTTTGGTGATGACATTGAGTTTCGATTTTTTGGTTTAAGATGAGTGACTTGAGTGTTTTTATGTAATTTTGGGTTTTGTCACGAAATTGCCAAAGGGGGAGATTGTTACGGCTTTTTGTGTTGGCATATTTCATGAGTTGAGTCGGAGTCTTGAAGTGATCAAATTGTCAATCAGCATTAGAAGACTCGAAGAAGATTCAACATAAGCTCAAGATGACACTCAGGTATGATTAATTTAATCATGGTGATTTAAGTACATTTATAATCATTGGAATCAAAAATTAATTGAAACCCGGTTTAGACATGGTTTTAGGAACTTGGTTTTTAACTCACAACTTATTTTAAGTTTGGATTCCGGTACTTGGTCTGTTTTGGATAAAACTTATCTTGGAAAAATCAGTTTTTACATTGAGTACCGGAACCACACTTTGAGTTCCTCAAACCCGACACAGGATTTTCTGTAATTCACATTGAGTACGGAACACTGGAGTACCGGAACACAATAGGAAAATCTGTGTTTTGCATCATTGAGTACCGGAACCCATTATTTAGTACCGGTACACAATGCCATGTCGTGATAAGATTGCTAAACCGACTCTAATTAGTTTCCAAAGGTTATAAATAGATACTTAGGGTTTCTCGAGAACTACCGATCAATTCAGAAACACTCGAGAGCAACCCTAGAGGCTAGGTTTTTATCGTTCTTCTTTTTAGCCTATTTTAGGTCAATTCGACGGTTCTTCCAAGATATACTTTTTGTCGAATTGATCTAGTCTTTGCTTAGAGATTCCTTCCATGGTTCTTCAATGATAATCTAAGCAAAGGATCACCAACAAAGCCTATATTCTGTATCGGCTGAGTTTGCGTCGTGGATTCGGTGTGTTGAAGGCGTTTCGGGGATTCGAAACGTGTGCTCGTGGATTCGAGTGGCGTTCGTGGATTCGAACGTGTGCAGTGGACGTGCAATCGGTGGAGCGCAAGATCCGAAGAAATTGAAGGAGGGGTTTGAGTCCATGGAGTCGGTAATCACCTTGTTATTTTTCTTTTCTTAGTGGATTGTTATTGCGTGTTGGTCCCGTAGTTTTTCTCCTGGATTGGAGTTTCCACGTAAATCTCGGTGTGCTGTTTTTATTTTTCGCATTGGTTTTTATTTTGCACTGAGATTGGTTTTTGAGTATTACACCTATTCACCCCTCCCTCTAGTTGTTTGATAGTACCTATTTAGATCATTTTGGATCCTTTAAAAACCTACAGTGTTATCGAGAAATAAGTTAAATAGATTGGGGTTTGGGGCAAACTAAATCCCCCGAGACCGAAGGTCGGGAAAAGTAGAAGATTGCATTAGAACGCCGATGCATTGACTTGTGCGGCCACTGAAGTTGGTGGAAGTTCGCAATGAAACTGGGATGTCCGCACTCTATAGGGATGTGCGTGGCTTGATCGTTGCCCTCCAATATGAGTAATTGAAGTGCAGGAAAATATGGTCAATAAGGTGTGCTTGGGATGCAGCCTTGTTATGAAAAAAGGACCGCGAAAATTATAAAATTTGATAGACTGAGGTTCAACGGGGGTAATCACATGGATCGTGACTTACCCGGCAAACTGAAGGTTCAGTGTAGAAGCATCACTATCTGGGATTCAAGAAATTGAAATGAGGTGCGATTTGAGTTTCATGGATGAAACTCTTTTAAGGGGGGGGAAATGTAATGACCTGAACTTCTACAAATGGGAGAGTTTTAGTGAAAACTGGCTTGGAGTACTATTCTTATGATCCAAGTGAAGTTTCAAGCAATTTAGAGCATTTTCGGCTAGGGCTAGGCGCAAAAATGAAATTTGAAAATATTGGACGTTGACCAATTGACTGTAAATAGTCAACAGGTAATTGTGGATAAGTCCATGTTGGGTTCTAAGGATTTCTGAACGATCAGAAGAGAGTTGGATTTTCAAGGAGCAAAATTAAAAATTTTCTGATGAAGCGAATCGGAGTCGAGAATGGTTCAGGGTCCGGACCTTGGTTGGAAGTACCGGACATTGATCTGTGAAGATCGGATGCTGAGGGGGTGTGACACCCCAATAATCCTACATTGGATGGGATTGGATTTGTGATTGGGTATATATGAGACATAGACACTAGTAATAATAACTGAGCTTAAGTATTTTGGGCTGTGGTTTGGGCCCAACGAGTTATTATTGCGAGTGGATCGGGTCGTTACATTTGGTATCAGAGCCAATCACCAGCCAGAAGTGTGTGACGAGTCTCGGTTGAGCCAGGGTCTGAAAGACACGGTGATGGACTATGTCAGGGGTCTGATTGACAAGGCTAGCGAGACAAGTCTCACATCGCCTGGTGATCTGGGCTATGTGTGTGGGTGACGAGGACGTCAAGCCTAGACGAGGGGAGTCTGTGACACCCCAATGATTCCACATCGGATGGGAATGTAATTGTATTTGGGTATATAAGAGACATGGACACTAGTCTCACATCGCCTGGTGATCTTGGCCTATGTGTGTGTTTGGGCTGACGAGGACGTCAGGCCTAGACGGGGGGAGTCTGTGACACCCCAATAATCCCGCATCGGATGGGAATGTCATTGTGTTTGGGTATATAAGAGACATGGACACTAGTAATAATAACTAGGGTAAAGCATTTTGGGCTGTGGTTTGGGCCCAACGAGTTTCTAGACCTTCCCTAAAAATTATCTTCTATATGCTCATTTTGACTCCTTTGGATCTAGTGGATTGAGCTTCTCGCTTGGGCGGCCGTACCTACTAAAAATTATTTGTATAGTTCTCACGCTACATTTTTCAGGTCCTTTCATGAGTGGCGCGATGACACGAGGAATAGGCGTAGTTCAGTAAATAATGCCCTAATATTTTGAGACTGAGATAGAGTACCCTCGTCAACGCGTAGCTAAGGGTATTAAAAATGTAAAAAATAAAAATGTAATATTATTTTGGATTGTGAAAGAAAAAAAAAATGTAAATGTAATGTATATGTGACGAATGTGTGTAATAAAGTAGTTGTTTTATGTTTTCTATGCTTTTCTTTCACAATTTTTGTATAAATTCGGTTCCTGATTAGAACATCTCGAATTGTACTGGTTGTCACGCCATGGGCGGATAGGAGGAACTCTGTCCGTTCGGCGGGTCTGGGCATGCGCTCGCGAGACATTCCTATTTGGAAGGCAGGACGGGGCGTGACACTTTTTTCTCTTTCTCCCTCTAGACTGAAGGAGAAGCGCATGGCTTCGAGGAGCCCCAAGGATGGGTTTCGATCTCCTCCAAAGCAAGGAGAAGGTGGGGAGCTCCAAGGTGAAGCTCTAGAAAGAGGAAATAACTTTTCTCTCCCACGTTTTAGCAAAAAGCAAGAAAGATGTGAGTTGGGCATTTTTAGAGTTTTGAGTTCTTGAATTTTGAAAAAGATTTTTGAGATCTCTAATGATTTTTAAATTATTTTTATGATTTTTCTTGAGGCTATAAGAAATCAAGCCTTTTATTTGTAGGAAAGAGCTTCAAGATGTGGGGAATATCACCGAAAATGGTGATCTTTCTTGCTCCTTTTCTTTTCAATGATCTAGAAGTATGATTCGTGAGTAATAGAGGGTTTGAGGGGTATTCATGTGTATGAGATAAATGTTTAGTGTATGAGACAAGTTTTAGGGTATAGCCCTAAATAAAAAAGGAAAAACAAAGATTTAGTCTTGCATGTATGTGTTGTATATATAGCAAAGAGATAACCTCGAGAACGAGAGTGACAACGAACCTATAAAGAGTTGGTAAATAGGGTTAACATTAGACCTCTGAGACCTTGAGAGTGACAATTCCAGAATCCATAACTTTTATCCGTGGGTGCGTCTGGTGGATCCCCTCCGACTAGATGGCAGGACCCGAGGGTACGTGTGGTGGATCCCTGCCTATTGGGTACCTTATGGCTGGCACGTGTGGTGGATCCCAGCCAAGCGTAGGGTGAGTATCCGAGAGAGAGTGTAGGCGTTTTCCCTATGTCGGCTATAGTGTTGCCGAAGGTGCGTGCGATGTATCCCGTCTGTCAGCCAGGATTGTGGCTAGGGTGAGTGTAGGAGTATTCCCAGCCCGATGCTGAGATGGAAGCGATATTCGGCTGTTGATTGATTCAAGACCAAGTCGGGAACTTTGCTAAGGTAAAGAAACCTTAGGCTAGATGTGGACTAGAAATGGATAGTGAAATGGAGGTAGATGTATAGTACCAACTTGCATATGTTTCATTATTGTATTTACTTGAGGCATAGCATATGATTTATATTGTATATAGTATAGATTTACATTCTTGCAGATTATTACTATATGCTTTTATTGTCTTCTTTGGATCTGGTCGGTCGAACTTCTCGTTTGGGTGGTTGTACCCACTGGGAACTATTTTTATAGTTCTCACCCTTATATTTTACAGGTCCTTCCATAAGCAGCACGGCAGCACGAGGTAAGGACGTAGCTTTATAAATATCGCCCTACCAGGTTGTGACCCAGATTGAAGTACCCTTGTCAGCGTAGTTAAGGGTGTAGAAATGAAAGAACAAAATAATGCAATAATATTTTGGATTGTACAAGAAATAGAAAAGAAAAATGTAAATGTAATGTGTATGTGACAAATGTGTGTAATAGATAAGTTGTGTTATATTTTCTGTACTTTTCTTTCTCAATCTTTGTATGAATTAGGTTTCTAGTTAGAACATCTCGAATAGTACATGTTATAACACCTTAGGCGGACAGAAAAAACTGTCCGTTTGGCAGGTCTATACGTGCGCCTGAACCGACCAAATAGGTGGTCTCAGGGCGTGACAGCACCTGCAACCCCATCCGGTGGCTGACCCCAGGCATCACGATAGCCATCGAGTGGGTAGATTTTTGCCACTTAGGTGACTGGATCATGCTGGTGAATATCTTGGTATTGAGACGGATGGGGGACTTCGACATTGTGCTAGGGATGGATTGACTCTCACAATATTATGCCACTATTGACTGTGAAAGTTGACTCATCACCTTCTGAGAACCAGGACAAAAGGAGTTCATCCACCGAGGGTGTAGGAGCTCGCTTTTTGCTATGACAACCTCTATATCTCGAGCCAAGAAGTTGATCAATGGCGGATGCGTGGCCTACTTGGCCACTATAGTGGAAGAGCGAGCGGAATATCTAGGGCGGGATAAAAAATATCCCAGTGGTGAGAAAGTATCCAAATGTATTTCCGGGGGAGTTGACGGGTATGTCGCAGGATCGGGAGATCGAGTTCATCATAAACTTGGTTCCCGGAACTGCGCCGATTTCTAAAGCACCTTACAAAATGTCACAGATGGAATTAAAGGAGCTCAAGGCTCAATTACAATATTTATTGGACAAAGGCTTTATCAAACCTAGTGTCTCTCCGTGGAAAGCTCTGGTGCTATTTGTGAGAAAGAAATACGGATTTTTGTGGTTGTACGTGGATTATCGGGAGCTCAATAAAATTAATATCAAGAACCAGTATCCAATGTCGCGGATCGACGACCTATTTGATCAGTTGCAGGATTCCCTGGTATTATCGAGGATAGATCTTCAATTGGGATACCATCAATTGAAAATAAAACCGGAGGATGTACACAAGACGGCTTTCGAGGCGCATTATAGTCATTATGAGTTTACAGTAATGTCATTTGGGTTGGCCAGTGCTCCGGCGGCATTCATGGATCTTATGAATCACGTCTTTCAACCATTACTGGACCGCTTTGTTATGGTCTTCATTGACAACATTTTGGTCAACTCTCGGATCGGAGTGACATAGAGCACGAGGAGCATCTTTGACAAGTATTTCAAGTACTTTGGAAGCGAAGGCTATTCGTGAAGTTAAAGAAATATGAATTTTAGCTTTGAAAAGTGGCATTCTTAGGGCATGCTATTTTAGAAGCGAGGCCTAAGTGGACCCTAAGAAAGTGGAGGCTAAAAAAAAAAGGCCCCGACCTACAATTGTCACCGAAGTTTGAGACTTTGTCAGATTTGCGGGATACTATAGGCGGTTCGTGAAGGGATCTCTATAATTACCACTTCGTTTATCGGCCTCACACACTAGGGAGCTAAATTCACTTGGAGCGATAAGTGCAACAAAAGTTTCCAACTCTTCAAGAAAAAGTTGATATCGACTCCAATCCTCGCATTACCCACAGCGGGAAACGAATTTGTGTTGTATAGTGATGCTTCGGAGAGTAGTTTGGGTTGTGTTTTGATGCAATAAGGGAAGGTTATAGCCTACACGTCCCGACAATTAAAGAATTATGAAAAGAACTATCTCACCCACGATCTCGAATTGGTCACAATAATATTTGCTTTAAAGCTGTGGTGGCATTACTTATATGGCGAGCACTATGAGATCTACACAAATCATAAAAGCCTCAAGTATCCATTTATTCAAAGAAGTTAAATTTGACACTGTATCGATGACTAAAATTGCTAAAGAATTATAATGTCACAATCTTGTATCACCCGAAAAAGGCAAATGTGGTGGCCGACGCATTAAGTCGAAAATTTGTGGAGAATCTCGCTATGTTGATCACTGGTCAAACATTGCCACAAAAGTAAATGCTACAATTCGATTTGCAGGTTGTAGCATCCGGCGCCCTAGCGACACTTATGACACTTAGAGTGCAACCCATATTGTTGGAGAAAATCAAGAAAAAAAAAATCTCAGAGGAAAGGCTCCAAAAGGTGCGGTCTGACATTGAGGGTGAGTGCATGGAGGATTTCAGTGTGGACTCTAAACTTAATAGAAAAAGGGAGAAAATAAATAAGTCGGAGCAAATTATATTAATAAGACTTTTGCCTTTATGCTTCAGTTTTCTTTTATTATCAGCATTTACATTTGGTCTTTTAATCGAGAGTCCCTTAACACTACGAGTGTAGGGTAATTAACGACAAATTGTTAAGTTTGCTGAAAGTCATAAATCTACAAACCTAATTTCAAAATAAAATTTAACCAAATCTAATATGTACCATGAATGGCCACTCACCGAGGGTCGAGCCGTTCGTCGCGGCAGACATACTACTGGAGATTAAGTGATACGTGCAGCAAAAAAATATAATGAAAAAAAAATTTGATTTTGTAAGACTCGTGAAATTTAAATGCAAAATATAACCTAAGTGGTTGTATACCGGTATGCAAATTGCATAGTTTTCGGAGCACTATTTCTGCCTTTCAGATCCGAATCTGATCTCGAAAATCTGAAATCGTCAGTGCGACCGTCTCGTTGAATCAATTGAAAATGTTATAAACTGATTTTCGATCCGACGGTCGGATCGTCCAGAAATCAGCGAAGAAGTTGGTGGACCCACGACTTAAATGAATAATACCCATGAATAGTAACCCCTAATTCGAATTCTCCGCTGGTGAACGTCGGCCGATTCACTGTCTGGTGTCCGAATCTGATGATCCAGGTAGTCGATTTGAATGGCGTCGTAGTTCTGAGCGCAGTGGCACTGACGAAATTTGCATTTGACGAGCCTAGAGTCTCGAAAAGCATGCCGAACTTCAAATATCATAGTATTTTATGGATCTGTGATTTATCTGGATTTTTAGTCGACAAACCAAAATCACTACTTTATAGATTTCGTCGAGACGAACGTCGTGGTGGTGTCCGTTTTTCAGTTTGACTACCCGGTTGTCTCAAAAAGTGTGGAATATGCAAAAATTCACAGTATTTTGCATAAAAGCCTAATATTTTATGTGCCAAATGGAACCAAACTTGTGGAGGAAGGATTTCTCTGCAATTCTGTACTACATCAGGGACCCAAACTTAAATACCAAGTAATGGAGGACTTATTGCATTTGTTGCAAATCTATATATATATGCTTTAGGTGGTTTTCTTGCAACCCTAAACCCAGGAAACCTAGCCTCTTCCGCCTCTATCAAGACCTCTCATCTCCCTCTGCTTCTCTCCCTAGCGTTACGCCGGCCGGCGTCGCTGCACCTCGCCGGAGAAGAAGAAGAAAGCAAGAAAACGGCTTGAATCTCGGTTTGGGTGGTGTAGGGAGCAACTAAGGAGTTTTGGTTGCTCTAGACCTCATCTGATAACCCCCCTATACTCTGGAGAACC
Organism: Tillandsia fasciculata; assembly: GCA_029168755.2. Classification (NCBI taxonomy): domain Eukaryota; kingdom Viridiplantae; phylum Streptophyta; class Magnoliopsida; order Poales; family Bromeliaceae; genus Tillandsia; species Tillandsia fasciculata. Next base: position 15,260,551 of record CM054936.1, read on the forward strand.
GAGCCGAGGAGCCCCGACGCCTAGCTCCGCCGCGTGCCGCCGGCGAAGATCTCCTCCTTCTTTCTTTGCTCCGGTGAGGTAAGGGTTGCATTTTTCTTGGATTTTGTTGCCCTTAGACCTCTTCAGTCCTCTACTGACGTTGAGACGATCATCCCTGTGTAGTCCCGTGGCCAGCCGTGCTCCGGTTAACCGGCGGAGACATTGGAGTCGCCGGAAACCTAGTTTGGGCCAGATCTGTTCCCGGGCACTATCCGACCGTTGAATCCAAGATCGGCCACGTTGGAAACCTCCCTCTGGTCGACTGCAGCCTCTCCACAAAGTTTGAGGACCATCGGAGGAGGATCGAAGCCGTTCGGGCTTGCCCTAGTTCCGGTCATCTTCCTCCTTGGCCGAGCTTCACCGCCCGGCGCCGCCGCTGCCCCACGCCGCCGGGCATACCTCTGGCAAGCTTTACAGCACCCAGAAGCTTGATCTTGTGCAAGTTGTTGGACCTAGAAGCCCACGGTTGAAGATCCGCCATTAGAGGCCTAAGCTCGGCCGAGCCTCGTCTCCGGCCGCCGCCGTAGCCTCTAGTCGCCGACCACCCAGGTATGTTATATGGGTTGGTTTCAAGCTCTCCATGTAGTTGCATGTGAACTCTAACGTGTAGAATCTTACCTTCCATTGTTGCACCCAAGGTTGCCCGAGCTTGGTCTCCGGCCGCCGCCGACGCCTCCAGTCGCCGGCGGATCACCCAGGTAAGCTTTACTGACCTTGTAGAGTCCCGCATCCAGTTCTTTGGCCCAAAAGTCTCTGTATGGAAAGATGACCCAACCTTGTCTTTGTGGTGTCTTAGGAGCTTTATTCCGGCCAACCGCCGCCCGTAGTTGCCGGAGTCGGGTCTGGTCGTGACCGAGCCTCATCTGCGTTCAATCTCTCACTGTTGCTTGCCCCAGATTGCACCTTGAACTCGAGTTGAGCAAGGTTGGGCCAAACCGAGCCTTTGCAAGATTGTAGCTTCAATCCCCTTGCTCCGGTGATCTTTCCGGCCGGTCTGCGTCGCACCTGAGGTAAGCCCTAGACTCTGTAGACCCTAATAAACATGATGCTCATGCTTTATATTGAGTTGATCAAGTAATTAGGTGAGTGTGGTAGTCCAAGCTATTGTGAACTATGTAATCATGGACCCGATTGTGTTTTCGGGCTTCGTGTCCACTCAAACCAGTGAGCACGAGTTAGCTTGCGTCGAGATCTATCTACTGGAATTTACGGCGTAGGTTAAAACCTCCCGGATTGTGAGAAAGAACCGAAACAGTGTTTAAATTAGTGTATTTATGCAATTTTAAAGAACACTAAGGACCAAGTAGCAAATGTGACTTTGTGGACTGTCTTGGACAGTGTGTATGTGATCTCTAAGCTTTTTGTTAGAGGTCCGTTGGTCTTCATTGAGCGGGAATCGGTTAACGTACCGTAAATCGACGAAATCATCGGTTTAACGGCTTTCGGCGCGAGTTTCGCGTACTTCGATGTAATAGAACAGTTTATAGATATTGTTATCTGTCCCTAGTTATCCCCGACGCTGTCCTGGCTGGTCTAGTGGCTTTTGTTTCGCGTCGGGAGCCCTTGAAGCCAAAATCGGCTTTTCGGGAGCTTCGCGAGTATTTATGGCGTTGATTTAGCACCGATATTTACGAATTAGTCCCTGACTGCCGGAACATCTTAAATAAATCATTATGGGTCAGCATGTGAAGTTTCATCATGATTGGACACTTGTAGACTCTTGTTGGGTCATTGTTAGTGTTTAGTGGATTTCGAAAAATGCGATAAAAGTCGAGACTTGACTAAGTTCTCCGTTTAAACATTCTGTCCTTGTAGTGTTGTCGGGTTGGGTATGAGTGAGTTTGTTACAGATGTTAGTTATTGTTCAGGGCCCAGCAGTTCAGCACCAGCACCCCAGTAGTCCAGCGGGATTCGGGACTGCCTACACTGAGGTGGGTTTATCTTCGGTCCGAGTTTTATCTTTTCGGCCCTCTGGGTGCTTTCGTTAGTCGGACACCTATTTTTGATATTAGCCCTGATCTTGCATTTATGTTATACCATCATAGACTGACTGCTTATCTCCTGCTTTACTTGGACATATCTTGTTTATTTGTCATCAGATTTATATATCTCAGTACAGTAGTCTTACTTGGTCTTATCATGCCTGTTGATTGATACACTGCTTTTATGTCGAGTTATTCTTGTACTTATATTCCACATATGCATGATTGACCATGATTTATATACAGACATCTGCATCCCTGTGGGGATTTCCAGCATGTTGCCGATTACCCGGTCTGTGGACCGTGAGCTTGAGCATTAGCATTATGATGGTTGTGCACCTGCTGTTCACTCGCGTACGCTGTGGGATTGATCCCCCACATTGCGTTCTTTACCGGTAAAGGGTCTGGTTGACCCGTGAGCAATCCCCTCTTGCTGTATCACTGGGTACGGGGAGCCCCTCGGCTGTACCGATATGAGGAAACTCTCGGCTGTACCGTTAGGTACAAGGATCCTCGCGGCTATATCAATAGTACGGGGTTGCTGTTCAGCTCGGCTAGGTGGAATCCAATATGGTTGTGGTTGGTTCTGCTTTGATATCTTTGCCTGAGGTCCCCGTGATCAATAATGGCATCGATTGGGCACTTGCTTTTCATTATTGATGCATAGTTTATATTTTCGTGTTCTAGCATGCTTTACTGATTCATTCTGTACCCATATCTGCTCAGTTATATTTTTGACTTATCTTTAGTCTTTTATTGATTATTCAGCTTTACCTATGGATCTATTTACTATCCGCAGATTATTGTATCCAGTAGGTACGAGTAGCTATTTCTCGGCTCGTCGTGCCCACTGGGATACATTGTATGTTGTATCTCACACCCTCGTGGTGACCACCATTTCAGGTCCGTCGGGTGGTGGGATGTCGGGACACGTTGGTGAGGCTGTTGCGATAGTGCCGACCCTTATGTCACCGGTATACTTTATCTTCCGCATTTATGTTTCGAAATATTGTAAAATGATTAATATTGTATGCGTAGTTTAGACTACTCTGATATTGGCTGTAAGTGCTTAGCCGTGCATGTATAGGAAATGCTCTGTCCAAATGGACAGGGAATTTTCTATATATGTGGCGATCTGTTCACGCCTGAAATGATTTAAACTATGATTTCAAAAAAAAAAAAAAAAAAAATTAGCCTGCTTTTCGAAATTCGGGGCGTGACGGATTTATATCTGTAAAAAATTATCTTATATAATTTTTATGGCTTTATCAAAAAATACGAAACCATTTCTCCACACACTCTTCATTCAACTCCTATTTTCCCATTATTCATTTAGGCCCTATTTGGATACATGACTATATTGTTGGGTGTATGTTACGATCCGATCCACTAGCAATAATAACTTGTTCGACCTAAACCACGACCCAAACCACAGTCCAAAATACTTAAATCCAGTTATTATTATTAGTATTCTTATATATCCAATCACAACTCCATTCCCATCCGATGTGGGACTATTGGGGTGTTACAGACTCCCCCCGTTTAGGCCTGACGTCCTCGTCAGCCCAAACACACAGCCCAAGATCATCAGGCGATGTGAGACTCGTCACACACTTCCGGCTGATGACTGGCTCTGATACCAAATGTAACGATCCGTTCCACTAGCAATAATAACTCGTTGGGCCCAAACCACGGCCCAAAATGCTTAATCTCAATTATTATTATTAGTGTTCATATCTCTTATATACCCAATCACAACTCCATTCCCATACGATGTGGGACTATTGGGGTGTCACAGTGTATCTCTGCGATATACTGGAGAACTTTATATATTTGGTGGATGGGAGTGTGATCAAATATCTAAATTGAATGCTACTTACATTAAGTCATAGTAGGTGAAATTGTTATACTATCAAATCACGAATATCAGAATATTTTAAGGAGAAAAGAAATCAAACCCTTTCATTACAATCACACAAGAAAATTCTTATGCCGAAAATGTTATTCTTAAATATTTTATTTCAACTTCTAGCCCTAAATTTTTTCCTATTTTAATCAAATTCACGTCTCAGACCTATTAAAAATTTTTAAGTCCAAGTTTAAATCCCTCCATACTCTTGTCTCATAATTTCCACCTATTTAATTCAACTTCATGGTGTGGGCGTATAAAAAAAAGAATTCAAGTGCAACCGTGAGAAGGAATGTTGAATACGATTATTGAAAGGAACATTATTATGTAGCAATTTAAGTTTTTATGAACAAGTGGTTATTTGCAATTTTTAACATGTATATAGTATAAAGTGAAGAAAAATTGCAAAGGGGTAATTATTTTTTTGAATACTTCTTGGAAGAGTAAAGGAATGAAATTAAAGTTTCGTATAGAAGACTTACGAGTCAACTAAACTCAATTATTGCCGACAGAGAAATCCGTCCGTCTGCCATCACTCCACACTCTTGTTAATTGAGAGAGAAACTATTATCTGCACACCTAATATTAGAAGTCTATAGATTAAGAAAAACATGTACAAAAAATGTTTGAACTTTTGTTTTTTTATAAACTGGTATTTGAATTTTTTTATTTGGCTTAATTATACATACTTTATAGGTTTTTTTTACTTTCTATGATATACTCTTTTTTTTTTTTTTTTCAGTTATACTATTCAACTATTCTATATTTTTCAGCCTCTATACTATTAGAAAATAAACTTATAATTTTGTACAAAAATTAATAATAAATATTAATTAAAAGAGATAAAGCATATATTCAAATTGGGAGAGGCGTAATTTCTTAAATGCCTTTTGAAAAAGGACTAGAGAAAATGAATGGAGGTTTTATAAATAACACTTACAAGTCAAAGGCAAACTCAATTAGTGTTAACGAGTTCCAATTTGGCTATGAAGGGTAAAACCATAATCCGCAGATGCTTCACCACTACTCAGGAAATTGATTGCAGAAATTAGCGAGGAGGAAGGAGCTTTTGAATGCTGTACGACTGCTTTTATAGAGAGAGTCTTTTACTAATCACATCAAGTAATTAATATTAATAAAAACGCGTCACCTATGAGGTACTTCGCGAGGGAGGAAGTTATTATACACCAAGTTAGGATTTTGAATTTGATAAAATATTAAAAATTGTAATTTAATTAGTTAATATATAATTTCACTTATTTGTTTATATATGAAAAGTTGGATTTGATAAAAATTTTAATTTAATTAGTTTTTTCATATTGTTACATATAATATTATAATTTATTAATTTAATTTATTATATTATAAAATCAATTTAAAAATATAAAAAATTTTAATTAAAAAAAAATATAGTCCTAAATTTAAATAAATTTTTTTTATCTCATTTCTATGCTAAGTTTTTTTATCTCATTAAAAAAAAAAATTAGAATTTATTTTTTTATAATCTTAATAAATCAAGTTTGGTAGATAATATTTGATGGTAAAAATATAATATTTTTTTATAAAATTAATATATTATATATAATTAATAGATATTGTTATACTAAAATATTATATTTATCAGCCAGCCGTGTACCCGCCGTGTCCGTATCTTTATTTTTTTAAATCTATCAAGTCTCCGTGTCTCGTGTCCACGTCACATAGATAAAATATAAAATATATATTTTTATTAGGGCGTATAAGTAGAATTATTTTTATATGATTTTTCAGAAAATAAAAAAATAAAAAATTACTTTTCAAAAAACAAAACAAAAAATAAAAAATTATAATTTCTATATTTCTAATAATATTTTGAAAGCCGAAAATACAATTTTTAGTTTTAATTTAATTTTTTTTTAAAAAAATTATTTTTTAAAAAAAACCTAAACAAGACAGCAAATTTTTTTTCAATCAAAATTTTTTTTTTTAAAAAAAAATTTATAGAAAACCAAACAATGTCTAAATCAACTATTTTATAAAAAAATCAAACAATCTTCGAATCAACTTGTAAATTCTATTAAGTAAAGTGGGTTCCATAAATATGCCCTCTTTATTTTATTTTTTTTAAAGATAACTTTACTATTGCAGCACTAGTCAAGCAATTGATCAATCAATCACTTGGAAACCTTCATATCAAAATAAAAAACAAAGGAAAAAAAGACAAAAAAAAAGAAAAGAAGAAGAGGGAATGCGTTAGGAAATTGTAGAAAGAAAGTGACAAAGATCACCGCCTTCTTTTGCATTTAATGAAAGTAAGACTTAATTGCACCATGCTATACTGTATTTTATTATTATTTTTATTTATTATATTATAATAAATATTTTTAAAAAGTATTATTTTTTTGAGCTAGACTAGAATGTTTTTGAAAATACGAATTAAGGTTTATATATACTTTCAAGTTTTTTTTTTTTTTTTTTTATAATAGAAAATTCGATTCGGTGATCAACTTTGGTAGACATGATTTACACTATTAAAACTATTTAGAAATTAAATTTTATAATTTTTTGATTTTATTTGTCTAATGAACTAGTAGTCTCAAAATTAAAGAAAAATTAGAATTTAAATCACAATGATATTGCTCTTTATGATAAATAAAAATTTTATTAATTTTTTATCTAATTTTGAGTAGATATAATAGCAAGTGTCAAAAAAAAAAAAAAAAATAGAAAAAATAATTTTTTGTATGCTTCTTGGAAGAGGGCAGGAAATATAATACAAGCTGCACAAAAAGATAGTAAGTTCGGGAAGGCAGAGACGTGAAAGCATAGGAAGTTTTAGAAGACAGAAATTATTGACACCTGGTGTTTAAATATTTCTTTGTTATCCACCACAATTCTATATATATTTTAGACTTTACTACTTTACCTAGGCTTTAAGAACAAATGATGAAAAAAATATTCGATTTATATTTGTAAAAAATTATTTTATATAATATTTATGGCTTAAGAATAAATATTTGCTACCAAGTTTTCTGCCGTTGGTAATCATTTCGATCCCTTAGATCATTCTAGTTCCCTAACCATCCACTAAAATCTAGGGGCTTAGATCATTTTAGTTCCCTAACCACCCACTAAAATCTAGGGGTCCACTATCATCCTAAACGCACATATTTTCATTAAGGGTCAAAAACTTAATAGCACTAATGACTTGTACTATTAATAGCATAGTAGTCTAGTTCTATATGAGTCCGGCTACTATACTATCGATAAACACTTGGTGCTACCAAGTTTTTTGCCGTTAGATCTATCCATTTTATCATTTCCATCTCTTAGATCATACTATTTTTCAACCACCCACTAGACCCTATGAGCCCACTATCATCCTTATTGCACATCTCTTCATCCAACGCAAAAACTTAATAGCACCATTGACTTGGTGCTATTAATATCATAGTAGCCTAGTTCTATATGAGTCTAGCTACTATGCTATCGATAGCACAAAACACTTGGTGCTACCAATTTTTCCACAATTAGATCTGCCCGGATACATCAATTAAAGATCAATCCAGATACATAATTAGTAACTTAAGATAAAAAGAGATGTTTATAAAAAAAGATTCGAGATCATCAGTGAGAAGGAGTACTTAATATAATTATTAAAAAAATTATCATTCTGTAACAATTTAAGTTTTTAAGAATAATCGGTTGTTTCACAATCTTTAACAATTATATAGTACATAGCAAAGAAAAATTGGAGAGGAGAAATTGTTTGAATATTTCTTGAAAGAGGAAAGGAAATGAATTTAAAGTTTCATATAGAAGACTTGTAAGTCAAAGCTCGATAAATTTATTTGTTCGCCTTATGTAAAATCAACAAAACTCAATTTTTACTAGAGGAATCTGTCCTCCTCCACTCCACACCCTTCTAGAGGTAGTAATTATTGTCTACAATCTATTTCACAGGAAGAAATTATTGTCCTCAATCTGTCCTCCCACACTCTACACTTTTTTAGATGGAGAAATTATTATCTGTGTATAATTACAACATATATATACTATATTTCTAAAATTTCGTAATAGAGGTTTAATATTAAAGTTTAGATTAAAATATAAAATTTTTTGTAAATATTCATCTTCTTTTTTTTTTTATGATTTTAAAAATTTATATTTTATACCCTTAAAATTTTAGATATGTTTCAAAGAATTTCGATGTTAAAGGAGTGGGTAAAAATACAAAAATGTAGTTACTCATTATAGAGTGTAAAAATAATATTATCAACTGTTCCTAGCGCAAGTAGTAAAGACTTTTAGCATGTTCTTAATTTTTTCCTATTTAAATCAAATCCATATTTTAGACCTATTAAAAATTCTTAAGCCCGAAGATAACATTGTCACCTGATAGCTAAGTTTTCAAAAAATAAATGTTGTTTCATATTGTTTAACATAACATCAGAACGGAAGGTCCCAAGTTTGAATCCCAGCGGATCCATGTCTCATAATTTACAACCATTTTAATTTAACTTCACGAAATGGGACTATAAAAAAGGATTCAAATCGGTCTCGATAAAAAAATGTTGAATATAATGATTGAAAGGAGCATCACTATGTAGCAATTTAAGCATTAGAGACGAGCTATTATTTTGCAATCTTTACCGGGTATATAGTACATAGCGAAGAAAAATTGGAGGGAAGTAATTTATTAAAAGTTTCTTGAAAGATGAGAGAAAATAAAATAAAAGTTTCATAAAAGGACTTATGAGTCAGCCAAACTCAATTATTGCCGACAAAGAAATTCTACTCAAAACCCTTTTTCTAAGGGAGAAATTATTATATGCATATATATAGAGTCCGGCTGGAATACTATCGATAGCACCAAGCAATTGGTGCTATCAAGTTTTCTGCCGTTGGATGAAAAGATATGCGGTTGGGATTATAGTGGTCCCCTAAGATTTTTACTATTCAACCAACCACCTAGTAAACCCTAGGGAACCACTATCATTTTAACCACACATTTTTTAATCCAAAGGCTAAAAACTTGATAGCACCAATGACTTGGTGCTATCGATAGTATTCTAGCCTAATTATATATATATATATATATATATATATATATATATATATATATATATATATATATATATATATATATATATATATGTGTGTGTGTGTGCGTAGGGCTACTATACTCTTATGAGTATAAATCCCTTTATATTCATAATTTTTTTTACTCTTGGATGAAAAAATGTGCGGTTAGGATGATAGTGGTCCCCATAGGATTTACTAGGTTGTTGGAGAAATAGTATAAATTCTAGGGACTACTATAATCCTAACTGCACATTCCTTCATCTAAGGGATGAAAATTTATGAGTACAAAAAGATTTTACTCATAAGAGTATAGTAGTCGGACCCATATATATATATATATATATATATATATATATATATATATATATATATATATATATATATATATATATATATTTAAAATTTCGTGATAGTGATCTTAATATTAAAATTTTGACTAAAATACGAAAAAATTTTGATAAATATCCACCTTTTAATTTTTTTAAAAATTTTTGAAAATTTATGTTTTGCACCTTTAATATTTTAGTTATGTTTTTAAGAGAGTTTCAAGGTTAACTAAGTGGGTAAAATGATAAAACTACTATTACTCAGTCTAAAAAAAAAGAAACAAAAAACTTTTTTAATATATTCCTAATACTTTTAAGGGCCTATTCAGTATATACAGTAATAAATTACAAAAAATAGATGGAAAAGTGATGGAACCTGACGGCGGGGTTTAAACCCATCAACTTAAAGTTTTAAGAGAAAAAAAATTAAATTTTTGAAAGTTGGAAGAAGAAAATAAAAAGACGAATATTTACGTAAAAGGTTTTTTAATTTATTAATTTTTTATTTTACTTGAGGTTACAGTAGTAAGTTTTTCTCCTTTTTTTTATTTTTTATTTTTTTTAACCAAATCTTGTAATTTTTTTTATATGTAGTTCCTTTTACTGTTGTAGATCAAATTAGTTGAATTGGGCTCGGATTTTAAAAAGTTACTCATTGAAAATTTACGTACAAGTAATTGCATAAGTTAATTAATTATTGGCTGCACCTTTTGTATTTAAATGACCTATGTATATATAAAAAAAAAATTAAAAAAAATTTGACACCGGTTTCATATAAATTGAATGATTTTTTGTCCTTTTTTTCTCTACACTACTACATACCGACGTGATAAAGTACATCACATTTTTTAGTTTATCATCCTGCAGTTTAAAAAATTTTACTTTGCTCTTTTATAATTTAATTTTTATTTTATAAAAAAATAAAAAAATTTAAAATTATTACAGAATGTCAAAATAAAAAATGAGCTAAATATATGACATGCCAGTTAAATATAACTTTGTAGATCATGAAATAGTAAAATAAAAATAAGCTAAACCGCAGAAAAATAAAGTACAACTTTTTAAATCAGAAGGCAAAGTGAAAGTGAGCTGTACCACAGGTGGAATTTGAAGTTTTCCATTTCAAAAATTTATAACTCTCTTTCCAATATAGGTTCTTTAGATATTTTATTAGATCAAACATATAGGATCATATGTACGTGCCGTGCATACAATATATGTGTACACTGGGTTCAGGCAATTATTTCCCATTGCACATAATGTGTGGTGTTTGGTTGCACAAAAACTACTCAAAATAATTTTATTTAAAAATTTAATTATAGCAAAAAAATAATAATACTTTAATGGTTTTAATCAGTTTTTAGCAAATAAAACTGAATCAATCGATAGCTAATAAAGCTGTTAAATTTAACAAAAATTTCACTGTAACTAACAAAAATAACTCTAAAAAAAGGTTAAAAGGGTGTAAATTTTTTTTAAAAAAAATTAAGGAGTTGTTCAATGGAGTGTACTTAATATAGACATAAAAGAAAGAGTAAAATACATTATTCGAAAAATCTGAATCAAAACCAAACTTATACAAATTGAAGAATCAACTGTCCCTGGCGTGGCGTAAGTAATAAAGGGCTTGGTGGTTGATACCCGATGTCCTGAGTTCGGAGTCTAATTGCTTCACATTTCTAACTAAGTTTATTTCAAAATAAATGAAGCGAGTAGTATGTTATTTTTCTCTCTCTAAAAAAAGAAGAAGAAGAAGAAGAAGACTTGAAATGAACATGAACACTAACTCTCTTATAGAGAGGATAATGTTTTACAAGAAGGATTTGACATTTATTTTGGCCAAAACAACCATCCACCACAGCATCCATATCAAAATTTAGTAACTCGTGATTTTCCTTATGTTATGAAGGGGGAACCGGCCATGGGGTTATCGAGCACATCTCAGGACATCGAAGGCGCGTTGAAGCTCACGATGTCGAGGAGGAAGCTCACGATGTCGAGGAGGAAGCTGATGAAACGTCTTTCAAAAAATCTCTGGGATCCCAAATATCAAGGAAGAGTCGCCAAGGAAGGTTCCTGTCGAAGGAGAGCTCAAGAGAGGCTCGGAAAGAACCCAAAAAGAAGGCATAAATGGGCTATTTACAGCCCAAATCCATAAAAAGGGGGTTTCCGATTCGGGCGCAAGAATCGGGCGCCCGAAACCCGCCCCTGGCTCCACACTGTGCGCGCCCAAATTCATCCGGTCGCGACACATGTCCACGCGGGGTTCACGGCACGGCGCACGGATTGCGGTCTGTGCTGGGCCGCCGGGTCCATGCGCCCGCCAACGGGCGCGTGCCACGTGCCCTGGTGCGGTCCACGGTGCACCGCACCCGGCGCATGCGGCGCCTCGACTCCGGCGCCGCCACACGACCAATGGGAGTCCGCTATGTGTCCTTGCGCCCCGCTCGCTCGTCCCAGTGCACGCCAAGTGGGACGTGGACCGGCCCACCCGAACATTCGGCCCGTTAGGCCCATTTTGCCCGAAAATAGTCGATTTTCAATATTTTCGCGCGCTGAGTCCATTTTTGGCATCCGTTTGACGCACAACGGGCTCGATACATCAATAATAGGTATTTTCTCACCGCCGACCACCCAGTCAAGTCGTACGAAAAATCGGGACACCACACTTCTAGTCATCATCGATATCCTCTTAAGAATCCTCTTTAAAATATTTCTAAATCATTCTTAATCTTTAGGAATAAGATTGGATCAAATTAGGATCAAATCAACATATTCAACCTGTCGCTGAGTTGAGTACCGTGATATTGACTCGAAACATGGTTTTACATAATCCAGCATTTCTCCCACTTAAAAGCATGTGCCAAATTCCATAAAACACAAAATTGAAGATCTTGCCAAATTCCCACTCTCCTCACGTAGCTCCAAGACCGAGAGAAGTCATGCTCCAATTGAACTTCTCTCGAGTCACCGGCTTCGTTAAAATATCTGCTGTATTCACATATGCGTAAATTTTCAACAATGAGATAAAACCCTCATCCACTACATCTCTCACGAAGTGATAACGAATATCAATGTGTTTCGTTTTAGAGTAAAACGCCGGATTCTTCGCCAAGTGTATTGCACTTTGACTATCACAATTCACTCCGACCACATCTTACTTCACTTTTAATTCTCCTAAAAGTCTTTTTAGCTAGATAGCCTCCTTACAAGCATGTGTCACTGCCATATACTCCGCCTCCGTCGTCGACAAAGCGACTACCGACTGAAGCTTTGACTCCCAACTAATGACACCACCGCTCATGGAGAAAACATAACCCGTGGTAGACTTTCTTTTGTCTTTATCTCCTACGAAATTTGTATCTACATATCTAACGCACTCCAAACCCGCAGAATCATAACAGAGTGAGAAATCCGCAGTGCCTCTCAAATACCTGAGAATCCACTTCACTGCATTCTAATGTTCACAACCTGGATTCGCCATATACCGACTCACTGCTCCCACTGCTTGAGCAATGCCGGGTCTCGTGCACAACATGGCAAACATAAGGCTCTCTACTGCAGATGAATATGGTACCCGAGTTATGTTAGACTTTCTTCTTCCGTACCCGGGGATTGCTCGACTGACAATTTTAAATGAATAGAAAATGAGGTAGAAACTGGCTTTACATTCTGCAAGTTGAGGCGCCGCAGAATGTTCTCCTCATAACTCTTCTGTGAAAGCCAAACTTTTCTATTCTTTCTCCCTCGTAGTACCTTCATCCCGAGTATTTGATTCACGTTCCTAAGTCCTTCATATCGAACTCACCGGCAAACTGAATTTTCAAGAAGATATTCGGCCTTTGTTATTTTCGGCGACCACCATGTCGTCGACATATAATAACAAAATACAGAAGCTCCCGTCAATATAATCGCAGAAATATGCACAATGATCTGCTTCAAGCCTATCAAAATCCAAACTCATAATGAAGGAATCAAATCGCTTGTACCAACACCTTGGCGCCTGTTTCAAGCTATACAACGATTTGTTCAACCGACAAACCAAATATTCCTTACCTTTTTCGACAAAGCCTTCCTGTTGCGACATATATATCTCCTCCTCCAGGTCACCATGCAAGAATGTTGTTTTTACATCTATCTGCTCAAGCTCCAAATCCATGACCGCCGCGATCGCCAAAACAACAAGAATAATGGTAAGACGAACCACTGGTGAGAAGATCTCATCGAAGTTGATTCCCGACTTCTGAGCATATCCCTTCACCACCAATCTTGCCTTGAACCTCTCCACATTCCCATCTGTATCATTCTTCACCTTAAACATCCACCGACATCCAATCGCGTTCCTTTCCTTCGGCAAATCAATAAGTTCTCAAGTCTTGTTCGTCCGAATTGACTCCATCTCCTCCTCCATCGCGAATTGCCACTTCCCAGCATCGGTCGACTCACAAGCTCCTTATACAAAGTCGGCTCATCTTCCTCCGCCAAAGCAACATATGCACTAACATGGTTAGCAGAAGGAATAAATGAAGTAATATAGTCATTATACCTTATAGAAGGTCTAATAACCCTCCTAGGACGCCTGAAATCCGCTGGCGACTCTACCAGTGAATTTGTATCTTCGGATGATTGTGGAGATTCCAAGTCTGGTTCATCATCAACCACTTCATCGTCCTGTTGTGCTTGCTCAACTTACACCTCATCGCGTACTTCAAAGAGCTCAATTGGAATCATAGTATCATCATCTTGTTTTTTCTTGGTGTCTTGAAAGGACCCTTCATTAAAGATAACGTCACAACTTACGACTATTTTGTGGGTAGTAGGATCCCACAATCGATACCCTTTAATACCTTTCGCATAGCCAAGAAATATACACCCCCGAGAGTTCTTATCCAATTTTGACATTTTCTCCTTCGGTATCCACACATAAGCATCACATCCAAAAACACGAAGATAGGAGTAATCAATGGACTTGCCGCTCCAGACTTCTTTAGGAATTTCCAAACCAAGTGATTTTATCGACGCTCGATTAATCAAATAACAAGCTGTGCTCACGGCTTCAACCCAAAATCTCTTGTTGAGTTTTGAGGTACTCAACATGCTACGGGCCCTCTCCATGAGTGTTCTATTTAACCTCTCCGCTACACCGTTTTGTTGCGGTGTATCGGGTACCGTGAGATGCCGCTTAATTCCGTGCCCATTACAAAACTCATCAAATTCTCTTGAACAATACTCCCCTCCGTTATCAGAACGTAGTCACTTAATTTTTAAATCCTTTCCATTCTCTACAAGAGTTTTGAACTTCTTAAAAGTCTCAAATACATCTGACTTTCGCTTTAGAATATACACCCAAGCCTTTCGAGAGTAATCATCAATAAATGAAACAAAGTAAGAACATCCGCCCAACGAAGTATCGGGCGACTCTTAAGTATCCGAATGAATCAACTCGAGATGCTTCTTACTTCTTTGATGTGATAGAGAAAAAGACAACCTTCGTTGCTTCCCGTAGATGCAATCTTCACAAAAATCTAATGGCGCACACTTGTAACCTAAAAGAAGTTCACGGTTGGATAATAGCTGCAATCTGCGCTCGCTCATATGTCCTAAACGGCGATGCCACATCGTTGAAGACTCCACCTTTTCTCTTGCAACAACCACTTCTCCCACTTGAGTCTCGCCCACTAATCTATAAAGACCACCTACTTGCTCTCATTTCATCAACACTAAACAACCTTGACAAACCATCAAATGATCTTTCTCGCTGATAAATTTAAACCCTTGTTTGCTAGATTTTTCAAGTGATAGAAGATTTTTTCAAAGTGTAGGAACATGTCGAACATTAGAAACCGTCCGAATAACACCATCAAACATCTTGATCCGAACGTCTCCCACTCGAACTACCGGACATGCCGTGTTGTCACCCAAATAGATAACTCCTCCATCATGTGACGTATAAGAATGAAACCACTCCCTATATGGAGTCATGTGGAATGACGCCCCTGAATCCAAGATCCAATGATAAATAAGCTCGGATCTATCTAATGCGACTAACGCATCTCCGTCCTCCGAACTAGCCGACTTAGCATCCGCTTCAGCTATATTAAATTGTTTGAATTGGATTTACCATCAACTCCTTTACCGACAATCTTTATTCACGTGCCCCAACTTTTCACAATTCCAGCACTTTACTTTCTTTTTGCCCTTGGATTTTGCTCTTGACTTTCCTCGATCACCACGCTCCCTTTCGAAAGGTCTTCTTCGTACTATCATAGCTTCCCCTGAAGAACTTCCTTGGCTAAACTTATGCCTCAACTCCTCGGTAAGTAACGATGCAACAACCGACTCCATTTTAAGGGTTTCAACATGGCTCAAGTTCATAATCAAATTATCCGAAGTTTTCGGCATCGAGCAAAGTAAAATACTTGCCTTTTCTTCTTCATCAATTCTCACGTCTAGGGCAGCAAGCTTGCTCACGATAGAGTTGAATGTACTTAGATGTTCTTGTACCGGTGCCCCGTCCTTTATCTTTAGATTGTACAATTGTCGTCTTAAGAAGATTTTATTCACCAATGACTTTCCTTTATAGAGATTTTTTAATTTATCCCAACTCCCTTTTGCGGTATTCTCAGTCTCCACATTGAATAGCACTGAATCATCCAGTGCCAAATATAGGTTTGCCAAAGCCATATTGTCCTTCTCTTCAAATTGTTTATCCGTCATCCTTTCCGGCTTATTCTCCTTTCCTTGCAGGGCGATATCACAAGCATCTTTAATCAAAACTGATTGCATCTTCAGTTTCCACAACGCAAAGTTCGCTCCATCAAACCGAGGAATCTCATACTTTGTTGCTGAAACTTTTTCCGCCATCGTTTCACCGTCAACGAACTACGAAGAACCAAACGCTCTGATACCAATTGAAGGGGAAACCGGCTGTGGGGTTACCGAGCACACCTCAACTCACACAGCATACGAGCGCAGCAGAAACAGGATCTTTCGTAGATGAAAGTAAACAAGAACGATCGTAAAAAATAAGCACGAGAATAACTAAACTAATAAAACGAATAAGAGAATACAAGGACACAGAATTTACGTAGTTCGGCCAACAATGTGTTGACTACGTCCACGGGCAAGACCACCTCAATGCGTTCTTCGATTAATCCACGACACAAAAGTATAAGGAGTAAAATTAGATTACAAGAAACTCTCTCACGGAGGCTCTCCACATTTTTTTCTCCCAAGTAGGGATTTTTTGCAATGAAGCTCTAAAAAATAAAAGATGAATCACAAGAGTTAATATAAATCTAAAAACCTAATTCTAATAGGAAATGATCTCTATCGTCTATCTGAGTCTCCAATTCACTTCTAGTCGTCGTCGATATCCTTTTAAGAATTCTCTTTAAAATATTCCTAAATCATTCTTAATCTTTAGGAATAAGATTGGATCAAATTAGAATCAAATCCAACATATTCAACTCGTCGCTGAGTTGAGTACTGTGATATCGACTCGAAATATGAATTTTACATAATCCAACATGTTAGATGTGC
>CM054936.1:15277512-15507609 GCA_029168755.2 Tillandsia fasciculata
TAGGCTTAAGACTAACCTCATAAGCATTAGTCAACTTTGTGATAATGGTTATTCAGTTAATTTTTCATCTGTTGAATGTACTGTAACTGACAAGAACCATGTTTCTTTTTAAAGGGGTTAGATCTGAAAACAATTGTTATGTAGTTCCTACTAAGATTTCTGAAAAATGTAACCTAGCATCTTTGAAAAATGAAACACTTTGGCATGAAAGGCTAGGTCACATAAACTTTAAGGAACTTGCTAGAATTTCAAACAAAGATGTGGTCAAGGGGGTTCCTAAACTTTCTTTTGAACAAAACCTTGTGTGTGGCGGTTGCCAAAAGGGAAAACAGTCTAGGACTGCACACAAGAACTTGAACCACATAGGTACAAAACGGCCTTTGGAACTTTTGCATATGGACTTAATGGGGCCAACTCGTCAACCATCTTTGGGAGGTAAATGGTATATTTTCTTATTGGTTGATGATTTCTCTAGATATACTTGGGTAGCATTTTTAAAAGAAAAAGCTGATACTTTGATTCTTTTCTCGAAATTGCAATCGTATTATGATTGAAAAGAATGAAAGGATTACTCGAGTTAGGAGTGATAGAGGTGGGGAATTCATAAATTCCAAATTCATTGATTTTTGCACTTCAAACGGCATTAAACATGAATTCTCTGCACCTACACACCTCAACAAAATGGTGTAGTCGAGCGCAAAAACAGGGTCGTACAGGAGATGGCACGTGTTATGCTTCATAGCCGGAACTTACCTTTATATTTTTGGGCTGAAGCGGTGAACACTGCTGTCTATGTTATTAATCGCGTGTATTTGCGCCCGGGGACTTTAATACACCATATGAACTATGGTTTTGTAGAAAACCTAACATCAAATATTTTCGTATCTTTGGGAGTCGGTGTTTTATTTTACGTGATCGCGAAAATCTTGGAAAATTTGACTCTCGAAGTGACGAAGGGATTTTCTTAGGTTATTCTACAAACAGTAGAGCATATCGAGTTTTTAACTTAGAATCTAAGACGATCGTAGAATCGATAAATGTTAAGGTAGATGAAGCTTTTCACTTTGAATCTGAAAAATCTACCCTCGATATCTCTCTTGATGATGATACACCTGCTAATGCATCTTCTTCTAACAATTCTTTCGATAATAATGATGCATCTAACGGTTCTTCAAGTTTATCTGATGTGCAGGAATCATCTCGTGTACCTCCGTCTACTCCTCTACCTCAAACGTTACGCATCTCCAAGGATCACCCTGAATCGAACATCATTGGAGATCCACAAGAAGGAGTTAGAACTCGGAGACAATTGGTTTGCGGATTTGCATGCTATGTATCTCAAATCGAACCAAAGGATGTTGATGAAGCTCTTCAAGATGACTACTGGATTAAAGCAATGCAGGAAGAGCTCCATCAATTTGAGCGAAACAAAGTCTGGGAATTAACGAAGCCTCCGAAGCAACACAATGTGATAGGTACCAAATGGATCTTCAAGAACAAGAAAAATGAAGATGGTACTATCATCAGGAACAAAGCAAGGTTAGTTGCTCAAGGCTACTCTCAAGTAGAAGGTATAGACTTTGATGAAACTTTCGCCCCTGTAGCTAGACTCGAGTCCATTCGTATTCTGTTTGCGATTGCTTGTCATTTTAAAATCAAATTATTTCAAATGGACGTTAAGAGCGCTTTTTAAATGGGTTTTTAAATGAGGAAGTTTATGTGGCTCAACCGAAAGGTTTTGTGGATCATAAACTACCTAACCATGTTTTTCGTTTGAAAAAGGCTCTTTACGGTCTGAAACAAGCACCGCGAGCATGGTACGAAAGGTTGACAAAGCACCTTTTGGAAAAGGGCTATACTCGAGGGGGAGCTGACAGGACTCTCTTTGTGAAGCATTATCAAAACAATTTCATTGTTGCACAAATCTATGTCGATGACATTGTATTTGGAGCAACAAGAGATAATGATGCTTCTAAATTCGCGGAGACCATGGAAAGCGAATTTGAGATGTCCATGATGGGCGAATTGACTTATTTTCTTGGATTACAAGTTAAACAAAACGATGAAGGAATTCACTTGTGTCAATCCAAGTATGCACTGGAGTTGGTCAAAAAGTTTGATCTTGAAAATTCTAAGGATTTTCCAACTCCAATGGGAACTAGCCACAAGGGACTTGGAAGTGAATCACATAGTGAGAATGTAGACGAGAAACTGTATCGAAGTATGATTGGAAGTCTACTTTATCTCACGGCTAGTCGCCCGGATATATCCTTCAGTGTTGGGATTTGTGCGAGATATCAATCAGCACCGAAGGAGGTTCACCTGAAAGCGGTGAAACGGATCATCCGGTATATCAAAGGATCAATTAATTTCGGAATTTGGTATCCTATGGGAACAAGTTTGGATATTATTGGATACTCAGATGTAGTGCACCGATTTCTGCGAAATAGCAAAACTTGGTAAAAATACTTGTAACGCGTTTCAAATATGATTACAAGTGGGTTTGAAGCGTTTTGAATCAACGCAAAAGCCGTTGAGTTGAGAAGTGAGTTGTGGTTGAGAAACGAAGCCTCAAATTGCAAAATTGGGACTCGTGTTCGCCGAGTTCGCAAAATGGCAAAATTCGGCGAGAAGACTTGTAACGTGTTTTAAACATGATTACAGTCGAGTTCGGTGCGTTTCGGGCTGACGCGAAGGGCATCGGGTCGAAAAGTGACTTGAACCCGAGGACTTAGCCAAATCTGGAAATTCTGAAAAATTTGATCGCGAAGCATTTTCGGAGCCCTGTTTCGAGGGCTTAGAGTGCCCCAAAAATTTAAAAGAAATCGTGGGGTGTCTCACAAAAGTTTTCTTATTAAAAGGGGCGAAAAACCTAGGTATGTTATTAAGGAAAAATCGGAGAACGAAGCGAAGAAAAATGCTTCGTGAATGCTGAAACTGCAGTTTTGACAGTGCAAGTCAATCGCGAAGCATTTTCGGGGCTCTCTTTCGAGGGCTTAGAGTAGTCTAAAGATTTAAACAAAATCGTGGGAAGTTTAAGAAAAAATTGTAGATTAAAGGGGCGAAGAAAAATTACAATTTTGATTTCTCAGTTGACGGGAAAACGAGGCGAAAGAGGGCTATCCGATAAAGCTCGCTGCAGGAAAAACTGCAGGAAAAGGGGCAGTTTTGGGATAATTTTGAAATTGAGGGGCATTTCAGTAAATTCCTTTTTCCCCAACCACCCACCTGCAGGGAATTAATTCCCCTGCTCTCTCTCTTTCTCTCTCCTGCAGAAGCAAGAAACGAAAGAGGAGAAGGAAAGGAGAAGGAAGAAGAAAGGAGAAGAAAAAGAAGAAGAAGAAGAGAAGAAGAAGAAGAAGAAGAAGAAGGAGAAGGAAAAGGTAATTTTCCTCTCTCTCTCTTTCCTCTCTCTCTCTCTCTCTTTCTCTCTCTCTCTCTCTCTCTCTCTCTCGGCAGCAAGGCTGCTGCGCAAGGCAGCTGCAAGCTGCCTTGCGCAGCTGCTGGTGCTGCAGCAGCTGCTGCTGCTACCAGCAGCAGCAGCAGCTGCTGATTCTGCTGCTTGGGCAGCAGCTTGCAGCTGCTGCCCAGCAGCAGATTTTGGAGGAAATCAAAAAAAAAAAAAAAAAAAAAGAGAAGAAAAAAAAATATATATATATATATATATATATATGTGTTTGTATGTGTTTATATATGTAAATATACATATAAACACATACAAACACATATATATATATATATATATATATATATATATATATATATATATATGTGGGGGAGGAGCAGCTAGAGCTGCTGCTCAGCTGCTGCTGCTGCTAAGCAGCAGCAGCTGGGCAGCAAAGTTGCTGCGCAAGGCAGCTGCAGGCTGCCTTGCGCAGCTGCTGATGCTGCAGCAGCTGCTGCTGCTACCAGCAGCAGCAGCAGCTGCTGGTTCTGCTGCTTGGGCAGCAGCTTGCAGCTGCTGCCCAGCAGCAGAATTGGAGATGAAACAAAAAAAAAAAAAAAAAGAAAAAGAAAGAAGAGAAAAGAAAAGAAAAGAAGAGAGTGAAGAGAAAACTTCTTCTCTTCTTTTCTTTTCTCCAAATGCAAACTTCCCAATTCCTCAATGTTTGCAAAAATGCAAAATTGAAGAATTGGGGGTGGGGGAAATTGCTTAAATTGAGCTCCTCTAAAATTTAGAGAGCATTGGGCTTGCTTCCAATATGAAATTGCAATTCTCGACTTACCAAGTGCAAAATCGAAGAATTGGGGGGAAATTGCTCAAATTGAGTTTTCTTCAAAATTTGGAGGGCTTTTTGACCCCGGATCGAGTTGAGCAAGTTTCTTTTTGGCAATAGGCCATGGGATGATCATTTTTCTCCTATTTTTGTAAACCAATCAAAAAGTAGCCTTTTTGTGGAGAAAAGTGATCAAATAAGGGTTGTTTCCCCTTTTCTTGCCAAAAGGGGTTAATCTTACCGTTTTGCTAAATTTAGTAAGTCACGTGAAAACAATTGCTTATTTTTCCTTCCTTACAACGTAGGGAAACCTCAAAGGCATAAAGAGCTAGACTTGTCTCCTCCGGAAACTCAGAAAGCACATCGAGGTGGGGGATTCTATCGAGCGAGGGTGACCTCTCCCCTTATCTTTTGCTTTTCCTTAGAAGCATGTTAATAGAGTGGCTAGGATTGTATTTTCATGCTTATGTAGAAGTGAATTATGGCATGTGGAAATCTCGACTTAGGAGAAAACTTATATTAGGCTCTAATGTGTGGCATTCACTATAGGATTTCACGAGTGGCATTTTGCTTGAGTCAATTATGTGAGTACATGGAAGTAGGGCTTAATTTAGAGTTATGTCTCTAAGGGAATCATAGTATAGTTGAGGTTAATATCCAAAGTGAATGAAATCCCTAGAATCGTCATAGGGAATTGGGTTAATACACCTACACTTTAACTTCAACTTGAGTATAATAAAAGTAAAGAAAGACTAAGTCCAAGGGACTTCTGTTACCTTGAGGCATGGACCTAGGGTAAAGGTATTGAGTACATGAAAAGATAAGCTAAAAGCTTAATTAAAAAGAAAGAAAATGGCCAAGAGGCAATGTGAGCTACGAGCTCGAATGAAAAGGAAGCTGAGTGCTAAAGAGCAAAGAGAAAGGCAAAGGCCTAAAGTGGAAAGAGGCTAAGTGCAAAAGCAATAAAAGAGATAATAAAACGGGCGTACCTACGGGGTGAAACGCGGCCCATGTTGGAGTAGCAGGCAGTGTCCCTCTCCCGGGTAGAGACCCGTTCGGGACGTTTCTCCCGTAGGACGGGGTAACACTTGCGGGTGTTATCGGCAACCTTAGAGGACTTGTCTTATGGCAGCATGTCTGCCGGGCTAGGGCCCGTTGGGCAAGATTCTCCGAGGGTTAGCAACTTTAATTAAAACACAAAGAAAAGTAAAGAAAGTGGTTGGTCAAGTAAGTGGTTGGTTAGAATGACACCTTACAACGGCATTAAGTCAGGTTATGGCAAAGGTAAAAGTGTTAAGCATGCTAGCTAGGATTTACAGCTTTTATTACTGTATTTCATTCTCTATTATATTGCTTCCATTAGACTAAGCGGTGCAGGGCATTTTCTCTCGGTGGTTGAACCCACTGGGAACTTCGTTGTAGTTCTCACACCCTTTGGGTGACATCCCCACAGGTCCAGGTACATCGAGCGAGGCACGCGACAGGGGCAAGAGCCCAGCAGAGTAGCGACCTAGCAGTCTAGAGTCGCCAGTACCATTTTGGAGTTTTATTTTCTTGAGCGAACTTTTGTATGTGAGCAACAATGTAATCTTTAAATGTTCAAGTTTCATGTTGGAAAAAGAAAAAAAAAATATGGATGTAATTTGTATTGTAGTTGCATGTTAAAAGAGAGTTGTATTATAAACAAAAGTATTTGTTTTCGCTCAAGTGATGTACTTTCATTTCTTCTAACTATTTGTTTGAATGATTGGAAGTTTAAATTCATAGATCTCTCCTCTGATTGCTTACTCTTCCGCTATATTGAATTAAAATTGTTGGAATAAACCGTTCCTTTCGGGTCTTGAAAGGTCATGCCCGATTGGCGGGTCTGTTGGCGCGCCCGAACTGTTCAAATTGACGGTCTCGGGGCGTGACAGATAAGAGTGGTATCAGAGCCTAGGAATAGTCCTAGGTGGTTAGCAAACCTTAGGAAGACTCTAGGGTTTAGGCACGAGAGAGTGTGTGGATCTTTTGGCGAAAGTATATGATTGGGTTTTACGATTCCCAAGAAGGACATTGGGAATGGATCGAGGGTAATGAGCTTTCATTCTTTGGACTATTACGTTGGCGGCCGACAACGTAAGGTCAGGGGTGAAAGGGAGTGCCCTTATGTACTTTCGCATGATTGGGTCGACGAGCCCTTTTGTTTGGTATCTAGCTTGCGCATTGTCCAAATTATCAAATTTGGGCTAATCGTTTCGTTGTGGTGTTGTTGCTTAGGGAATAGCAATGGCATCGAGTGATCGATGAAGAATAGGATCCGCGTCGACGCAAATTGAGCCCTTGGAGCGCTCAGGCTCGAGTGAAGCGAGTTGAAATTTGGTGCTTTAGTTTGTACTTTGGCCAAATTGGGCAAAGTGTGACCGATTAGGTCCGATGGTGACTCGGTGAAAGACCGACTCACGAGACGTTGGCGATCGTTAGATTGCGAGAGCCATGTTGAAATGTCCTAAGGTTTAGGGCAAGAAAGTTTTATGGACTTGGTGGTGAAAGTTCGCTCTTGGTGATAGTAGCGACCATGTGACGTGTCGATGTGACTGAATTGCCGCATAGTGCGTTGGTGAGGCCCAGGGTAGGCTTCAAGATGTGAGAACCTCTCGATAGAGCGGGAGTCTTGTGGTGCTGGTCCGATGGATCGGTATAACGGCAAGGGTTGCCACCGAAGGGTTCGCGTGTTAGTTGCCAAAATTGGAGAACTATTATTGTGGTGCCTCCACCCAGTTGGGGGAAGTGCACAGGTACCATGGGTGTGCTTAAGCAAATCGCTTAACACCGTGGATTCTACGAGTTGACATAGAGGCGTAAGACGCACAATCTTGTGGGTGCTCATGGAGCACAGGTACCCTTTAGCCAGAAAGAACTGGTTAAGTGGCACCTTAGCGTTTGCTAAGTGTGATAGGAGTCGATAGAGAGTTTGTGTCGTAGATTGACGACTAGCGAGTGGGTTTTGCTCGGTGAAGAATAGTAGTCACGTGGCGACGCTTAGTGGGTTCGTTGAGGGACGATCCGTGCCTGGACCATATATGAAGACTGTGGAGCCTGTAGCCATGTGGGCAGGCGCAGTCGGCTGTGAGAGACAGTGGCCCGAGACCTGAGGGCGGGGCATAATAGATTTTTGGTCGGGGCGGTAGTCCGAGTGATGACTCGGGAACGTAGAGTGCCACGTGTGAGCCTCGAGGCTATTAGTACACTGAGAGTGTAGACGCGACCAGGCCATAGGGCTGGTGATGATTGAGATACTGTTACTCCTAGTGGGAGTGTTAGTGCGGTAGTCCTAAACGAGGATCTGACCGCATGATGATTGGGTCTGCATGCTAGTTACAGACGATATGTGATATCGAGTGGAAGGTTGGGCTATAGGCCTGCATTGGACCATGGTCTGTGGACCTGTCAATAGTCTGAAATAAACGGGTTGGCCGAGAACTCGTGGTTGAGAGCGCGAGTGGCGTGTGGAATAGTTGGGAGTAAGGATTGGTTTTCGCCCTCTAAGTCAAGCAAATAGGGCGGCGGAGTTGAAGGAGCTTAAGGCTAAATTGCAAGACCTGCTGGACAAGGGTTTCATCAGACCCAGCGTATCTCCTTGGGGAGCTCCAGTCCTGTTTGTGAGGAAGAAGGACGGGTCACTTCGGCTAGTGTGGACTATCGGGAGCTCAACAAATTGACGATCACGGACCGATATCCATTGTCGCGGATCGACGATTTGATCAACCAGTTGCAAGGTTCCCGAGTATTTTCGAAAATCGACCTTCAATCGGGATACCACCAATTAAAGATTAAGCCGGAGGATGTGCACAAAACGGCTGTTAGAATGCGGTATGGACACTACGAATTCACTGTAATACCGTTCTGGTTGACTAATGCTCCGGCGGCATTCATGGATTTAATGAACCGCAGTTTTCAGCCTTTCCTTGACCGATTTGTTGTCGTCTTCATTGACGACATTTTAGTCTACTCTCGAAGTGACAACGAGCATGAGGATCACCTACGACAGGTTTTACAAGTACTTCGGGAGCGGGGCCTGTTCGCGAAGTTGAAGAAATGCGAATGTTGGCTCCGGGAAGTGGCATTCTTAGGACATGTGATTTCTGAGGCAAGGGTGTCTGTGGATCCCAAGAAAATTGAAGCAGTGAAGGATTGGCCCCGACCAACCAATGTCACCGAGGTTCGAAGCTTTATCGAACTCGCGGGCTATTATAGGCGGTTCGTGGAAGGGTTTTCCAAAATTACCATTCCACTCACCGGCCTTACAAGAAAAGGGGCTAAGTTCACTTGGAGCGATGCTTGTGAAAGAGGCTTCCAGTTGCTCAAGAACAAGTTGACATCGGCTCCAATCCTTGCTTTACCTATTGCGGGAAAAAGTTTGTGGTGTATAGTGATGCCTCAGAGACTGGGTTGGGGTGTGTACTTATGCAAGACGAGAGGGTTATAGCCTATGCCTCCCGGCAGCTGAAGAGTTATGAAAAGAACTACCCCACTCACGATCTCGAACTTGCCGCGGTGATTTTTGCACTGAAGATATGGCGGCATTACCTCTACGGGGAACATTGCGAAATTTACACGGATCACAAAAGTCTCAAATATTTGTTCACTCAGAAGGAATTAAACCTGAGGCAGCGTCGATGGCTGGAACTCCTAAAAGATTATGATGTTAGCATCTTGTACCACCCGGGGAAAGCAAATGTGGTGGCCGACGCGCTAAGCAGGAAGTCCGTGGAAAATCTCGCCATGATCATCACCGACCAATACCCGTTGCAATCTGAAATGAGACGGATGGGCTTGGAGGTTGTGGCTTCCGGTGCACCCGCGAAGCTTATGATGCTCGTTGTACAACCTACCTTGTTGGAGAGAATTAAAGAAAAGCAAATGGCAGATGAAAAGCTCCAAAAGGTGAGGTCTGATTTAGAAAGCGGTGAGGCAAGGGATTTTACTGTGGATTCTGAGGGAATCCTAAGGTTTCGGGGTCGCGTGTGTGTACCTAATGACGAGGATATTCGTGAAATGATCCTTCAAGAAGCACACCGATCGCCGTATACTATCCACCCCGGCGGCACAAAAATGTATAAGGACCTGAAGGCACAGTTTTGGTGGCCAGGCATGAAGAAGGATGTTGGACACTTCGTGGCTAGATGCTTAGTGTGCCAACAAGTCAAGGCTGAACATAGACTCCCTGCGGGCAAGCTTCAAAATCTGCCGATTCCCGTGTGGAAATGGGAGAACATCGCTATGGATTTTATCGTGGGCTTGCCTCGGTCTCAAGCAGGCCACGACGCGATTTGGATGGTTGTGGATAGGTTAACCAAGGCGGCTCATTTCCTGCCTGTCCACACCACCTGGTCTAGGGATAAATTGGCGCAGTTGTATATTGATGAGATTATGCGCCTTCATGGAGTTCCTGTTTCTATAGTGTCGGATCGGGATCCCCGATTCGTGTCACAATTTTGGAAGAGCTTCCACGAGACTTTGGGAACACGCCTGGATTTCTCTACGGCTTATCATCCTCAGAGCGATGGTCAATCTGAGAGGACCAATCAAATCCTCGAAGATATGCTCAGGGCGTGTGTCCTGGATTATGGCCCAGGGTGGCAGCGATATTTGCCGATGGCGGAGTTCGCCTACAATAACAGCTATCAAGCCAGCATTGGAATGGCACCTTTTGAGGCACTATATGGCAGAAAGTGCAGGTCTCCACTGCATTGGAGTGAGGTTGGCGAGAGATCATCACTGGGTCCTGATGTATTGCAAGAAGCCGAGGAAAAGGTGCAAATTGCGCGTCAACGTCTGGTGACAGCGCAAAGTCGGCAAAAGAGCTATGCGGACAAAAGGCGGCGCGACCTAGAGTTTAAGGTCGGGGATCATGTATTTTTGAAGGCGTCGCCCACGAAGGGGGTAGTGCGATTTGGGATGCGAGGAAAGTTGAACCCTCGTTTTCTTGGACCTTATGAGGTTTTGGAGCGGGTTGGCCCAGTGGCCTATAAAATAGCTTTGCCCCCAGATTTGGCAGGAATTCATGATGTGTTCCATGTGTCACAACTCCGCCAGTATGTCCACGACCCGACGCACATAATCAACTACCCACCACTCGATCTACGGGAGGATATGAGCTACGATGAGTTCCGTATAAGATTATAGATCGGCGTGATAGGAAGCTAAGGAACCGCTCCATTCCTTATGTGAAAGTGCTTTGGACGAGGCATAGCGAGGAGGAGGCCACGTGGGAGCCTGAGGCTGTGATGCGGGAGCACTATCCTCGCTTGTTCGAGGAATAAATCCCAAGGTACGTGAGTTTTAGTTTCGCGGACGAAACTCCTAAAGGAGGGGAGGATGTAGTGCACCGATTTCTGCGAAATAGCAAAACTCGGTAAAAATACTTGTAACACGTTTCAAATATGATTACAAGTGGGTTTGAAGCGTTTTGAATCAACGCAAAAGCCGTTGAGTCGAAAAGTGAGTTGTGGTTGAGAAACGAAGCCTCAAATTGCAAAATTGGGACTCGTGTTCGCCGAGTTCGCAAAATGGCAAAATTCGGCGAGAAGACTTGTAACGTGTTTTAAACATGATTACAGTCGAGTTCGGTGCGTTTCGGGCTGACGCGAAGGGCATCGGGTCGAAAAGTGACTTGAACCCGAGGACTTAGCCAAATCTGGAAATTCTGAAAAATTTGATCGCGAAGCATTTTCGGAGCCCTGTTTCGAGGGCTTAGAGTGCCCCAAAAATTTAAAAGAAATCGTGAGGTGTCTCACAAAAGTTTTCTTATTAAAAGGGGCGAAAAACCTAGGTATGTTATTAAGGAAAAATCGGAGAACGAAGCGAAGAAAAATGCTTCGTGAATGCTGAAACTGCAGTTTTGACAGCGCAAGTTAATCGCGAAGCATTTTCGGGGCTCTCTTTCGAGGGCTTAGAGTAGTCTAAAGATTTAAACAAAATCGTGGGAAGTTTAAGAAAAATTTGTAGATTAAAGGGGCGAAGAAAAATTACAATTTTGATTTCTCAGTTGACGGGAAAACGAGGCGAAAGAGGGCTATCCGATAAAGCTCGCTGCAGGAAAAACTGCAGGAAAAGGGGCAGTTTTGGGATAATTTTGAAATTGAGGGGCATTTCAGTAAATTCCTTTTTCCCCAACCACCCACCTGCAGGGAATTAATTCCCCTGCTCTCTCTCTTTCTCTCTCCTGCAGAAGCAAGAAACGAAAGAGGAGAAGGAAAGGAGAAGGAAGAAGAAAGGAGAAGAAAAAGAAGAAGAAGAAGAGAAGAAGAAGAAGAAGAAGGAGAAGGAAAAGGTAATTTTCCTCTCTCTCTCTTTCTCTCTCTCTCTCTCTCTCTCTCTCTCTCTCTCTCTCTCTCTCTCGGCAGCAAGGCTGCTGCGCAAGGCAGCTGCAAGCTGCCTTGCGCAGCTGCTGGTGCTGCAGCAGCTGCTGCTGCTACCAGCAGCAGCAGCAGCTGCTGATCTGCTGCTTGGGCAGCAGCTTGCAGCTGCTGCCCAGCAGCAGATTTTGGAGGAAATCAAAAAAAAAAAAAAAAAGGAAGAAGAAATATATATATATATATATATATATATATATATATATATATATATATATATATATATATATATATATATATATATATATATATATATGTGTGTGTGTTTGTATGTTTATATATGTAAATATATATATATATATACATATATATATATATATATGTTGGGGAGGAGCAGCTAGAGCTGCTGCTCAGCTGCTGCTGCTGCTAAGCAGCAGCAGCTGGGCAGCAAAGTTGCTGCGCAAGGCAGCTGCAGGCTGCCTTGCGCAGCTGCTGATGCTGCAGCAGCTGCTGCTGCTACCAGCAGCAGCAGCAGCTGCTGGTTCTGCTGCTTGGGCAGCAGCTTGCAGCTGCTGCCCAGCAGCAGAATTGGAGATGAAACACAAAAAAAAAAAAAAAAGAAAAAGAAAGAAAAGAAAAGAAAAGAAGCAGCTGCTGCCCAGCAGCAGAATTGGAGATGAAAACAAAAAAAAAAAAAAAGAGAAGAAAGAAGAGAAAAGAAAAGAAAAGAAGAGAGTGAAGAGAAAACTTCTTCTCTTCTTTTCTTTTCTCCAAATGCAAACTTCCCAAATTCCTCAATGTTTGAAAAAATGCAAAATTGAAGAATTGGGGGTGGGGGAAAATTGCTTAAATTGAGCTCCTCTAAAATTTAGAGAGCATTGGGCTTGCTTCCAATATGAAATTGCAATTCTCGACTTGCCAAGTGCAAAATCGAAGAATTGGGAGGAAAATTGCTCAAATTGAGTTTTCTTAAAAATTTGGAGGGCTTTTTGACCCCGGATCGAGTTGAGCAAGTTTCTTTTTGGCAATAGGCCATGGGATGATCATTTTTCTCCCATTTCGGTAAACCAATCAAAAAGTAGCCTTTTTGGTGGAGAAAAGTGATCAAACAAGGGCTGTTTCCCCTTTTCTTGCCAAAAGGGGTTAATCGTACCGTTTTGCTAAATTTAGTAAGCCATGTGAAAACAATTGCTTATTTTTCCTTCCTTACAACGTAGGGAAACCTCAAAGGCATAAAGAGCTAGACTTGTCTCCTCCGGAAACGCAGAAAGCACATCGAGGTGGGGGATTCTATCGAGCGAGGGTGACCTCTCCCCTTATCTTTTGCTTTTCCTTAGAAGCATGTTAATAGAGTGGCTAGGATTGTATTTTCATGCTTATGTAGAAGTGAATTATGGCATGTGGAAATCTCGACTTAGGAGAAAACTTATATTAGGCTCTAATGTGTGGCATTCACTATAGGATTTCACGAGTGGCATTTTGCTTGAGTCAATTATGTGAGTACATGGAAGTAGGGCTTAATTTAGAGTTATGTCTCTAAGGGAATCATAGTATAGTTGAGGTTAATATCCAAAGTGAATGAAATCCCTAGAATCGTCATAGGGAATTGGGTTAATACACCTACACTTTAACTTCAACTTGAGTATAATAAAAGTAAAGAAAGACTAAGTCCAAGGGACTTCTGTTACCTCGAGGCATGGACCTAGGGTAAAGGTATTGAGTACATGAAAAGATAAGCTAAAAGCTTAATTAAAAGAAAGAAAATGGCCAAGAGGCAATGTGAGCTACGAGCTCGAATGAAAAGGAAGCTAAGTGCTAAAGAGCAAAGAGAAAGGCAAAGGCCTAAAGTGGAAAGAGGCTAAGTGCAAAAGCAATAAAAGAGATAATAAAACGGGCGTACCTACGGGGGTGAAACGCGGCCCATGTTGGAGTAGCAGGCAGTGTCCCTCTCCCGGGTAGAGACCCGTTCGGGACGTTTCTCCCGTAGGACGGGGTAACACTTGCGGGTGTTATCGGCAACCTTAGAGGACTTGTCTTATGGCAGCATGTCTGCCGGGTTAGGGCCCGTTGGGCAAGATTCTCCGAGGGTTAGCAACTTTAATTAAAACACAAAGAAAAGTAAAGAAAGTGGTTGGTCAAGTAAGTGGTTGGTTAGAATGACACCTTACAATGGCATTAAGTCAGGTTATGGCAAAGGTAAAAGTGTTAAGCATGCTAGCTAGGATTTACAGCTTTTATTACTGTATTTCATTCTCTATTATATTGCTTCCATTAGACTAAGCGGTGCAGGGCATTTTCTCTCGGTGGTTGAACCCACTGGGAACTTCGTTGTAGTTCTCACACCCTTTGGGTGACATCCCCACAGGTCCAGGTACATCGAGCGAGGCACGCGACAGGGGCAAGAGCCCAGCAGAGTAGCGACCTAGCAGTCTAGAGTCGCCAGTACCATTTTGGAGTTTTATTTTCTTGAGCGAACTTTTGTATGTGAGCAACAATGTAATCTTTAAATGTTCAAGTTTCATGTTGGAAAAAGCAAAAAAAAAAATATGGATGTAATTTGTATTGTAGTTGCATGTTAAAAGAGAGTTGTATTATAAACAAAAGTATTTGTTTTCGCTCAAGTGATGTACTTTCATTTCTTCTAACTATTTGTTTGAATGATTGGAAGTTTAAATTCATAGATCTCTCCTCTGATTGCTTACTCTTCCGCTATATTGAATTAAAATTGTTGGAATAAACCGTTCCTTTCGGGTCTTGAAAGGTCATGCCCGATTGGCGGGTCTGTTGGCGCGCCCGAACTGTTCAAATTGACGGTCTCGGGGCGTGACATCAGATGCCGATTGGGCTGGATCAGTGGATGATCGGAAAAGCACGAGTGGTGCATGCTTTTATTTAGGTCATTGCCTTGTTGCATGGCACAGTAAAAAGCAGAATTGCATAGCACTCTCGACTGCCGAAGCGGAGTACATTTCAGCGGAAGTTGTTCAACCCAATTGATATGGATGAAAAGCGTGTTGAGCGACTTCCGGATTTCAACACTTCGGTAACCATTTTATGTGACAACACTAGTGCTATTAACATTTCTAAAAACCCTGTGTTGCACTCTAGAACAAAACATATTGAACTTAGATATCATTTTCTTAGAGAGCTAGTTGAATCAAATATTCTTCAACTTCATATATTTCAACTGAGGATCAATTAGCTGACATTTTAACAAAACCTTTGGATCAAAAACGTTTTATTCACTTGCGTAAAGCAATTGGAATGCTTTCCTTGAAATAATCTTTTGAAACCTTTGCTTAGGTTAGGTTTTGTTTTTGTTTTGTTTTGTTCTTTATCTATGTTTGTACATAGGACATTAATTGAGCATAAATCATAATTGACTTTAATTGCATCTTTTCACGCATTTAGAAATTTATTATGCTTTTGATATCATAATATTTCAATGTTGCAATGATCATTTATGTTAATTAAGTCATCTTTTAAGTGATCAAAGTCAATTTCTCTCTCAATGATCTCTTGGTATAGTCATTATCTTATTTGATTGCTTAGTCGAGTATGAATTCGAGATCAATTTTTGGTTGAATACTTTATATATTATATAATTGATAGCCAATTGAGGGGGAGTCAAAGAAAAGTAATATGCTCAAAAGATGTGGAAAGAGTTACATCCCAATGAGGAGTGTGAAAACTACCACCACATGGAGGAAAGAGCTACCACCTCGGTCGTCCGAGTACTGTGTGCAGCTACCACATGTATACCAAGCATGGTTGTTCAATTTTTGATTAAGTAAAATGCATATTGAAATACTTGACTCTGTCAAATTTCAAGGTTGGTATAAGGTGGGATTTTAAAGAAAGATGCTCAAAGAGCCACTCTCTTCAACAGATTGTCTAGATATATTATCTAACTTATCTGGGATTTCAAACATCTATTGATCTTGGTATTTCATTTTCTTTACCAAATTGATGATTTGATAAAGGCATTACGCATAAGATCATGTTAGATGTGATTGAAGTTGTTCAACTTTAAGGGATTTAATTTTTGTAAATTTTCGTTTCATTTTTGGATATTATTGATAGATTTGGTATAATCTATGTCTTGTTGTATGAAACGATGATTTTTGTTTAAAGTTGATATGCTAATGTGCTTACATACTTTTTCTGGATTTTATGGAATTTTTCTAAATTTTTCTGAAGAAAAAGTTGCAGCCGATCCGGATCGGGCTAAGTGATCCGGATCCCGAACGCAGGCTTTCTCCTGCGGGTAGCCGATCCGGATCACATTCACGATCCGATCCGGATCACGGCTAGGGTTTTTATAAGAACGAAAGGGTTTTGAATTCTTTTACCCTAATCTTTTGTTCTCAAGTCTCTAGAGCTTCTCTCTCTAGATTTCTTGCATCTTGGAGCTTTCCTAACTCAAGTTCTTCGAATTCAAGTAAGTTTTATTGATCAAATCTCGGTTTTTTCACTGTTTTTCCTTTTTGCTCCAAACGTGAGTAGAAATCATGGATCTTTTTCGTTTGTGAATGGTTTTTGGTCAAATTTCTTTTGAAATAAGAACTCTGGGTAGATTAGTTTTGATTATATGCTAGGTTTCTCCTGATTAACGAATTTTTGGCTTCGATTTCTGAAAATTTAGTTTTAGAGCATATAATAGGAATTTTTGAAAATCATGCAATTGATCTATTTTTAAAATTCTCTTTCCAAAACTAATTTGATTCTTAGTCTCTCTACATGATTATGATTGTTTGGGTACAATTTTTTCAAATTTTTCAAAATTAACAATTTTTCATGTGTTCTTGAGTTGGTTTTCACAGGACTCTTTCTAAACACAAAGCACATTCAATAATGAATTTCTCTTGGATCATCTTGTTGTTGGTCACTATGGTTCATACTCGGGCCACAAACAAATTAAAGAGAGCTAAGAAATCACAACAAAAAGGTGAGTTTGTTCAGATCAGTGACACAGAAGTGGATTGTCATGAGGTAGATTGGACTCAATTGACAGATGATGATGACTCATTGCCTGAGCAAAAGGCGTCTGATGGTTCAAAAGGAAAAACACCCATGGACACAGGAAAAGCACCCATGGCTGCACCTACCATCTCTGTGAAAAGAAAGCGAATAACTAGACGCTTTGGACTACGACAGGACATTAATGTTGACACGCCGATAGCTCCTGACTTGTTGGGTTATATGTAATATGGATCTAAATAGGGGAAAAACCACCTAGAGGGGGGGTGAATAGGTGTAAACAATAAACACACCAAAATCGTTGCGTAAAAAATAACCCAATGCGGAAAATAAATAACACGCAAGATTTTACGTGGAAAACTCCAATCCAGGAGTAAAAAACCACGGGACCGATCACACGGTAAAATCTACTAAGATTAAAACACGTACAAGGTGATATAACGCACACACACGACTCAACCTTTTCCATACGCTCCGAGTAGATCTTCGCCGCTCGCTCCACAACGCACCTCGAATCCACGAAGGCGTCCAACGCCGAATCCACGGCGTGTCACGTCGAATCCACGACGCCAGACCGAATCCACGGTCTCATCCAAGTAGCACGTCTCGAATCCACGAGCGCACCTCGTCTCGAATCCACGAAACGGTAACACCTTGAGTCCACAAGGCCACGCGAATCCACGCGCCGATTTCTTGGGAAAATCGTTGTTTTGTTGGTGATGATATTTTGAATACTTAGATCATCATAGATAGACAAGGAAGCACCCTCTAAGTATTCATCGATTTGATTCTTTCGAAAGATATAGATTTTGAAACCCTAGAATCAAACCGATCAATAGAGAAAGAAAACCTAAAATAAAGAGGTGTTTACCTTTTCTTCTCTATGTGGATTCTTACCTTTGATCCCCCTTGGGATGACCCTAAAAGATGATATTAGGGTCTATTTATAGGCTAGAAACCTTTTGGAAAGAGATAAGAATCAAAAACTAACCTTTTCTGGAAATTTTCAGGACGGCGATCCGGATCGGGTTTACTGTGATCCGGATCGTCGTAACGTGATAGACAGTTTCCAGAAAAACAAAGGTTCGGGATCCGGATCGCAAGGCCGATCCGGATCGTTCATGCAATTTCAGCAAACTCCCATTCGGGATCCGGATCGGAATGGCCTTGGATCCGGATTGAAATTGCCATGAACAACACCCTTCGGGATCCGGATTGCTGGCTCTGATCCGGATCCTGAACATGTCCCATGTCCAGTTTTTGATTTTTTGACAATAGAAAATATTCCAAGTGTTTCTAAGCTATAAGAATGTATTCAAAATATCAAAGATTATTTAATTTAACGTACCTGAACATTTGAATCCATTCTTTTGAGATTGATGTATATGATTTGTCAAGTCTTCATCTTCAATCTTCAACATCACGAAATACGCCAATACAAAAATCCTTAACAATCTCCCCCTTTGGCGGTTTCGTGACAAAACACACAATCCACAAAAGAAAAACAAAATGACGATTTTTGTTGCTATCACCATACAACAAAAATACGCATGAACGATCCAAATAAATGTAAATACAAGAGATTCACTCCTAAAACAAACTCTAGACTTAGACGCAACTAGGAGTGATCAAATCTTGTACTCTCTGCAAAAGAAACAATTCTTGACAACAAAAAGATCATTAACACCTCAAGAATTTAATCGTTAAACAACTAGAGAGTTATACATTTAATATGACATTAGGTATCAGATATGCATAAAAGTAGACAATCAAAATATCACATATCTTTATCCATCATCAGGGTTAGTTCCAACCATAATGTTAAAGAGGTTCAAATGTTCATACCTTTTGCATGACCTGTCATAAAACTTGTTAGAAGTTACAACGCAAAATAGTCAGTAGAATAGTTAGTGTTAAACTTCAAGTTTCAAGTTATCCGGTCATGTTCGTTCTTTTCTTTTCTTTTCTTTCTCTCCCTTTTTCGAAACGATCTATTGGCTCTATTGGCTCGTTCTTTTCTCCTTCTCTCCCCCTTTTTGTCACAAAAACCAGCCAAAATTATAAGAGAGAAAAACGTGCAAAGAGTTCAAACGAAAAACAAATTTTTGTCAGAAAAGAAACTAAAGTCAATTTCATCAAAAATCAATCTGAACCGGTATCGTTGTCATTGAAGTTGCTGTATCTGAGTTTTGCAAAAATCTTCTTGACCAACTTCGTCAGTGCATTGTACTTCTTCGTCAAGACCACTTGTGTTGTACTAATCCGTTGCAGGTCAAGAGAAATCTGATCTTGTTTAATTGAAATTCGCTCCTGCTCAGATGATAGTCTTTGTTGTTCCCGAAGAGCTTCAACATTCACATGTCTCTCACCGATACAATCTCAGCAAGTGGCTCCTCATCTTTTTCATCTCCCCCTATGTTGAGCATCTCTTTTTATCATCTCTGTTCTCTGTTCTCCATGTTCTCCCCCTGTCTTGAGCATCTATGTTCTCCCCCTTTGTGATTTCGAGCTCTCTTTAATTTATTGGTCATCCTCGTGCTAACCAACGCGGTGATGAACATGATTGTCCACTCAAGAGCCATTGTTATAGAGTATTTGAAAAAATAGCACCTGTGAGCAAAAACTCAAAGAACATGAAAAATTGTTTAAATTTCAAAATTTTGAAAAATCTTGCCCAAACAATCCTTAACATGTGTAGAGGCTAGGAATCAAGACACTTTTGCAAAAAAAAATTTAAAAATAGACCAATTCCATAATTTTTGAAAATTCTTAAAGTATATAAGCATTTCTGCATATCAACTTTATACAAAAATATCATTTCACATAGAAAGAAATAAATTATGATAAATCTATCAAAATATCCCAAATTGTGAAACGAAAATTTAAAAGAATTATAACCTCTAAAGTTGATCAATTTCCAAACATCCTTCACGATCTAATGAGTATAGAGTTTATCTAATTCTCAATTGAGCAAAGAAAATGAAGCACCAAGATCGATAGATGTTTGAAATCCCAAATAAGTCAAATAATATATTTAGTCAATATATTTGGGAAGTGACTCTTTGAGCATCTTTTAGAAATCCCACCTTATACCAACCTTGGAATTTGACATAGTCAAGTATTCCAAAAAGCATTTTATTTGATTAAACAAGATCACCATGCTTGGTTAACATGTGGTAGCTGCACACAGTACTCGGACAACCGAGGTGGTAGCTCTTTCCTCCATGTGGTGGTAGTTTTCACACTCCTATTAAGGATGTAACTCTTTCCACATCTTTTGAGCATGAAAAACATAATAAACTCCCCCTCAATTGGCTATCAATTATGAAAGATATTCAGTATTCAACCAAAAATTGATCCTGTGTTCATACTTATTTCAATCATCAAATAAGATAAAATAAATACCAGAAGATCATTGAGAGAGGTAATGACTTTGATCAATTCGAGATGAAATAATTGAAATAAATGATCATTGCATCAAATGAGTTATAATGATATTCAAATCATAATAAACTTCTCTAAACATGAAAGGATGCAAGTAAAGTCAGTATAGCAAATGCTCAATTAATGCTCTATATTACAAAAAGAACACAAAACACAATCAAAAACCTTTCTAAGCAGTGGTTCAAAAAGTTATGTAATTGAAAGCATGCCAATTGCTTTTCGCAAACGAATAAAACATTTTTGATCCAAAGGTTTTGTCAAAATATCAGCTAATTGATCTTCAGTTGAAACATAAGAAATTTGTAAAAACTTGATTCAACTAGCTATCTAGGAAAAAGATATCTCAATTCAATGTGTTTGTTCCAGAGTGCAACACAGGGTTTTTAGAAAAGTTAATAGCACTTGT
Source organism: Tillandsia fasciculata (assembly GCA_029168755.2). NCBI lineage: Eukaryota > Viridiplantae > Streptophyta > Magnoliopsida > Poales > Bromeliaceae > Tillandsia > Tillandsia fasciculata. The sequence goes on from CM054936.1 coordinate 15,297,897, forward strand.
GTTGTCACACAACATAGTTACCGAGGTCGTAGGGATGTAAAAATCACTCAATACGCTTTTCTTTGATTTCCTCAATGACTTCAGCTTAGGGGGTGTCCTACCATCTGTCTTAACACTTAGAGGATTTTTCTTCGTTTCCCGAGTCGTGTTCTTGATGGTAGTAGTTGCAAGTATTGCTTGATTTGCTCGTTCTGCTCCATACTTGCAATTTGGTCTTATGTGCCCCAAAAAAAAAAACAATGACATACCTTGGTAAAAGTTGAACCCGAAGAAGATGAGGTAGGCTTGTCAACGTTGGCTACGATGATTTCCGTCGGAGAAGGAGCAACCGACTGGGGCACAAAACTTGTCTTGCTCGAACTTGGTTCCTCACAAGTTCGGCCATATCCGAGGCCTAAATGATTAGTATGACCAAGACCAAGAAGGCGAACCAACTTACTTTGTCCTGAAGAAAATCTATGCAAATCCTTTTTAAGTTGGAAAAGGGTCTCCGTCATCTCAAAATTTCCTTGTCGTGCCTCGGAATAGAGCTTTGAGAAGAGATTAGCTTTATCCACCGATTTTTCAAGTTCCTTCTCAAAATGCTCGTTCATCTCTTGAAGGAAAGTATTATTCTCAACCAAGTTGTCCCTTTCCACTTCAAGAGCCCTTGAGAGAGAAGTTGCTCTATTAGGTTATTCCTCGAGTTCCAACAACCTTCTCCTCAAGTTTTTATTTTGCTTCGCCAATTTCTTTGAGTTCCGTAGAAGTAGTTGGTAGGCGTGAGCAAAGTCTTCACCTTCGGAATCGCTTGGTTCATCATCCGTTGCCGTTTGATCATCCTAGGAAGAAATAGATAACGAACCAGATGCAATCGATGAAATACACACGAAGGGTGAAGTCGTGGATGCGAAGAATGTGATGGCATTTGTATCCTTCTTCTTTGGTGGATCCTTGCTGGGACATTCCGTTATAGTGTGGCCAAAGCCTTTGCATTTGAAACACTAGATCTGTCCATCAGCGTTCTTCTTCTCCATTGAGAAACCTTCTTGCTTTCTTGATTTTGACGTAGAAGCACCTTTGCCTTTCTTGGACTTCGAGAATGATGAAGATTTGCTTGAGTTTCCCCTTCCGAAGTTCCGGCGAAATTTTCTCTTCAAGAAAGCGAGTTGTTTCTCAAAGTCCTCCATAGATAGATCATCGTCAGAGTCCGAGGAGGATGAATCCACGTCTTCATGTTCTTTTGATTTCAATGCCATACCTGAAAACTTGGAAGAAGAAGAGGGCTTTCCAGCAGAAGAGTTAGTAGGAAAAGTAATTTCATAAGTTTGAAGTGTACCAACTAATTCTTCTACCTTGATCTCGTCCGGGTGTTTTATTGTTTCAAACCCGTTCGTCGATGGAAATCAAAAACGCTCTTATGCGTACTTTCTAGTAGGCATAATTTGTTCCATCGAAGAACGGTGGTCTATTGATGTTGCCACTATCGATCGATGTTTACAACCCTATTCCCGCTCTGATACCACTTGTTGGGTTATATGTAATATGGATCTAAATAGGGGAAAAACCACCTAGAGGGGGGGTGAATAGGTGTAAACAATAAACACACCAAAATCGTTGCGTAAAAAATAACCCAATGCGAAAAATAAATAACACGCAAGATTTTACGTGGAAAACTCCAATCCAGGAGTAAAAAACCACGGGACCGATCACACGGTGAAATCTACTAAGATTAAAACACGTACAAGGTGATATAACGCACACACACGACTCAACCTTTTCCATACGCTCCGAGTAGATCTTCGCCGCTCGCTCCACAACGCACCTCGAATCCACGAAGGCGTCCAACGCCGAATCCACGGCGTGTCACGTCTAATCCACGACGCCAGACCGAATCCACGGTCTCATCCAAGTAGCACGTCTCGAATCCACGAGCGCACCTCGTCTCGAATCCACGAAACGGTAACACCTTGAGTCCACAAGGCCACGCGAATCCACGCGCCGATTTCTTGGGAAAATCGTTGTTTTGTTGGTGATGATATTTTGAATACTTAGATCATCATAGATAGACAAGGAAGCACCCTCTAAGTATTCATCGATTTGATTCTTTCGAAAGATATAGATTTTGAAACCCTAGAATCAAACCGATCAATAGAGAAAGAAAACCTAAAATAAAGAGGTGTTTACCTTTTCTTCTCTATGTGGATTCTTACCTTTGATCCCCCTTGGGATGACCCTAAAAGATGATATTAGGGTCTATTTATAGGCTAGAAACCTTTTGGAAAGAGATAAGAATCAAAAACTAACCATATCTGGAATTTTTCAGGACGGCGATCCGGATCGGGTTTACTGTGATCCGGATCGTCGTAACGTGATAGACAGTTTTCAGAAAAACAAAGGTTCGGGATCCGGATCGGAATGCCTGATCCGGATCGTTCATACAATTTCACCAAACTTAACATTCGGGATCCGGATCAGAATTTTCTTGGATCCGGATCGAAGTATTGTATGAGGCAACAACCTTCGGGATCCGGATCGCTGGCTCTGATCCGGATCCTGAGCATGTCCGAACACCAGTTTTTGATTTTTATGACAATGAAAGTTCATCCAAGTGTTTCTACACTATAAGAATGTATTCAAAATATCAAAGATTATTTAATTTAACATACCTGAACATTTGAATCCATTCTTTTGAGATTGATGTATATGATTTGTCAAGTCTTCATCTTCAATCTTCAACATCACGAAATACGCCAATACAAAAATCCTTAACATGACTCCCCACCACGTGTGGAAGAAGTGTTCGTTAACGCTGATCGTCTTCGAGCTTTTGCACATCGCGAATGCATTGGCGAGAGGCATGTTAACATTGAGGCTCTCAGAGGTCACTCCCCTGAGTTTGGTGATCTAATTGAACAAGCGAACCTTATTCAAGTATGCCGGTTCCCAGAAACGCTTGGCTACTGTCTGCATCACGTAAGGACCTTCTATACAAATGCACGGCACCTTCGAGAGTTTGAAAACGGTCCAATGGAGTTTTACACGAATATCCAGGGCACAAGATTTAAGATTACTCCACATTTGATTGGCGAGGTTTTGGGAATGCAAGCCAGCAAGACAGGAACTAAATACTTGAATGGAATAAGTTTGACAAACACGATGTGGCAAATGGTTATAAAGGGAATTTGTTTGGAGGGAACTCAATCAACGGAGAAATCTGTCAGATCCAAAGAACTTCGTCTTGAGTACCGGTTCCTAAACTTCATCACATGTTACAATATCCTTCCAAACATGCAGACGAAAGTCGTAAGATGGGATCGATTGCTGTTTTTGTATCTTTTAGGACATCCGTCAGAGGCAATGGGATTAAATATCAACATTCCGTACATTATTTGGAATAGAATGGCGAGATATGTTGAGCATCCTCATCCCACTGAAAGAATTCCATTTCCATTAATTATAATGAGGATCTTAAAGAAATTTCAGGTGATACTAGTTCAACAACTTATCATCAATGCTGAGCATGATCGATGAGTCTACCATTGTCAAGTCCCTCCACAGTTGCCACATGTCACTCCAGTTCCTGCATTCGGAACGAAACCCAGTACAAGCACTGCCGCATCACCATCACAACCAGCACCCGCACCAGTGAATGAAGAATCAGTCTCTTCCATCTACAAAGAACAACAACGATTATCCGTTCAGCAGGAACAGATTTCGAAGGAACAGCAAAGAATTTCCAATGAGCTTGAGCTCATCACGGCAGCTCATATTACCATAACTAAAAAGGTCAACTCAATGAACAAGCTGGTGAAAAAGATGTTCTATAAGATGGGCTGCACGAGCTCTGAAGACTCTGAATCTGATGATTGACTACTTTTTGCCTCATTTTCTTTTTAATCTTTTTGTGCAGATTTGTGCAGGAGTTTAGTACAGTTTTTAGGATTTAGTTTTATTCTTACTTTGCGTTAGTTTTAGTTCTCAGGTTTTTCATGTTATTGGAACTTTTAACTCTCCTTAAATTTTGTAGTTTTGACTACATTTTGGCTTTGTTTGTGACAAAAAGGGGGAGAGAGTTTAGAGAGAACTTTGGACATTGTGTGAGAAACTTTGACTTTGGTGACAGGTAAGTATCACAACTTTTGGTTTTGTATTGTGAATTGATGCATGTCTCTACTAACTATTCGACTAACTATTTGGACATGTATTATTACTAACAAGTTGTTTGATTACTAACAAAGCAAAGTTATGACATTTGGAATCTTATTGCTTAGAAGATATGTTGTTTGATTGTTATCTTATTACATATCTGAATTACTAAATGTCATGATGAGTATAAACTCTATCTCTGCTAGGTTTTGTATGTTTCAAATTCTTGAGGTATCTAACGATTTCTTTTGTCAAGAATGATTTCTTTTTGCAGAGAGTACAGATGTCTAAGTCTAGAGTCTGTTTTAGGAGTTTATCTCATGTTTTTTAAATTTTTGGATCTCCATTGTAAATTTTTGTTGTATGGTGATAGCAACAAAAATATCTTTTTGAATTTTCTTTAGTGGATCTGTGTTTTGTCACGAAACCGCCAAAGGGGGAGATTGTTACGGAATTTGAGTTGGCGTATTTCGTGAAAGTATTAAGTCTTGAAGATTGAAGATGAAAGAAGTTTGGATCATATACCTCAATCTCAAGAAAGAAGAATTCAAAAGGATCAGGTATGTTTAACTAAAGATTTTTGGTGATCCGAATACTTCTTATAGTGTAGAAACACCTGGAAGAATTTTAATTGCATAAAAATCAAAAACTGGACATGGGACATGTTCAGGATCCGGATCAGACTTCCAATCCGGATCCCGAAGGGTGTTCGTTCATACACTGGTTCAATCCGGATCGCAGCATCTCATGATCCGGATCCCGAACACTAGTTTTACCTTTTTGCTTGCACGATCCGGATCAGGAATTGCAATCCGGATCCCGAACGTTGATGTTTGGTGAAACTGTATGAACGATCCGGATCGGGGACTTCGATCCGGATCCCGAACTATTGTTTTTCTGGAAACCGTCTTTCTTGCTACTGCAATCCGGATCGCCAAATCCGATCCGGATCGCCGTCCGTAAAATTTCCAGAAAAGGTAGTTTTTGATCCTTATCTTCTTCCAATGGTTTCTAACCTATAAATAGACCCTATGTTTCATTTTTAGGGCATCCACAATACGGAAAAATACGGCCAAATAGAAAAATAGCCGAAAAGAAAGATCCACATATAGAGAAGAAAGGAAATCAATAGATTTATTCTATGTTTCTTCATCTATATTGATTGATTTGATTCTAGGTTTTCCATACTCAGATTTTGAGTAGAATCAAATCAATGAATACTTAGATGGTATTTCCGATCTATTTCTAATCTAAGTATTCGGCGGATCATCACCACCCAAAAACAACGATTTACCCCAAAATCGGCGCGTGGACTCGCGTGGCCTTGTGGATTCAAGGTGCAACCGCTCTCGTGGATTCGGAGCGAGGTACGTTCGTGGATTCGAAGCGTGCTACTGGGTGAAGACCGTGGATTCGGTCGGACGTCGTGGACTCGACGTTGGACGCTGTGGATTCAGCGTTGGGCGCAGATCGTGGATTCGAGAAGCGTCGTGGAGCGAGCGGAGAAGATCTACTAGGAGCGTATGGTAAAAGGTTGAGTCGTCTGTGAGTACGTTATATCACCTTGTACGTGTGTTAATTCTAGTGGATTTCACCGTGTTATCGGTCCCGTGGTTTTTTACTCCGGTTTGGAGTTTTTCCACGTAAAAATCTTGCGTGTTCATTTACATTTCCGCATTGGGTTTTATTGCGCAATGATTTTTTGAGTGTTTATCGTTTACACCTATTCACCCCCCTCTAGGTGTTTTTTCCCCTATTTAGATCTATATTGGTATAACCCAACAAAAATCACTCTAACTAATGTCCAATCAGGCATGGCATATGTCCAGATGTATATCACTATACATACTAAGTGCTGAGAATGAAAGCATATAGAGAGCTCAACTGTAAGATCAAGGCAAACATAACTGTAATGACTGAATGCTGGAATGAAAGCAAATAGAAAGGCTCAAGCATAGGTTCAGGGCTACACCAAAAACAGGGGTCCGACCTACCACGACACCCCATAGGGCCAACCTGATAAAGCCCGGACCGAAGATAAATCCACCTCAATGTAGATGATCACGGTGGCTACTGGATGGCTCGCAAGCTGGCAGCTGACTGCTGGGACCTGAATCATATGCACAGGTCAGAAAATAGACACTCACACATACCCAACCCACTGACACACTGTGTACAGACAAGCTAAACGGGGAACTTCGCTGAAGTCTCGGGATCTTCCGGAATTTTCGGAAATCCGCCGATAGATCCACTATGACCCAATCTGTGCTGAACAATAACCAAAACTCGTGAAACTTCACGTGCTGCCCAAGAATGTCTAACTTAAGACATTTAGGCTCTAACACCAAACTCTGGGTAATCCTGTTGTCACGCCCCGAGTTTAAAAAATCAGGTCTGAATTTTTTTTTTTTTTTTTTTTTTTTTTTTTTTTTTTTTTTTTTTTTATTAAATCAGAGTTTGCAAAACAGGCGTAACAGACCGCCACACATATAGGAAACTCTCTATTCCGCGAACAGAGACTCCCCTATATATGCACGGCTAGGCTATTAATCAGCAACAGATATCTCAGTACAACTACTAATCTAGTCAGCGGGAATAATTCAAAATCAGTTATTACATCAATATTTTAAATGTCTAAATCAAATAGAACTGGAATGAAATGCGGAAATAAAAGTCTGCATAAATCATCAAGGATCTCAATCATCTCTGTCTAGAATCATGGGGACAGCTCTATCGTGACAGGCTCACTGGATCGTCCCGCTATCTCCCCACCCGACGGACCTGGAAAATGGTCACCCAGGGGGTGTGAGATACACTGTACATGTATCCCAGTGGGCACGACGAGCCGAGGATCAGCTAATCGTACCTACTGGGTACTAAAATCTGCGGATAGTAAGAGTCAATAGGAAAAGCTGGAAAGCATAGAGGTCTACTACTAATCAGAATAAGAACTGCAGGTAAGTATACTGGAATCAATCATAAAACTGTAGATCATACATGGTGGAAAACATAAACGTCCACTCATAATCAAAATCCACAGATAAGCTAACTAGGCAAGTAATCAATCATAAGCCGGTATATGAAATGAACTGGCATGAAGCATAATCAAGTGACTGTACATATACAGGTACGGACAATACCAGAACCAATCCAATATAACAGAGCAGGAATAGGTACTGAAAAGCATGCTAGAACATGGGAGTGTATAATCTATGCATCAATCACAAGAATATCAAGCACCCAACCAATGCCACTATTGGTCACGGGGACCTCAGGCTCATACCACTATCTGCACCTATCCCACTGACATAACCCCGCACCCATATGTGCTATCTGGGGCTCACGGGTCTTTCCTCTAGACCACTTTACCGGTAAAGAACAATAGCCACGGGGAGCGACCCCGGCAATGTTCGTGAAGTACAGCGATGCGTGGCAAGTCGTACTGATCAATCTCACGGTCTAGTGACCGGGTAGTCGGCAACATGCCGAGATCCCAACAGGGAGTCATCAGTCTATCTCTATCAATCAGGATCAATCAATCATGCATATCGGAAAATCGAGCAACATCTCGAATGACAAGAATCAACAGTATAATCAGATCATGCAATCTAAGTACTGGAATATATAGGCTAATAACAGATATGTCTCAAGTAGATCAGAATCTATCAGTGACAATCAGGGAGCAGGTATGCAATAATCAGGCTGGTCGTGAACAAGTAATCTCAATCACAGGTCTAATCAAGTCAGTGTCAATCAGTGGGATCATGATATGTCAAGATAGGTCATATAATCAGCAGGGAAATAAAAAACAGGGGTCCGACTGGACTAAAGCAACCAGAGGGCCAAAAAGCTGAGGCCCGGTTCGAAAATAACCCACCTGGATGAAGGCAGATCTACGAACTCCCGCACAGCTACTGGGAGGCTGGTGCTGAACAAATGGGCCCTGTATAAGGAGATCTGGTCAGTAATAGACTCACACAACCCATCCCGACGACACTATAGTGACGTGACACTAATACGGGGCAATATCGTCAATATATTGAATGAAACCCGATTCCCGATCAACGAGAGTCTACAGAACTCTAACAAAATGGCTAGCAGGTGTATATGAACTGTTTAAAGACAGCTATCAAGTCCAATTTACAATTTAGTCCAATATGTTTTTTAAAATTGCATTATATTCCTTAATTAATCGACTGTTTCAGCTTGTTCTTGAAATCCGGGGATCCAATGACGACGCAGTAAATTCCAGCGCGTCCTTTACGTAGAGACGGAGCCCGTGCTCACAACATTGGGCTGGCACGGGGCCCGAGTGCAAAGTTGGCCCATGATCCTTTAGAGTCCAAATTACAACTTTGCTAAAACTTAAAGTTTACTTGATTCAGTTGGGGTCTAGCTAGAGCATGGTATCAAGGATTAGTCCAGAAGTGGGGTGCTCACCTGAGGCGCGCCAGAGGTGGCCGGAGGAGTCGCCGGAGCAAGGTGGTGCTCCCTCCAAGGCTCGGGTTTGGGCTTTCTTGGAGCAACTTGGGTTCAGCTCTGCACCAGAGGTGAGCACAGGTTAGAGGAGGTCCCCAGGAGGTCTCGGGTTCATGTGGGGTCGAGCCCCGGCGGCCGGAGGCGGCGGCGGCCGGAGATGAGCCCGAGAGGGTGACCTCGGGTGCAGGAATTAAGGCCAAGCTACAGGGGGTCTCTGGCCCCAAAATAAAATGATGGGGATCACAGGAGGGGTGTTTAGATCCTACCTGAGTGGTTGCCCGAGTCCCGGAGCGCCGGAGTTGGCCGGAGTCCGAGCTTGAAGCCGAATCGGGTGCAACCTTGGAAATCCAAAACCCTACGTTAAGATCCACATGCAAGATGATGGGGAAGCTCCAATGGGCCACAGAAACTTACCTGGGTGGTTTCCGGCGACATAGGAGCGCCGGCAAGGCGGCGCCGGCGAGGCTCGGTCAGGCTTCAAGGCCAATAATGGCGAATTCCGGCGCGGCGGTCCCGGGCCGGAGCAAGATGGACCAAGAGTTCTGTCTCGATGTCGCGGAGCTTGTTGTAGAGGTGCCCGACGCCGGAAAGCCGCGGCAGTGCCGGACGGCGGCTGTCGGCCAAAGTGCCAATTATCCGGTTTCTAGGGCTTCCCCGCGCGGCTCCGATCTTGATCCGATCGAGGTTAGGTCTTGTGGGCAGGTTGCAGTCGTCATGAGGACAAGATCCAACGGTGCTGATCTTTGGTTGGACGGCCGGATCACGGCGGCGCTGAAGATCGACCGAGAAAAAGATAATTTGATGGGATGGCTCCCGCCGGCGATCGGGTCGGCAGCGGCGGCTCAGCCTGCACCCGATCGATGCCCTCGGTGTCAGGAGCACCATGGTAAAGCCTAAAACCCAAAACTAACAGAAAAGTACCAAGACTTACCTTGGCCGGAGATACGGAAGGAGAAGGTCGCTCCTGCGGCGGCGCTCGGCGGCGGCAGGGCGCGGGTTCACCTCAGCTCAGTCGCGGCTTCGCCGAGAAATCCTCAGGACCAACCTTGATCGCCTAGAGCCTTCTCGAGTACCCTCCTCTTCAACCACCCGAGATCAAGGGTGTTCTTGATCTCCTTTCTCCGGCGACGGGGAACAACGGCGGCCGGTGCGGGCTCCCGTGGAGAGTGGCAGCGAGAGGAGGAGGTTGTTGGAGGACTCGTGGCTGAGGGGCTGAGTCTACGGCTTTAACGAGGAGGAGTTTAGTTTGAATTTCGAATTCGAATAGTGCTAAGTTGCACATCTTGCAATCTGGTCCCTCCAAGACCAATATTTCCCCTCCCAGTCCTTCACAGTATATCCTCCCACACTTAAGTCCCTTTCCCATGCAGTGGCATGCAATTCGAGGCAAGAATTATAGGGGCTTATGCGTAAAAACTGCATTTTTCCTCGTTTTCACGCTTTTCGAGATCTTCTGGTTGTCAGATCGCGAAACGGACTTTGCCACGACGTCCGGCTCGACGAGATCCATCAGGTAGCGATTTCTATTTTTCGAGAAACTGCCCAGATGAATTTTCGGTCCATGAAATACTGTTCAAAATATAGTTTTCCACGCTTTTCGAGACTCCAGGGTCGTCAAACGGAAATTCCGTCAGCGCCATTGCGTCCAGAACGACGAAACCGTTCAAATCCACTATTTGAAGTGCTATGATCGGCTTCCGGATGGCGAGTTGGCCCAATATTAGCACTTAGGGGATTCGAAATATAGGGTTACTGTTCATTTACTGTTCCGCACTGCGCAACTTAAGTCGCGGGTGCCGCCCGCTTCATCGTTGATTTCTGGAAGATCCGACCGTCAGATTTGAACAAGCTTAATATGGTTTTCACCCAGTTCGTCGTGACGGTCGCACTCGCGGTCTCGGATCTTCGAGATCAGGCTCGGATTGAAAAGTGATATTTCTGGCCCACTAACTGTGCAATTTACACTGCAGAAAAGGGGCTCTTAGACTATTTGTGCTTTTCATGGTCCAAATTCAACTTGGCTTTAATTATTTTCACTTATTTATTTATTTACAACATTCAAATTCTTACATCTCTCCCACCAAAAAGGAAGTTTCGTCCCTGAAACTTAATACAACTAAGAGTCAAATACATGGGGAAAGCGCTCCAACATGGCTGATTCGCGCTCCCACGTGGCTTCACGCTCCTCATGGTTCTCTTATTGTACTTTGACGTAGGGGATCGATCTGTTCCTCAGCTTCTTCTCATCTCGAGCCAGGATTTTCAGTGGTGTCTCAGTAAGGATGTCCTTAATTTACCGTTATCTGGAACACACCAACGGCTCCTGAATCGGATAGAGCCATCGGCGTGCAGCTGGTAATTCGTCAGTCTGTCCCAGTGGTATCAGTTCACGAATCTTATGGGAGGAGGGGTCCGACTACTGTCCCTCCTTTATCCGATCAAGCAGGGTAGACTGCACTACCCTCGCTAAAAGTCGAGCGGTAGACCCCGAAGGAACGATCTCCGAGTCTAGACGCTGAAACTCGAAAATCAAGCGATCCTGATCAGTGATCATTAGCAGCTCTGGGGACACGTGCTTTCGGCTCAACGCATCCGCTACCACATTGGCCCGATAACTTGTCCGTTGACCGAACATACACGGTCCCTAATGTCAATGCACCTTGTACTGTGTGGTTTGCGATAACACTAGGGTTCACAATTCTGTTTCATCCAAACTGCTAAAAATTCTGGTTCATTTACTGTTCATTTGTACTACCACTTATTTCTATTATCGAATCAGTTGCAAGATTTGGCGAGATCAACGTGGCTAGTGGCCGCAAGTTAGAACGAATGTCTACATTAATGACAAATATAATTTGTCCACTGTGTACACGACTATCTGAGATCTACCTAAGGTCCAATATGGTCTGGGACATCAATACTGAAGCTACAACATCGTTGTCCAAAGACATCCTTGGAAACTAAATTTAAGCAAGCAGACAAATAGACCCAATCATGATATTCCCCTTTACAGGGTGGGGTATTTCCTCAGCTCTTTCGACAGTACGTTGTCTGCAGCCAACGTGCTTATCAAAAGAAAAGTGAAATACCAAAATCTGTCGCCAACCTCAAGTTGGGGACACGACTCTCACCGGAATCCAACATAAGGTATAACTCATACCTCAAGACACAAATCTCTATGCCGATACTATAAACTTATATCAACGGTCTCTACCACCTCGTGGTCATGAGTGCGGCCCTGGCTACTCACAAGAATCTAGAACCATATTCCACTATTCACTATTACCCTAAACGCATCACCACTTGCTAACACAGCTCTAGCGATGCCAATCGTAGCTCAAATATTGCAGGGGCGATCGTGACCCCAAATCAGTTCACACACAAGGTGCAGATCAACTACATATCGGATTCGTTTAGAATAAAATCAAATCCTCAAGCTATCATCGTCACTCTGTATGTTAGACTTTCCAGTCATATCTCACCATCGTAGTAATCACAATATCTAACTTATTGCATACGCATGGGAGTAACTAAGACTCCACTGATATATCAACCCATGGCTCGTACCACAACCGCAGCTAACACTGCACCCACTATGACCACTAAGCCCAGAGCGCGTGCGAACACCGCTCGTAGTTACAATGACAAAATTTGGAAACGACTCATAGTGTGAAAATACACCTGAGCTCTTAACCGCTAGACAAATACCCCGCGCTCTCACGTCATAAGTCATCCTAGGGTTCATCCTAACCAGTTCCTAATCAATTTTCCTAGGTACCGTGTACCTATTTCTCTGATACCATCTAATCAGTCACGCCCCGAGTTTAAAAATCAGGTCTGAAATTTTTTTTTTTTTTTTTTTTTTTATTAAATCAGAGTTTGCAAAACAGGCGTAACAGACCGCCACACATATAGGAAACTCTCTATTCCGCGAACAGAGACTCCCCTATATATGCACGGCTAGGCTAGTAATCAGCAACAGATATCTCAGTACAACTACTAATCTAGTCAGCGGGAATAATTCAAAATCAGTTATTACATCAATATTTTAAATGTCTAAATCAAATAGAACTGGAATGAAATGCGGAAATAAAAGTCTGCATAAATCATCAAGGATCTCAATCATCTCTGTCTAGAATCATGGGGACAGCTCTATCGTGACAGGCTCACTGGATCGTCCCGCTATCTCCCCACCAGACGGACCTGGAAAATGGTCACCCAGGGGGTGTGAGATACACTGTACATGTATCCCAGTGGGCACGACGAGCCGAGGATCAGCTAATCGTACCTACTGGGTACTAAAATCTGCGGATAGTAAGAGTCAATAGGAAAAGCTGGAAAGCATAGAGGTCTACTACTAATCAGAATAAGAACTGCAGGTAAGTATACTGGAATCAATCATAAAACTGTAGATCATACATGGTGGAAAACATAAACGTCCACTCATAATCAAAATCCACAGATAAGCTAACTAGGCAAGTAATCAATCATAAGCCGGTATATGAAATGAACTGGCATGAAGCATAATCAAGTGACTGTACATATACAGGTACGGACAATACCAGAACCAATCCAATATAACAGAGCAGGAATAGGTACTGAAAAGCATGCTAGAACATGGGAGTGTATAATCTATGCATCAATCACAAGAATATCAAGCACCCAACCAATGCCACTATTGGTCACGGGGACCTCAGGCTCATACCACTATCTGCACCTATCCCACTGACATAACCCCGCACCCATATGTGCTATCTGGGGCTCACGGGTCCTTCCTCTAGACCACTTTACCGGTAAAGAACAATAGCCACGGGGAGCGACCCCGGCAATGTTCGTGAAGTACAGCGATGCGTGGCAAGTCGTACTGATCAATCTCACGGTCTAGTGACCGGGTAGTCGGCAACATGCCGAGATCCCAACAGGGAGTCATCAGTCTATCTCTATCAATCAGGATCAATCAATCATGCATATCGGAAAATCGAGCAACATCTCGAATGACAAGAATCAACAGTATAATCAGATCATGCAATCTAAGTACTGGAATATATAGGCTAATAACAGATATGTCTCAAGTAGATCAGAATCTATCAGTGACAATCAGGGAGCAGGTATGCAATAATCAGGCTGGTCGTGAACAAGTAATCTCAATCACAGGTCTAATCAAGTCAGTGTCAATCAGTGGGATCATGATATGTCAAGATAGGTCATATAATCAGCAGGGAAATAAAAAACAGGGGTCCGACTGGACTAAAGCAACCAGAGGGCCAAAAAGCTGAGGCCCGGTTCGAAAATAACCCACCTGGATGAAGGCAGATCTACGAACTCCCGCACAGCTACTGGGAGGCTGGTGCTGAACAAATGGGCCCTGTATAAGGAGATCTGGTCAGTAATAGACTCACACAACCCATCCCGACGACACTATAGTGACGTGACACTAATACGGGGCAATATCGTCAATATATTGAATGAAACCCGATTCCCGATCAACGAGAGTCTACAGAACTCTAACAAAATGGCTAGCAGGTGTATATGAACTGTTTAAAGACAGCTATCAAGTCCAATTTATAATTTAGTCCAATATGTTTTTTAAAATTGCATTATATTCCTTAATTAATCGACTGTTTCAGCTTGTTCTTGAAATCCGGGGATCCAATGACGACGCAGTAAATTCCAGCGCGTCCTTTACGTAGAGACGGAGCCCGTGCTCACAACATTGGGCTGGCACGGGGCCCGAGTGCAAAGTTGGCCCATGATCCTTTAGAGTCCAAATTACAACTTTGCTAAAACTTAAAGTTTACTTGATTCAGTTGGGGTCTAGCTAGAGCATGGTATCAAGGATTAGTCCAGAAGTGGGGTGCTCACCTGAGGCGCGCCGGAGGTGGCCGGAGGAGTCGCCGGAGCAAGGTGGTGCTCCCTCCAAGGCTCGGGTTTGGGCTTTCTTGGAGCAACTTGGGTTCAGCTCTGCACCAGAGGTGAGCACAGGTTAGAGGAGGTCCCCAGGAGGTCTCGGGTTCATGTGGGGTCGAGCCCCGGCGGCCGGAGGTGGCGGCGGCCGGAGATGAGCCCGAGAGGGTGACCTCGGGTGGCAGGAATTAAGGCCAAGCTACAGGGGGTCTCTGGCCCCAAAATAAAATGATGGGGATCACAGGAGGGGTGTTTAGATCCTACCTGAGTGGTTGCCCGAGTCCCGGAGCGCCGGAGTTGGCCGGAGTCCGAGCTTGAAGCCGAATCGGGTGCAACCTTGGAAATCCAAAACCCTACGTTAAGATCCACATGCAAGATGATGGGGAAGCTCCAATGGGCCACAGAAACTTACCTGGGTGGTTTCCGGCGACATAGGAGCGCCGGCAAGGCGGCGCCGGCGAGGCTCGGTCAGGCTTCAAGGCCAATAATGGCGAATTCCGGCGCGGCGGTCCCGGGCCGGAGCAAGATGGACCAAGAGTTCTGTCTCGATGTCGCGGAGCTTGTTGTAGAGGTGCCCGACGCCAGAAAGCCGCGGCGGCGCCGGACGGCGGCTGTCGGCCAAAGTGCCAATTATCCGGTTTCTAGGGCTTTCCCGCGCGGCTCCGATCTTGATCCGATCGTGTCACGCCCCGAGTTTAAAAATCAGGTATGAAATTTTCTTTTTTTGATTAAATCAGAGTTTGCAAAACAGGCGTAACAGACCGACACACATATAGGAAACTCTCTATTCCGCGAACAGAGACTCCCCTATATATGCACGGCTAGGCTAGTAATCGGCAACAGATATCTCAATACAACTACTAATCTAGTCAGCGGGAATAATTCAAAATCAGTTATTACATCAATATTTTAAATGTCTAAATCAAATTGAACTGGAATGTAATGCGGAAATAAAAGTCTGCATAAATCATCTCTGTCTAGAATCATGGGGACAGCTCTATCGTGACAGGCTCACTGGATCGTCCCGCTATCTCCCCACCCGACGGACCTGGAAAATGGTCACCCAGGGGGTGTGAGATACACTGTACATGTATCCCAGTGGGCACGACGAGCCGAGGATCAGCTAATCGTACCTACTGGGTACTAAAATCTGCGGATAGTAAGAGTCAATAGGAAAAGCTGGAAAGCATAGAGGTCTACTACTAATCAGAATAAGAACTACAGGTAAGTATACTGGAAATCAATCATAAAACTGTAGATCATACATGCTGGAAAACATAAACGTCCACTCATAATCAAAATCCACAAATAAGCTAACTAGGCAAGTAATCAATCATAAGCTGGTATATGAAATGAACTGGCATGAAGCATAATCAAGTGACTGTACATATACAGGTACGGAAAATACCAGAACCAATCCAATATAACAGAGCAGGAATAGGTACTGAAAAGCATGCTAGAACATGGGAGTATATAATCTATGCATCAATCACAAGAATATCAAGCACCCAACCAATGCCACTATTGGTCACGGGGACCTCAGGCTCATATCACTGTCTGCACCTATCCCACTGACATAACCCCGCACCCATATGTGCTATCTGGGGCTCACGGGTCCTTCCTCTAGACCACTTTACCGGTAAAGAACAATAGCCACGGGGAGCGACCCCGGCAATGTTCGTGAAGTACAGCGATGCGTGGCAAGTCGTACTGATCAATCTCACGGTCTAGTGACCGAGTAGTCGGCAACATGCCGAGATCCCAACAGGGAATCATCTGTCTATCTCTATCAATCGGAATCAATCAATCGTGCATATGAACAATATATCAAATGACATCTCAGTGACAGGAAACAGTAGGTATCAACTAATCATGCAAATCTATATATCAATCGATCAGGATCATTCAATCATGCATATCGACGTATATCAAGAAATATCTCAAAGACAGGAATCAACAGGTGTCATCTAATCATGCAGATCTATATATCAATCAATCAGGATCAGTCAGAAATAATCAGGGAGTATGTATATGATAATCGGCTGATCGTGACAAGAGATCTCAATCATAGGTCTAATCAGTCAATGTCCATCAGAGGGATCATGCTATGTCAAACGAGATCAATATATGTCAGGCTAAGTCATATAGGTAAAATCAGCAGGGCAAGTCAAGAACAGGTGTCCGACTGGACTAAAGCAACCAGAGGGCCAAAAAGCTGAGGCCCGGTTCGAAGATAACCCACCTGGATGAAGGCAGATCCCCGAACTCCCGCACTGCTACTAGGAGGCTGGTGCTGAACAACTGGGCCCTGCATAAGAAGCTACCATCAATAATGGACTCACACATACCCATTCCCGACGACGCTACACTAACGGAAAGCTTAAACGGGTCAAATCGGCCAATTTGTCGATCAATATATGGTTCCTGGTCAACGAGGACCTTCAGAACCCCAACAAGGTGTCCAGGTAGTGCATGAGTACTGTCTAAGGGCAGCCAGGGTGCCACAATTGCAAGTTGGTCCATAAACTATTAAAAAGTGCATGAAAATATTTGTTTATTTGACTGTTTTGGCTCATTCTTAAAATCCGGGGGTCCGACGACGACGCCGTATGTTCCAGCGCGTCCGTTACGTCGAGACGGATCCCATGCTCACAAGGTTGGGCTGGCACGGGGCCCGAGGGCAAAGTTGGCCCAACATGTTCTTGGGTTCAATTTACAATAATGCAATACTTTAAAACTATTCAATCTTTTGGAGAGATAGCTAGAGCATGGTACCCAGCAAGGACAGAGGAGTGGTGTGCTCACCTTACGCACATCGGAGGCCGGCCGGAGGGTCGCCGGAGCAAGGTGGTGCTCCAACTCCTACAAGCCAAGGCTCGGTTTGGGGCTTTTCAGGCTCTGTCCTGTAGAGGAAGTGAGCATAGGTTAGAAGGGGTTCCCAGGAGCTCTCGGGTTCATGTGGGGTCGAGCCCCGGCGGCTAGAGGCGGCGGCGGCCGGAGATGAGCCCGAGAGGGTGACCTCGGGTGCAAGGTTTAAGACCGAGCTACAGGGGAGGTTCTGGGTCAAAACAAAATCATGGGGAGCTTCATTAGGGTCTGTAGGTCTTACCTGCGGGGTTAGCCGAGGCCCAGATCGCCGGCGATGGCCGGAGAGGAAAATCAACGCCAACTCGGGTGCAACTCTGGGGACAACAATCCCGACGTTAGACCCCGCATGCAAGATGATGGAGAGGCTCCAGAGGACCGAGGAAACTCACCTGGGTGGTTCCCCGCGACTGGGGAGCGCCGGCAAGGCGGCGCCGGCGAGGTTCGGTCAAGCTCCAAGGCCAATAATGACGGATTCCGGCGCGGTGGTCCCAGGCCGGAGAAAGATGGACCAGAGGCTTCGTCTCAATGCTGTGAGGCTCGGTGCAGTGGTGGCCGGCGACGGGAGGCCGCGGCGGCGCCGGACGGCGACGGTCGGCCAAGATGCCAAAAATTGGGTTTCTAGGGCTCCCCCGCGCGGCTTCGATCTTGATCCGATCGCGACGGGACTTCGTGGAGAAGTTGCAGTCGACGAGAGGAGGAAGATCAACGGTGCTGATCTTCGGCTTGACCGCCGGATCCCAGTGGCGCGGAGGATCGGCCTCAAAACGATAATTCCGACGGCAGAGCTTCCCGCCGGCGATCGGGGAGGCGGCAGTGGCTCGGCTGCACCAGGGGAATCCTCTCGGTGTCAGGAGGACCATGGTCATGCCTAAAACCCAAGGTTAAAAGGAAAGTTCTAATAACTTACCTTGGCCGGAGGTATGGAAGGAGAGGAGGATGGCCGCGGCGGCGGGCCTCGGGTTCACCTCCACTCGGCTTCTGCTACGTCGAGGGTCACTCCAGAGAGGGTTGGGACCATCTAGAGCTCCTGCGTGGATCTCACTTTCTCCAACCCGAGAGGAGGAGATAGCTTGATTCCTTCTTCTCCGGCGGCTGGGGAGGCGGCGGCCGGTGCGGCTAGCTCCGTGGAGAGCGGCAGAGGAGAGGAGGTTGTTGCAGGTGCGGCTAGGGCTGAGGGCTCGGGGGATCTAGGGTTTTCTTTCCAAAACCCCACATGTACATATATATATATATATACTGGGTCACCTTGCATAATTGCAATAACACCCCTCCACACTTGGTATTTGCAGTACAGTCCTTCACAGTACTTAAGTCTCACACTCAAGTCCCTCCTCATGCAGTGGCACGCTTTACGAGGCAGGTTTCATAGGGATTTATATGCAAAAATCACCTTTTTTGCTGTATTTTTCACTTTTCGAGAAGATCCGATCGTCAGATCGAAAAAACGGACTTCGCCAAGACGTCCGGCTCGACGAAACCTATCAGGTAGCGATTTTCGTTTTTCGAGAAAATGCCCAGATAAATTTCGGGTCCATAAAAACTGTGTCAAAATACAGTTTTCGCACTTTTCGAGACTCCAGGGTCGTCAAACGGAAATTCCGTCAGCGCCACTGCGTCCAGAATGACGAAACTGTTCGAAACGACTACCTGAAGTGCTATGATCGGCTTACGGACAGTGAATTGGCTCAACGTTGGCGCGAGAGGGGTTCGAAAATAAGGTTTACTGTTCACTTGTACCCGCGACTTAAGGCGCGGGTCCCGCCGGCTTCAACGCTGATTTCTGGAAGATCCGACCGTCAGATCTGAACAAGCTTAATATGGATTTCACTCAGTTCGTCATGACGGTCGCGCTCGTGGTCTCGGATCTTTGAGATCAGGCTCGGATTGAAAAGTGGTATTTTTGGCCTATTTCTGTGCAGTTTACACTGCAGAAAAGGGGCACCTTAGCTATTCGTGCATTTATGATCCAAAATTCAACTTGGCTTTATTTATTTATTTATTTACAAAAATTCAAATTCTTACATCTCTCCCACCAAAAAGGAAGTTTCGTCTCTGAAACTTAATACAACTAAGAACCAAATAAATGGGGAAAACGCTCCATCATGGTTGATTCACGTTCCCACGTGGATTCACGCTCTTCATGGTTCTCCCATTGTACTTTGACGTAGGGGATCGGTTTATTCCTCAGCTTCTTTTCATCTCGAGCCAGGATCTTCAGGGGTGTCTCCTCATAGCTCAGATCCTCGTGAAGCTGGACAGCGGTGGGGCTGATAATGTGGGAAGGATCCCTGATCCGTGATCATTAGCAGCTCTGGGGACACGTGCTTTCGGCTCAAAGCATCTGCTACCACATTGGCCCGATAACTTGTTCGTTGACCGAACATACACGGTCCCAAACGTCAATGCACCTTGTACTGTGTGGTTTGCGATAACGCTAGGGTTCACAATTCTATTTCATCCAAACTGCTAAAAATTCTGGTTCTTTTACTGTTCATTTGTACTACCACTTATTTCTATTATCGAATCAGTTGCATGATCTGGCGAGGTCAACGCGGCTAGTGGCCGCAAGCTAGGACGAATGTCTACATTAATGACAAATGTAATGTGTCCACTATACCCACGACTATCTGAGACCTACCTAAGGTCCAATGTGGTCTGGGATATCATCACTGAAACTTTAACATCGTTGTCCAGAGGGTAACCCTGGCGACTATAACTATAGATAAGCGAACAAGTAGACCCAATCACGATATTACCCCTTACGGGGTAGAGTACTTCAAACCACTCTTTTGACAGTACCTTGTCTGCAGCCAACATACTTATCAAAAGAAGGGTGAAATATCCAAGATCTGTCGCCAACATCAAGTTGGGGACACGACTCCCACCGGAGTCAACAGAAGGTATAACTCATACCTCACGACACAAATCTCTACGCCGATACTATAAACCTATATCAACTATCTCCACCATCTCGTGGTTATGAGTGCAATTCTGGCTACTCACAGGAATCTAGAATCATATTCCATTGTTCTCCATTACCTTAAACGCATCACAACTTGCTAACACAGCACTAGCGACGCCAATCGTAGCTCAAATATCGTCAGGAACGATCATGACTCCAAACCAATTCACCCACAAGTTGCGAATCAACTACAAATCGGATTCTTTAGGATGAAAGTCAAATTCCTCAAGCTATATATCATCATCTCTATCAAAGTAATCGTGAATCCCAAATTAGTTTACACTGATCAGGGTTGGGACACGATTCATTAAGGTCTAATATTTGTCAAATGTCGTCAGAATCATTCCGTCCAAAGCAACATAATTGCTAACCTCAAGGCATCCCAATAGCTATAATCGGGGAATCTCCAATAATAGCAGCCACAACAACAAGATTAGGAAACGACTCATTAGTGTGAAAATACACCTGAGCTCCTAACCGCTAGACAAATACCCCGCGCTCTCACGTCATAAGTCATCCTATGGTTCATCCTAACCAGTTCCTAATCAATTTTCCTAGGTACCGTGTACCTATTGCTCTGATACCATCTAATCTGTCACGCCCCGAGTTTAAAAATCAGGTCTGAAATTTTCTTTTTTTGATTAAATCAGAGTTTGCAAAACAGGCGTAACAGACCGCCACACATATAGGAAACTCTCTATTCCGCGAACAGAGACTCCCCTATATATGCACGGCTAGGCTAGTAATCGGCAACAGATATCTCAATACAACTACTAATCTAGTCAGCGAGAATAATTCAAAATCAGTTATTACATCAATATTTTAAATGTCTAAATCAAATTGAACTGGAATGTAATGCGGAAATAAAAGTCTGCATAAATCATCTCTGTCTAGAATCATGGGGACAGCTCTATCGTGACAGGCTCACTGGATCGTCCCGCTATCTCCCCACCCGACGGACCTGGAAAATGGTCACCCAGGGGGTGTGAGATACACTGTACATGTATCCCAGTGGGCACGACGAGCCGAGGATCAGCTAATCGTACCTACTGGGTACTAAAATCTGCGGATAGTAAGAGTCAATAGGAAAAGCTGGAAAGCATAGAGGTCTACTACTAATCAGAATAAGAACTACAGGTAAGTATACTGGAAATCAATCATAAAACTGTAGATCATACATGCTGGAAAACATAAACGTCCACTCATAATCAAAATCCACAAATAAGCTAACTAGGCAAGTAATCAATCATAAGCTGGTATATGAAATGAACTGGCATGAAGCATAATCAAGTGACTGTACATATACAGGTACGGAAAATACCAGAACCAATCCAATATAACAGAGCAGGAATAGGTACTGAAAAGCATGCTAGAACATGGGAGTATATAATCTATGCATCAATCACAAGAATATCAAGCACCCAACCAATGCCACTATTGGTCACGGGGACCTCAGGCTCATATCACTGTCTGCACCTATCCCACTGACATAACCCCGCACCCATATGTGCTATCTGGGGCTCACGGGTCCTTCCTCTAGACCACTTTACCGGTAAAGAACAATAGCCACGGGGAGCGACCCCGGCAATGTTCGTGAAGTACAGCGATGCGTGGCAAGTCGTACTGATCAATCTCACGGTCTAGTGACCGAGTAGTCGGCAACATGCCGAGATCCCAACAGGGAATCATCTGTCTATCTCTATCAATCGGAATCAATCAATCGTGCATATGAACAATATATCAAATGACATCTCAGTGACAGGAAACAGTAGGTATCAACTAATCATGCAAATCTATATATCAATCGATCAGGATCATTCAATCATGCATATCGACGTATATCAAGAAATATCTCAAAGACAGGAATCAACAGGTGTCATCTAATCATGCAGATCTATATATCAATCAATCAGGATCAGTCAGAAATAATCAGGGAGTATGTATATGATAATCGGCTGATCGTGACAAAAGATCTCAATCATAGGTCTAATCAGTCAATGTCCATCAGAGGGATCATGCTATGTCAAACGAGATCAATATATGTCAGGCTAAGTCATATAGGTAAAATCAGCAGGGCAAGTCAAGAACAGGTGTCCGACTGGACTAAAGCAACCAGAGGGCCAAAAAGCTGAGGCCCGGTTCGAAGATAACCCACCTGGATGAAGGCAGATCTCCGAACTCCCGCACTGCTACTAGGAGGCTGGTGCTGAACAACTGGGCCCTGCATAAGAAGCTACCATCAATAATGGACTCACACATACCCATTCCCGACGACGCTACACTAACGGAAAGCTTAAACGGGTCAAATCGGCCAATTTGTCGATCAATATATGGTTCCTGGTCAACGAGGACCTTCGGAACCCCAACAAGGTGTCCAGGTAGTGCATGAGTACTGTCTAAGGGCAGCCAGGGTGCCACAATTGCAAGTTGGTCCATAAACTATTAAAAAGTGCATGAAAATATTTGTTTATTTGACTCTTTTGGCTCATTCTTAAAATCCGGGGGTCCGACGACGACGCCGTAAGTTCCAGCGCGTCCGTTACGTCGAGACAGATCCCGTGCTCACAAGGTTGGGCTGGCACGGGGCCCGAGGGCAAAGTTGGCCCAACATGTTCTTGGGTTCAATTTACAATAATGCAATACTTTAAAACTATTCAATCTTTTGGAGAGATAGCTAGAGCATGGTACCCAGCAAGGACAGAGGAGTGGTGTGCTCACCTTACGCACGTCGGAGGCCGGCCGGAGGGTCGCCGGAGCAAGGTGGTGCTCCAACTCCTACAAGCCAAGGCTCAGTTTGGGGCTTTTCAGGCTCTGTCCTGTAGAGGAAGTGAGCATAGGTTAGAAGGGGTTCCCAGGAGCTCTCGGGTTCATGTGGGGTCGAGCCCCGGCGGCCGGAGGCGGCGGCGGCCGGAGATGAGCCCGAGAGGGTGACCTCGGGTGCAAGGTTTAAGACCGAGCTACAGGGGAGGTTCTGGGTCAAAACAAAATCATGGGGAGCTTCATTAGGGTCTGTAGGTCTTACCTGCGGGGTTGGCCGAGGCCCAGATCGCCGGCGATGGCCGGAGAGGGAAATCAACGCCAACTCGGGTGCAACTCTGGGGACAACAATCCCGACGTTAGACCCCGCATGCAAGATGATGGAGAGGCTCCAGAGGACCGAGGAAACTCACCTGGGTGGTTCCCGGCGACTGGGGAGCGCCGGCAAGGCGGCGCCGGCGAGGTTCGGTCAAGCTCCAAGGCCAATAATGGCGGATTCCGGCGCGGTGGTCCCGGGCCGGAGAAAGATGGACCAGAGGCTTCGTCTCAATGCTGTGAGGCTCGGTGCAGTGGTGGCCGGCGACGGGAGGCCGCGGCGGCGCCGGACGGCGACGGTCGGCCAAGATGCCAAAAATCGGGTTTCTAGGGCTCCCCCGCGCGGCTTCGATCTTGATCCGATCGCGACGGGACTTCGTGGAGAGGTTGCAGTCGACGAGAGGAGGAAGATCAACGGTGCTGATCTTCGGCTTGACCGCCGGATCCCAGTGGCGCGGAGGATCGGCCTCAAAACGATAATTCCGGCGGCAGAGCTTCCCGCCGGCGATCGGGGAGGCGGTAGTGGCTCGGCTGCACCAGGGGAATCCTCTCGGTGTCAGGAGGACCATGGTCATGCCTAAAACCCAAGGTTAAAAGGAAAGTTCTAATAACTTACCTTGGCCGGAGGTATGGAAGGAGAGGAGGATGGCCGCGGCGGCGCACGGCGGCGGCGGGCCTCGGGTTCACCTCCACTCGGCTTCTGCTACGTCGAGGGTCACTCCAGAGAGGGTTGGGACCATCTAGAGCTCCTGCGTGGATCTCACTTTCTCCGACCCGAGAGGAGGAGATAGCTTGATTCCTTCTTCTCCGGCGGCTGGGGAGGCGGCGGCTAGCTCCGTGGAGAGCGGCAGAGGAGAGGAGGTTGTTGCAGGTGCGGCTAGGGCTGAGGGCTCGGGGGATCTAGGGTTTTCTTTCCAAAACCCCACATGTACATATATATATATATATATATATACTGGGTCACCTTGCATAATTGCAATAACACCCCTCCACACTTGGTATTTGCAGTACAGTCCTTCACAGTACTTAAGTCTCACACTCAAGTCCCTCCTCATGCAGTGGCATGCTTTACGAGGCAGGTTTCATAGGGATTTATATGCAAAAATCACCTTTTTTGCTGTATTTTTCACTTTTCGAGAAGATCCGATCGTCAGATCGAAAAAACGGACTTCGCCAGGACGTCCGGCTCGACGAAACCTATCAGGTAGCGATTTTCGTTTTTCGAGAAAATGCCCAGATAAATTTCGGGTCCATAAAAACTGTGTCAAAATACAGTTTTCGCGCTTTTCGAGACTCCAGGGTCGTCAAACGGAAATTCCGTCAGCGCCACTGCGTCCAGAATGACGAAACCGTTCGAAACGACTACCTGAAGTGCTATGATCGGCTTACGGACAGTGAATTGGCTCAACGTTGGCGCGAGAGGGGTTCGAAAATAAGGTTTACTGTTCACTTGTACCCGCGACTTAAGGCGCGGGTCCCGCCGGCTTCAACGCTGATTTCTGGAAGATCCGACCGTCAGATCTGAACAAGCTTAATATGGATTTCACTCAGTTCGTCATGACGGTCGCGCTCGTGGTCTCGGATCTTTGAGATCAGGCTCGGATTGAAAAGTGGTATTTTTGGCCTATTTCTGTGCAGTTTACACTGCAGAAAAGGGGCACCTTAGCTATTCGTGCATTTATGATCCAAAATTCAACTTGGCTTTATTTATTTATTTATTTACAAAAATTCAAATTCTTACAGATCGAGGTTAGGTCTTGTGGGCAGGTTGCAGTCGTCATGAGGACAAGATCCAACGGTGCTGATCTTTGGTTGGACGGCCGGATCACGGCGGCGCTGAAGATCGACCGAGAAAAAGATAATTTGATGGGATGGCTCCCGCCGGCGATCGGGTCGGCAGCGGCGGCTCAGCCTGCACCCGATCGATGCCCTCGGTGTCAGGAGCACCATGGTAAAGCCTAAAACCCAAAACTAACAGAAAAGTACCAAGACTTACCTTGGCCGGAGATACGGAAGGAGAAGGTCGCTCCTGCGGCGGCGCTCGGCGGCGGCAGGGCGCGGGTTCACCTCAGCTCAGTCGCGGCTTCGCCGAGAAATCCTCAGGACCAACCTTGATCGCCTAGAGCCTTCTCGAGTACCCTCCTCTTCACCACCCGAGATCAAGGGTGTTCTTGATCTCCTTTCTCCGGCGACGGGGAACAACGGCGGCCGGTGCGGGCTCCCGTGGAGAGTGGCAGCGAGAGGAGGAGGTTGTTGGAGGACTCGTGGCTGAGGGGCTGAGTCTACGGCTTTAACGAGGAGGAGTTTAGTTTGAATTTCGAATTCGAATAGTGCTAAGTTGCACATCTTGCAATCTGGTCCCTCCAAGACCAATATTTCCCCTCCCAGTCCTTCACAGTATATCCTCCCACACTTAAGTCCCTCTCCCATGCAGTGGCATGCAATTCGAGGCAAGAATTATAGGGGCTTATGCGTAAAAACTGCATTTTTCCTCGTTTTTCACGCTTTTCGAGATCTTCTAGTTGTCAGATCGCGAAACGGACTTTGCCACGACGTCCGGCTCGACGAGATCCATCAGGTAGCGATTTCTATTTTTCGAGAAACTGCCCAGATGAATTTTCGGTCCATGAAATACTGTTCAAAATATAGTTTTCCGCGCTTTTCGAGACTCCAGGGTCGTCAAACGGAAATTCCGTCAGCGCCATTGCGTCCAGAACGACGAAACCGTTCAAATCCACTATTTGAAGTGCTATGATCGGCTTCCGGATGGCGAGTTGGCCCAACATTAGCACTTAGGGGATTCGAAATATAGGGTTACTGTTCATTTACTGTTCCGCACTGCGCAACTTAAGTCGCGGGTGCCGCCCGCTTCATCGTTGATTTCTGGAAGATCCGACCGTCAGATCTGAACAAGCTTAATATGGTTTTCATCCAGTTCGTCGTGACGGTCGCACTCGCGGTCTTGGATCTTCGAGATCAGGCTCGGATTGAAAAGTGATATTTCTGGCCCACTAACTGTGCAATTTACACTGCAGAAAAGGGGCTCTTAGACTATTTGTGCTTTTCATGGTCCAAATTCAACTTGGCTTTAATTATTTTCACTTATTTATTTATTTACAACATTCAAATTCTTACACCTGTGCACCGGCAATGTCATAACCACTGAAACTCTTCCGGGAAGCCCATTTTGGCTCCGGAAGTTGCAAACGAGAAACTAAAATCACCGGGCTCTTTAGAACAGCACCGGGAACAGCCACGGATACCTGGCATCACAAATTAATCACTGAAATTTTTCGAACTGCGTGATTAATGCCGAATCGCCGTTAAATCGACGATTTTGCCGATTTACGTTTCGGGATCCAATTCCCGCTCAACGAAAGCCGTTGGATCTCTAACGAAAGGTTTAGAGACCACGTGCACGCTGTCTACAGCAGCCTACCAGGCTACAATTACCAATTGACCCCTAGGGTTTTACCAAATTGCATAAAAGCATGCAATTTCATGCCTTTTTCACTTGCATTTAATTTTGGAGTGCTATTTTAACAAACCGACACCACCAGCAGGTGACCCTCGACTTGCTGGACACCGTGCTCACCCATTTGCAGCAGCACGAAACCCGAGAAAAACTTCGGGCCATAATATACCTCTCTAACATAGCTTAAACGCATTTTTGTTTCTTCGGCTCAACGAAACCGAAATCCGACGCGAGCATCGCGTCCAGTGACCCCAAATTAGCTAGGAGCTCACTGTCGCGGCTTCACAAACAGCCCAAAACAGACTTTGGGCCAATTCACTAACCTAGAGCTTGTATACACTACAACTATACATTTTTCTGAGCCAATTGAAATTCTGCTTGAGCACTTTGCTCAAAATACCTCAAAAACCGAGAGGCTTGCCCAAAATGCAGCCCAGGACTGCTGGATTGCAAGATCCAAAGTCCACACTTTCTAACAATATACACAATGCTCCAAACACAATTCCACACAGATCAACTTTGATCTGAAGTGAGCATCAAGCTCAGGGGACAAAATGAAGCATCTTTCATTTTATACTTGAAACCAAATTCCATTTAAAATCTCACTTAGGTATTTCATCAAACACCTAGGGTGCAACAATATACAACAAGTACTCCAACCCATGCCCGAGCTTGATCTCAGCAATTACTGCACCTGGGCCCTTCTAACTTGGAAGGAAATACTTTATAGAGCTTAAACAATAATCCCAGCAAGTCTGGGACAACCTTGCACACTCGGTTGGCCGCGGCATGAGGAAGAAGATGACCCCAAACCTCGAAAATGGTGACTCTCAACCATAGGTTCTGGGCCTCATCCAAATGCACCAGCAGGTGCTCCTCATCACCACGAACCTTCCTGGACTAGTGCCCGACAACGAGGTCACGGCGGCAACGGCAGCGGGCAAGCTCGGTTTGGAGCTTCACACCATTAATGGCGGATTTCTAAATAATGGCTGTGGGTCCCATGCACAAGCACCTGTAGGTGCTACCTAACTCCACGAAACTTGCTGGACCTACGGCCGGCGGCGAGAGGCGACGGCGGCGGCGGCGGAGCAAGTTCGGCCGGAACATGCACCAACAATGGTGAAGCCTCAACCGAGCAGCATGGGTCTCATGCAAGAGCATCTATGGGTCGGTCTCGACCTGATGAAGCTATCTGGGCAAGTGGCCGGCGGCAAACAGCGGCGGCGTGTTACAACCCGTAATCGATTACATAGCTGGAGGAGGTAGAGAGGAGAAGATTACACAGTAGCGGAGAATAGGGGAAAGGGGGGAAGAGGAAAGTAAGGAGGAGATGATACATCTGGAGATAGCTGGCAAGCGATAGGAGGGGGGAGTAAGGAAGCGTCCGGAAGCGTCAGGAAGAGTCAGAGGGTAGGTGGGCGCGGAACCCAAGAGGAGGGTTACCTTAGAAGAGGCTGAGAGAAACAGCTGTGAAGGAGGCCCAACCAAGTCCACAAGCCATCACTGCAAGTTGTTACAGGGAAGTCACCGAAGCCATAAGGAGCCCAACCGAAGGAGCCCCAATCAAGGATTTGTTCTTAGGCAGTTACAGGTAGTTACAAAGGCCAGCTGGAGCCCCATCCTCATAACTGTCGTGGCCCACTTGGCCCAACTGACTCCATTATTGTATTTGACTTTGATGCTTTACGTATCGCATTACAGTATACATTTGACTAGTATAAATAGCAACAATGTAAACATGTGAGACATGAAAATGAAGCATAATCACTTTCTCAACTGAAAACTCCCATCCTCTCATCTCTCTCTTTCTCTCTTTCTCTCTCTAGTTCCTTCTTCTCCAAATCCCTCTTTCCAACCCCTCTTCCTTATCAAAACCACCATTAATGGAGCTCAAATCCTCATAGAATTGCACCCATCATCCTCACCGCCATCCTAGCCTCAGAGAAGTCTCATCACCGGCTGGTTGCGGATCGTCCGGGGTGCAACACGGCGGCGGCGGCGGAGCAACCTCGGGCGAACCCGAGATAACCCAAAACTAAGGTTTCGAACTGCAAAGTGCACACTAATCCAAACGCAACCAAACTTGGTGGAGTTGATCTAGGTGTTCTACAGAACATTCCCATCATTTTTGTTTCGAAGTTAAGCCATCGGGGCGGAGCAAAACTAGGGTTCCGGCGGTGCATTTTCCCCGCCGGCGACCGGGAGCACCCCGAGGGTCGGGGCTCTGCATGGGGAATCCCCAGGGCTTCACTAATCCACTGCAATGACCCAGGTTGCAAAAGAAAACACAGAGGAAAAGCACTCACCTCGGTCGGATCCGAGGAAGAAGGAGATGGTGGCTCCGGCGGCGCGCGGCCACAGCGGTGCACCAGCCCACTTTGGTTTGTCTTCTGGATGTAGAGCACACCCGCAGAGAGGTCTGGGCACAAGTCTAGAGGCTTGGGTGCTTCTCTTCTCCCACAACCTAGGATCAAGAAAGCTCCTTGCTTCATTTTGCTTTTCCGGCGACCAGAGGTGGTGGCCGGCGGCACAGTAGCTCGGGATGGGTAGCAGAGGGATCGTGGGAGTCGTGGGGTGGCTTCGGTTAAACAGGGGGCTGCGGCTAGGGCTCTTCAACGCAACCCTAAGTTGCAATAATACTTGGCAACAAAATGCCATTAAGTCCCTCTATAGTAAGTATTTAGGTCTGGGTCCCTGACTGTAGAACCAAATCGCAGAGAAATCCCTCCTCCATAAGTTTGGATCCATTTGGCACATAAAATATAAGCACTCTTCGCAAATTACTGCAACTTTTTGCACATTTCACACTTTTCGAGGCAACTGGGTTGTCAAACTGAAAAATGGACACCACCACGACGTCCGGCTCGACGAAATCTATCAGATAGCGATTTTGGTTCGCTAAAATTGAGCTTCATAATTTTTAAAATCCATCTTATACTGTAAATTATACAGTTCGGCGCGCTTTACGATGCTTTAGGCTCGTCAAATGCAAATTCCGTCAGCGCCACTGCGCTTAGAATGACGAAGCGGTTCAAATCGACTACCCGGATCGTCATATTCGGACTCCAAACGGTCGATTGGCCGACATTGGCCGACGAGGGAATTAAATTAGGGGCTACTATTCATTGGCACTATTTAATTAAGTCGCGGGTCCCACCAGCTTTTTTGCTGATTTCAGGACAATCCGACCGTCGGATCGAAAATCAGTTTATATCATTTTCAATCGATTCGACGAGACGGTCACACTGGCAATTTCAGATTTTCGAGATCAGACTCGGATCTAAAAGGCAGACATAGTGCTCCGAAAACTATGCAATTTGCACACCGATATACAACCATATAGGTTTATTTTGCATTTCCTTATTCATATTGACATTTTAATTCTTCAAATTCAAATTTGAGTTTCTTGAGTACTACATTATATCGGGAGAAGTGGATTTATTTAAGAATAAACTTCAAAGTGGCCTTCTATGGTATAGCTTATTTTTATTTTATTATCCTCAGAGTTAGAAATTTTTTTTACTTTCTCTTCTTATGATTTAGTTTATTTTTATTTTGGCACTCCATAGTTTAAAAAAAATCACTTTGCCTTCCTGTAGTTTAGTATATTTTTAACTTTACTATTATATTGTTTTTTTTAAAATTTTACTTTACCATCCTATTTTGACATAAATTTTTTTGATAAAATATAAATTAAATCACAAGTGCGCAAAGTTAATTACTCTTTGAATCACAGGTTGGAAAGTAAAAATGAGTGAAACCACTCTGAGATAATTTGAAATTTACCTCTTATTTAATTAGATGGATGGAATAATCATATCAATATTACACTAAGTGAGCTATCCAATTAAATAAATTATAACTCAAATAGATCAATTTTGGGTTGACTATTCATGTTCAAAAAGTTAAAATAATGACAAATTACATTCTTTCTAATTGAAAAAAAAAAAAAAAAAAAAAATTCAACTTCAAAAATTTATGAAGACTTTTGTCTGAAATTTTGATAGGTTTATTGTTTATAATCATATTATTTTTGGAAATATATTTGAGCGGCAAAGTAACATGTCGTATGAATCTATAATAATAATCTAGATTCAAATATGATTAAAAAATAGCTATAATATTGTATTATTACCATACTACAACAAAATAGACTTTTGATGGCAATTTAATAGCGAAAATTATAAAATAGTCGCTATTAAATAATATATAAATATACTTTAGCGGCAATTATTTTTATTTATTTATTTTTTTTTGCCGACTAATAATTATAGATTAAATATGTTCGTATTTGACTATTATTTGAAAAATAATTTTGGACAAAAAAGAAATAAAAAAGATTGGCTCAATAGAGTATTTTAAAAGTGATTTTGATTTTTAAAATTAAATTTAAAAAATCTCAAATTTAAAATTTTAAAAATTTAAAATTTTAAAGTTTTAATTTTAATTTTATATTTTAAGATAAAATTAGATAATATTTAAATTTTAAAAATTAAAAATTATATATTTTAATTTGCAAATTATTATAATTTTAAAATTTTTAAATTCAAATTTAAAATCTCAAACCTAAATTCAAACTTGAGTTAATAAATTTAGAGTCCAACGTCTTGCCCACTAGACCAAGGGGCCAATTTAATTAATCATAGTAAACTTATAATTTAATATAGAATTAATTAATAATTATATATTGAAGCGTGAACCTCTGGCCTCTCCTCCTTCGCGGACACCTCACGCGTTCCGAGCTCGAGCTCACGCGAACTCCACCTCCGAGCTCCAGCTCCAGCTCGATCCCCACCTCCGATCGAGCTCGAGCTCTCCCCCTCTCCTTCACTTCTATTCACCTCTACTCGAGCTCTCCGCATCCTCTCCAAGCTCCGATCCCATTCCCAAATCACCCTCTCTTCGCCTCCGACCTTCTCAGCACCGCGTGGACGATCTTCCTCGACACAGCGATCTGATCCGAGACCTCGGTGGTGCAACTTGTCGATTTGGTCTCCGATCCATTGGTAAGAGCTTTCAATCTCAAATCCATAGTTCGTCCTTGAATAGATTTTGTTTTTTTTCCTTGATCTCATTTGGTTTTGCTGTCAATTTGTAATTACGATTCGTAGATTAGTCAAATTGTTGATTTAGAGTAATGAATTGTAGGTGTTGGGATTTTAGAGAATTAGCATTTTGGGTGTTTGATGCTGCATTTGCTCAAATCCTACATAATTATGAATTTTTTAGTTATTTTCTAGGGAATCAAATTGATTTGTTTAGTTTGATTAGATTGAGGGGTTGTTTTTTCTGATGCTCTAAAAGGGGTGATAAGAATGAACTAAGAGTTGGACAGTCAGTTTACTTGTTATTAATATTATTGGAATTGCACGAATGTATTGTAATTAGTAAATACATGAGTAAACATAGGTAGGCGATGTCAATATTTACTACGCTACACTGCATTATAGAGAAAACTGGTGGGCGTGTAATATTGCTGCATTGGAATCTAGTGTTTTGAGCAGATGTTTCATTTCATTTTTTTTGTTGTTTGATGATCTTAGAGGACCAAAAAATGAACTTCTATAACCTACGTAGGGATAATATTATTCTTAGATTAAAAAATGTGCACGGTTAAAGGGATAAGCTGAAGGATGCATGTATAGGGGAAATTGATGAATGACAAAATGCATAGGTGTGATAATATTGTTTTTGCTTGAGAATTTTTGAGTTTAGGAAAAAGTTAAGGTAGGCTCATGAATGATTCTGTTGTTATACTTTGTTGTTATACTTGGTCTTCAAAGTTTTAAAGATACTGTTTTGAGGCCTTCTTGCCATTCTATTTTCTACTGCAGGTATACGGGCCATGGAACGTACTTGTAATTTTAACAACACATAAATTAGTGCAGTTCTTTAGTAATTTTTCCTTCCTTGAGAGTGGCTTAGTTTAATAGACATGATTTTGCAAAGGTGCGGAATACCTGAACAGACACAACTTTGGAACCTTTACTTCTCTTTGCAATACTTGTTGGTCCTTCCTTGCACTATTTTGTAATGTACAAAATCTGTGTTTCATGCAAAACTTAGTTACTTTATCCGGCCACAGTTCAGGAACCTGAGATATACGGTTCAATTGCCTTGTTAACAAACTATGTCATGAAATTATGCAGGGCTACTCCCAATTTTTTTTTTTTTTTTTCTTTTCTCTTCCTTGGACTATTAAATGTGAAAACTCAAAAGGAATTTGCAGCTGAAAGTGATATCCTTATTAGACTCATCTAATGCCCATATTTTAGTACTTGAGATTATGTTCACTAATGTACTTCATCCTGATCCAGACCAGCCCTGGTCATTTCAATGCTTTAAACGAGCATGCTATTGTAGCTAGCGTATGTCTTGGCCCCAGTATGACGATTAACTAATGGGTCTCTTTAATAATCTTTATTGGTTATTGTAATGCAAACTTAGCATGAATCAGCAGGCTTTTTTTTTTTTTTTTTTTTTTTTTTTTCCAATTTTCATAGTAGGCTAAATTGCTGCTTCATCTCATGCTTGCACCAATGTATTCCATGATCATGTCCTTTGTGAGTGAATTCAGTAGACAATCTTAAAAATCTTGTTATGTTATGTGAAGTTACTGCTAATGCCATGTAAAGTTACTGCTAAGTATTAAATATGTTTACTGAAGTTAAAGTTTGGTCTGTTTCCTCATATGAGACTACTGCCCAATAGAAATAATATCATAATGGGAATGGGCATTCTGGTTGAACTATCATAATATAACACTTGAAAATTTTGAAAGTCAGAATGGACAGTTAAAGTAAATTTTAACTAAGAGACTCCTGCAAGCTGTTAATATTTCTACTAGGTACTTGACATACCATCATGTATACAATGCCTCATTTTAGTTACTGAAAATTTGTTGGTCTTAGACCTTATGAAGTTAAAAAAGCATTTATTACTTTTTTTCGTGCAGTACCATCAACAATGGAAAATTCATTAACAATGAATACAATGATGTTTATCTTGTAACAACTTTGGATCCAATTCCTCTGGTGGCCTTCACTCTCCAGGTAAGCTTCTTATTGATTGTGCATTTAGTAGTGCTCAAAATTCCAACCATCATGTTCATTGCATACTGTTTGGGCATTCTTTCATATATAATTAATATGATCACCATATGTACCAAACTCTTGTCGTGTTGCATTCATTTGTAGGGTTTTCCTATATGGCATCATACCTATATGGCTCGTATTTTCCTGCTACTTAATGCTGATGCATGAAAGCTTGTTGGATATTGTAATTTTTTCAGGAAACAGAAGTTTCTTCTGTAAAGTATATCCATATCGATGAGTATAAAAATCTTCTAGCAAAGGGTGATGAAGAATTTGTACCTTATGATGTTGAAGGGCAATATGGCCAACTATTTACTATTATTGAGCAAAGGTATCTCTATTTGGAACTTCAAAAGATTAATAAAGAAGTGTAACATTTGATTTTATTCTGATTTTCTGTCTTTTAGATTGCTGAGATGTTACAAACTTAGTGAAATAGAATTCCCGTCTTTTCTTGCAAAATATGAATTGAATACTTTTGTGCATTTTCCCTCATTAATTGGAGGCTTTTCGGCATCACCATTTCATTCAATAGACAATGCTAAAGTAGCTTGATGTAATGTGGAAGTCTCGGGCCCACACAAATTGTGGCCAGGCAAAACTAGATGTTTAGGTTTTGAATCTTTTGACTAGGCAAAGTTACAGTGGTCAAAGAAACTGAGAAAATACTTTAGGAAAATATTACTCTTGCATTGTACTCCAGTCATACTAGAGATTTACTTGATTGAGTTGTGATATTTTAGTTCTACATACCTAAAGCTACTTCCTAATCTCCTTATTGTTTTCAAGAAATGGAGGTATTATACTGTTATTCATAATCTTGACTTCTCTATTTCTGCCTAGTGAGTACTAAATCTGGTGACCTCTGTCATAGTCATATGCTTAGTTCCTGGTGCATTACTTTTCTTCTTACCATGAATTGCATGTATGCGATGCAGATATAAAGAGAATATGGAGTCACGAAGTCTTACTTTGCAAAAACAACTTAGTCAATATGCTCCCCTCAAATTGGATCCGGAGGTAGTTCCTGGCTCATTTTCATGATTTAAGGTGAACATTTCAACTCGTTTGAAATGAAATTGAGCTTAATAGATTAAATTCCTAAAATCTTTGCTCATGTAGAAATTTCTTGTATTCCATTTAAATTATTGGTTAAATGATATACTGAAATTATGAGGCCATTTAGATACTTTGCATATATAACTTTCTCCTGTTCTTTTTCTGTTGCGAATAGGAATTCAAATTGTGGAAGAACACTCTAAGTAGTAGTGAGCAAAAAGCTGCAACAGGGTACTTTAGCGTCATTAGACGCCATGGTGATTCTTTACCACTTACAACATCTCATAACATCGATCAGCTTGAGTCTGAGAAACCCTTGAAATCAGATGATCTTTTCATTGTTCCATTCTCACAAGAGTACAGTTCATCTCTTACTAGAGCTGCTGAGCTGCTTCTTAAAGCATCAGAACTCTCTGATTCTCCTAGGTAAGTTGCTTGTATCCCTAAGACTTATTTCCATTACAAGCACTTCTACTTTCTGGTTGTGGTCTTACCTCTTATTTAAAATTTTGTTGCCTTATTTCTTTAGCCTGAAGAAGTTGAAAACTCAGCGCCTTTAGTGCACTCGACTCAGCGCCTTTAGTGCAACATTACACCCTGAGGACTTGGCCAATTTTCAGAAAATTTGGTCAAGTCGCCAGCCACACTGAAGGCGCCGAGCAACTCAGCGCCTTCACATAATTTTGTGAAGGCGCTGAGTCGCTCAGCGTCTTCAAGTTGACCACCCAACGTGGCGCCCGTGTGGCGAAAGCAGGATTATTTTTACAAATTTTTTTTTGAAAGGGCCATTTCGCAAATTTTAAAAATTGGGAGGATTATTTCAAAAAAAAGTTCAAAACAAAACTTGGCTTGCACCAGTAGCAGTGCAATTTACACCCAGGGATCTCGCTCGGCATCATTAATAATCGAGATTCATGGCGACGAAGAGGCGACTCGCGAAAAGCCTCCCCTCGCTGATCGCTAAGCACCGCCGTCTGACCGAACCTGAGCGGAAGCCGCCGACGCCCGCCGCCGACGACGACGACTCCTCCGCGGCACTCCCTCTCGAGGGCCTCCTAGAACCCGACCCCTCTCTCCCTTCCGTCCTCTCCCTCCCGCTGTCCCACCTCTCTCCGGCCCCGCCATCCGCCCTCGCCCGGTTCGTCGGTGCCCACCTGCCTTCCCCGTCCTTCTCCTCCGCCGACCTCCTCCGCCTTCTGCGGGCCGCCTCCGCCACCACCCGCAACTCTCCCCCTACGACCTCCACGTCCTCCTCTGGGCCTCCTCCTCCCTCGACTCCTTCCGCCCCGACCACTCCGTCTACTCCTTCCTCGCCCGCTCCCTCGCCTCCTCTGCCCGCGCCCCGCACCTCGCCCTCCTCCTCCGCCGCGTCCTCTCCCACCCCTGCCCCTGCGCCGACGCTTCCGTCTTCGCCTGCCCCCACCTCGAGCCCACCTTCCGCGCCGCCCTCCCCGCCCTCTGCCGCGCCGGCCTCCTCGAAGACGCCGCCGCCTCCCTCCGCGCCCTCCGCCGCGCCCTCGACGCCCGCGCCGGCCCCGCCCCTGCCCTCTACAACATCCTCCTCCACGGCTTCGCCCGCTGGGGCCGCCACGCCGACGCCCTCAGCCTGTTCGACGATATGACCCGCCAGGACCGCGTCCACCCCGATGCCTTTACCTTCAACATCCTCATCGCCAGTGCCTGCCGCAGCTCCGGCGTCGACTCCGCGCTGCCATGGCTCCGCCAGATGCGCTCGTTCGGCTGCGACCCCAACGTCGTCACCTTCAACACCCTCATCAGAGGATTCTTCCGCGAAAATAAGTTTACGGAGGGCGTCAGGATCGCACGCGAGATGCTCGATCTCGGGACCGGCTTCTCGCTCGCCACCTGCGAGATTGTCTTCAACGGGTTGTGCAAAGAAGGCCGGGCTATAGAGGCCGGGGACCTTCTGGTGGAGTTCTTGGGGAGCGGAGCGTTGCCAGAGGGCTTCGATTGCTTGGCGCTGATCGAGTCTCTGTGCCGGGAAGGAAAAATAGAGAGAGCATCGGAGGTGTTTGACCTCATGTGGGAGAAGAGGAGAAGCTCAGTGAGTGTGGTGACATGTACTACTCTAATGGAGGGCTTAAGAAAATTTGGAAATTTGGATGAAGCGTGTGGGTTGATGGAGAGAATGATTGAGGAGGGAATGGTTCCTGATCCAATCACCTGCAACTGTCTTTTAGAAGCTCTCTGCGATGTTGGGAGAACGTCGGATGCTAATAGATTAAGAGTGTTTGCCTCGAAGAAGGGTTTCGAGCCGGACGGTGTGACGTTTAGTATATTGGTGAGGGGGTTTTCGAGAGAAGGGAAGAGGAAGGAGGGGGAAGGTGTGTTGGATGAGATGCTGGATGGAGACTTTATACCAAATATTGCCACTTATAACAGATATTTAGATCAACTTGGAAAGGGGAAATAAGTTTTGCTGCCGCTGAGTCATGCATAATAGCGTAATGTGTAGTAAAACTGCAATTTTTGTGAGAGGAAATAGTAAGGGAGGTGTTAATGTCTTTGGGTAGAGAGATATTCCTCCCTTGTGAGAGAAGGTATAACAAGGGAAAGGGAAGAAAGAGTAGTGAGAGTATTTGAGGCTTGACAAGGAGAGACTCTGGGAAGCTAAT
The DNA here is from genome assembly GCA_029168755.2 of Tillandsia fasciculata. Classification (NCBI taxonomy): domain Eukaryota; kingdom Viridiplantae; phylum Streptophyta; class Magnoliopsida; order Poales; family Bromeliaceae; genus Tillandsia; species Tillandsia fasciculata. The sequence goes on from CM054936.1 coordinate 15,335,577, forward strand.
TCTTCCGTTGTTGCAAAAGCCGGTGCTTTTTTAGTTTTGCTTTTAGAACATCTTCTCCTTGTGTGAAGCTGATATGAGTTTCTAGTTCTCAAAAACAACACATCCAACTCTGCTGAAGTATAAATGCTTTCTAGTTGTTTTAATCTCAAGTCCAGTGATGAGATAGAACATAAGAGATGCGCGACAAATGCTTTCTAGTTGTTTTAATCTCTTGGTGCAGGACTGTAGCAATGGTATAATAACACTCCTATATATATTTCTCTCAATTCTTTCAGTAATATAGCAAGAGTAAAGTTTTGTTCATCTATTTTGTTGGTGCAGGATTAGAGAAAGACTCCATGTATTGCATTTTTTTTTTTTTTTTTTTCTATTGCCAAATTAATGTAAAATCGTTATGAATGAAATTATCCTAAAGATAATTTAGTGGCTGAATATTTCTGCACAAGTGGCAAATCTCATAGCTTAGTTTAAACATTGCTTTCAAATGTGTTTCAAACCTTTTATTTTTTTTTTCTGTCAGCAGCATAACTAGGACCCTGATTAAGCTTGTGAACTTAATTTCAGTGGTATAATTATATTTTAATTTTGTTAATGTTTATATGTTTTTAATGCAGAGTGTATATATCAATTTGGGAGTAAATTTAGTAGGTACTCCCAAATTGTATCAACTAATTTGTGGCACCTTATATCACTCTTGAATTAGCATTCTATATAGTACATATACTACAATACATATACTAAGGAAGAATAAATAGAAGGCTTTATTACACCTTTAATTTCTGCACTATACTTCAGAATCTTTTTTAAAATTTTCTATCATGTACTATTTTTTCTTTGTTCTTTTGTTTTTTTGTCCATAATCTGATGAAGCTTTTTTTTTTTCTTTTTTTTGTCTACAATCTGATGAAGTTGTTGAGCTTCTTTGAAGTAGCCAAAACATCTCTGTAATTAATGCAATTCATTTCGGTCTTAATGAACTACATCTCATTCAAACTTAACAAGCTTTTCTCATTTGTTTCAGGATTATTTACACTTTTTTTTGAATGATGCTTGAGCAGCCAGGTTCAATTTTTAACTTAGCATCCTCAAAAGATTTTTTATTTTTTATTTTTACCCTTCCTTTATGATTTTTGGATACATACAAGGAAATATATATAGTGCTTATAATCACCCCTTGTAGTATATGGTGCTCCCAAGACTTATATTTGATTACCCCTATCCATCAATCGAACAGTTAGCTTCCACATCTGTATTCTTTAGTTTTCTTGGCACAGGATTAAAATTAGATTCCATGTATTCCTCTTTTCTTCTTTTTTTTTTTTTTTTTTTTTTTTATTTCTCTCTAAAGCCAAAACAATGTAAAATCTTTAAGAAAGAAATTGCCCTCTTTTGGGGCAAGGATGTTAAATGCTTCGATTTTGCTTATCCTCGATATATATTCATATATCCTAAAGATAATTTAGTGTTTGAATATTATGGCATAAATAGCAAATCTCATATCCTGGTCATACGCTTGTTTACTTTTTGTCTATTATCCGACGAAATTGTTAGACATTGCTTTAAAATTTGTTTCAAATTTTTGTTATTTTTTTCAGCAGTGTAACAGGCACCAAATTAAACTTGTGAACTCAATTTCAACAGTATAGATCTTGCTTTAAATTTTGTTAAACTTCTTTTAGTTTTTAGTGCAGGTTGTATCGACATTTAGAGTAAATTTGGTGGATGCTCCGGCGATACGACTCTGTTGACTCATCGTAAAAGTAAAATGATGGCTACGCTGCAGCAGGCATCAACTTGCAACCACATCCTATAGCGCCTTACTCTTACTTTATTTATAGTTTTTAAAAACCATTTCGTTCAATTTCATATTGAATACAAAAAAAAAAACTGTAGTGTTACTGCTTATTCTCTATGTTTGGTGGTGCGAGAATGAATTAAAAACTCTATCGATTTCTCTATAGGAATGTAATAGGACTAAATAAACTGCCTATGTATTTCTGTTTTCTTTTTGTTCTCGGTGGTGTATGAATTTAAAAGACTCCTATTATTATAGGCTATCGATTTCGTCCTTGTTACAAAGTATGGTTAAAGTTTTACTGCTTTGTGTATATTCTCCTAATTTTCTTGGTACAGGATTGGAATTAGACTACTATATATATATATATATATATATATATATATATATATATATATATATATATATATATATATATATGATGTGATTAGTGTCTTCAATGTAGCTTAATTTTACTGGTTATTCTGTTTTACTGCTTAATTAATCTTCCCTAGCAGACCAATTAGCAAGCTGAAGGATATTTTGAGTGTAAGTACAAGCGGTGGGACTAATTTGATTTCCTAGTAGAGAAGGACAATTTTAGTTGCTGCTTAAAGTGATGGCATTTGCTTTAAGGAAAATCATGAGGTTCAGAATTTTGATGATGTTGTGGATGGTTGTTTATTTTTTAATTTTTAATTTTTAATTTTTAATTTATTTTATTTTGTGAGACTCTGCAACATGTAAGAGTATATATGATAGTTAGATTTTACAGGGGTAAATTTGCTTTTGTTGGGAATCTCATGAGTTGCTTTAAAAGATTATCGCTCCTCGTTGATGGCCATTTTTTGTTCTCAACTTTTCTGATGATGCTTAATAAACAACAAAAAAGCTTATATCTTGCTTTGTATTTCAAAAGTTTCTTTTGAAGCTCACTTCCTATGTATTCATTAATTTGAGTATGCTGTGGACTTTTTAGAATGCTTGCAAGAGTGGATGGTTTCTACCTGCTGATGCTGATGAAATATTTGGCATGGTAAAGGAGGTTTCAAAAATATGTCTGGACAAAGTTATCTTAAAAGGTTCTGTCTTTTTTGTGGTAATTTTTCTAATTATGGTTCTTCTTTTTTTTTTTTTTTTTTTTTTTTTTTGCACGCAGCTATTTAACATCTTCTGCACGAAAATGAGTTCTGCAACAACTGATGATTGTACTTTGGATATTATTTCAAGGATTATGCCTCGGTATAGTCATTAATTTTGAAGGATGTTCATGCACCCCTGACTTAACTTGTAGTTAATTGTGACGATCATTTCTACTTTCAATCTTAAATGGTTCCGCATTTTGACCTCAAGATTGTAACCGAAGGAAATACTAACGATTATAGTCTTTATCCAAATTACAATGGAAGCCTCATGGTTTGTGATCACTGCTTGTGAAACGACATGCGCAAGAATTTAGTTAGAAATCTACTTCATAGAACATGACCATCTTATATTTCAGAATGAGTAGAGAGTTGCCAATTCTTTTGGACATATGTTGGCATTCTTCTTGACTGAACAAAATGCGAAATAAAGAAGCCAAACAGAAGCTTGCTTGGCTGAAAAAGCTGTTCTGAAAAAGTTGTCTTTTATTGGTCGACTGTTTAATTCCTGTTTGTTTGAATACACCTTCATAACTGCAACATTTTTTATTGTCACATCAATAAAGTCCGGATCATCATTTTGAATATCTAAATCAGATATAATGCCATTATTTCATTTAATGGACAAAAATTTTCTGAGTTAGAATCTACAAGGATAAATCAGTAGCACATATAGTTTCTGGACATAGTAATATGATTGAGACTATGGATAGCTAAAATTTCTTCCTACTTACAGAAGTTTGGTAATTTTTATGTTTTCTAATTCTTAGTACTACTATTCTTTCTACAATAGAAATATCTTTCTACTGGAGAGATTATAAATGGTCTATCTATAATGACAACAACATTCATATTACTTATTGCCAATTTATATACACACAATCTGTCACATCCCGAGCCTATTTGGAAAGTGTTTTTCATGATCAGTTCAGTCTTCAATCTTTGTAAGTTTTGTTTTGATTCAGATTTCTTGAACATTGCATTTCAGTGTTTCTTTTCTATCTATACTGAGTACACCCCATTTAATAGCTTCTTATTTTTCCAAATTTTTTTAATTTAATTACACCCTCTTAACTTTTTTTTTTGAGTTATTTTAGTTAGTTAAAGTGAAAATTTTGTCAAGTTTAATGGCTCTATTAGCTCACGGTTGATTTATTTTTATTTGCTAAAAGCTGATTAAAACCATTAAAGGTTTTTTATTTTTTTTTTTTTTTTTTTTTTTTTTTTTTTTGCTATAATTTAGTGTTTCAATAAAAAAAAAATTTAGTAGTTTTACACATTATGTGGAATGAGAAACAATTGCCTGAACCCAGTGTTCACATACACTGTATGCACCGCACCTATCTATGATCCCATATGTTTGATCTAAAATATCTAAAGAGCCTATATTGGAAAAATTATGAATTTTGAAAAACTTATTTTTATTTTGTCAGATCTAAAATATCTAAAGAGCCTATATTGGAAAAATTATGAATTTTAAAAAACTTATTTTTATTTTGTCATCCTATCGTTCAAAAAGTTATACTTAATTATTTTATGGTTTAGCGCATTGTTCACTTTGTCATCATGTAATTATTTTCAAATTTTTTTACTTTGCCATCTGCTGGATATTAAATTTTTTGGTGAAATAAAAATTAAATGACAGGACAGCAAAGTAAACCATGAAATGACTGTCACACCCCAATAGTTCTACATCGGATAGAAATAAAATTATGATTAAATATATAATAGACCATAGACATTATTAATAATAACGGACTTAAAAATTTTAGGCCGGTGGTTGGGACCAACGAGTTATTAGAGTCAATCACTCGTCGGAGCTGAACGAGATACCGAATACGCATTTAAAAATACTAAAAATATATTAAAACAATATTTTTGCACTCCATAATGTGTAAGGCAGTTTTGTATTTTTACCCACTCCTTTAACATCGAAATTCTTTGAAACATATCTAAAATTTTAAGGATGTAAAATATAGATTTTTAAAATCATAAAAAAAAAAAAAAAAAAAGAAGACGAATATTTACAAAAAAAAAAAAGAAAAATTTATATTTTAATCTAAACTTTAATATTAAATCTCTATTACGAAATTTTAGAAATATAGTACGTATGATATAATTATAGGCGGACAATAATTTCTCCCTCTAAAAGGATGTGAAGTCGGGAAGGACACATTGCAGATAATAATTTCTTCCTCTGAAACAGAGTGTAGACAATAATTTTTACCTCTGAAAGGGTGTGGAGTGGAGGAGGACAAATTCCTCTAGCAATAATTGAGTTTTGTAACAAACAAATTTCTCCTGTTTTGACTTACAAATCTTCTCTATGAAACTTTGATTTCATTTTCTTTTCTCTTCCAAGAAGTATTCAAAAAATTACTCAGTTTCAATTTTTCTTTGTTATGTACTATGTAATTGTTAAAGATTGTGAAACAACCGATTATGCTTAAAAGCTTAAATTGCTACGGAGAATTATATTTTTTTAATAATTATATTCAATACTCCTTCTCACTGATGATTTCAAATCTTTTTTTATAAACATCTCTCTTTAACTGAAGTTACTAATTATGTATCCGGATTGATCTTTACCTGATGTACCCGGGTAGATCTAATGGCGAAAAACTTGGTAGCACCAAGTATTTGGTGCTATCAACAGCACCATACTCATATAGAACTAAATTACTATGCTATTAATAGTATCAAGTCATTAGTGCTATTAAGTTTTTAACCCTTAAATGAAGAGCTAGATTGCGTTTAGGATGATAGTGGATCCCTAGGTTTTTGTGTGTGGTTAGGGAACTAGAATGATCAAAGGGATCAAAATGATCACCAACGGCAGAAAACTTGGTAGCATCATTTGTTCCTAAGACATAAAAATTATATAAAATAATTTTTTACAGATATAAATCGAATATTTTTTTCATCATTTGTTTTTAAAGCCTAAGTAAAGTAGTAAAGTCTAAAATATCTACAATTGTGGTGGATAACAAAGAAATATTTAAAAACTAGGTGCTAATAATTTCTCCCTCAATATAGCAGTTGCCTGGGGCTAAAACTTTCTATGCTTTCACATCTCTGTCTTTCAGAACTTGCTACTTTTTTGTGCAGTTTGTATTATATTTCCTACCATCTTCCAAGAAGCATACAAGAAATTATTTTTTCTGAATTTTTTATGACACTTGCTATTTTATCTACTCAACGGTACAGAATAATTAAAATTAGATAAAAAATAAATAAATAAATTTATTTATCATAAAGGGCAACATCATTCCCATTTAAATTTTAATTTTTCTCTCATATTTTATGAGATTTTTATTTTATTTTTTTATTTTATTTTGAGACTACGCGTTCATTAGATAAACAAAATTATAAAATTATAAAATTTAATTTCTAAATAGTTTTAATATTGTAAATTATGTCTACTGAAGCCGAACACCGAATCGAATATCCTATTATAAAAAATAAAAAATAAAAACTTGAAAGTATATATAAACTTCCGTACTTTCGAAAACATACTAGTCTAGCTCAACAAAATAATACTTTTTAAAAATATTAATTATAATATTATAAATAAAAATAATAATAAAATCCAGTATAGCAGGGTGCAATTAAGTCTTACTTTCATTAAATGCAAAAGAATCTCCCTTATTCAGTGGTGATCTTTGTCACTTTCTTTCTACTAGTTCCTAAAGCATTCCCTCTACTTCTTTTTTTTTTACTCTTTTTTCTTTGTTTTTTATTTGGATATGAAGATTTCCAAGTGAATGATTAACTTGACTAGTGCTATTGAATGCAATAGCAGTTATTTTTAAAAAAAATAAAGAGGGCATATTTGTGGAACCCACTTTACTTAATAAAATTTACAATGATAAGAGTTGATTAAGAGATTGTTTGGTTTTCTTATAAAATAGTTGATTTAGAGATTGTTTAGTTTTTCTATAAAAATATTTTAAAAATAATTTTCTGATTGAAAAAATATTTGTTGTCCTGTTTAGTCTTTTTTAAAAAATAAAATGTTTTTTTTTAAAATAAATTTAATCTAAAAATTGTATTTTCGGTTTTCCAAATATTACTAGAAATATAAAAATTATATTTTTTTATTTTTTGTTTTGTTTTTTGAAAAGCATTTTTTTTTAATGAAAAATCATATAAAAGCAATGCTATTCATACACCCTAATAAATTATATATTTTATATTTTATCTATGTGACACGACACAGGACGCGACTCGGACACGGAGATTTGAAAAAATAAAGATACGGATACGACGAGTACACGACTGATAAAATATATTATTTTAGTATAACAATATATATTAATTGTATATAATATATTAATTTTATAAAAAAATATTATATTTTTACCATCAAATATTATCTACCAAACTTAATTCACTAAGATCATAGAAAAATAAATTCTAATTCAAAAAAATTATAATACTAATGCAAAAAAAAGATAGAAAAAATAATACTTTTGAGGTTTTGCTGGAGAGAAACTTAATAGAGAGATGAGATAAAAAAAAATATTATTTAAATTTAGAACTATATTTTTTTAATTATTATTTTTTATATATTTTTTAATTAATTTTATAATATAATAAATTAAATTAATAAATTATAATATTATGTGGACCGATATAAATCAACTAATCTGTCACGCCCCGAGATTTAAAATCAGTCTAAATTTTTTTTTTTTTTTTTGAAATCAGAGTTACAAAACTGGGCGCGTATAGATCGCCACATGTATAGAAAATCCTCTATCTACACGGACAGAATTTTTCCTATACATGCACGGCTAGGCAAGTACATCAAGCACAATCAGAGTTCAACTACATAAACTTAAACTAAACATAATACAGATAAACTCCAAAATATCAGTCTAAACATCATAATCCAAAATCTACTAAATATCAGATAACATCATATCCATAATCCAGTAACTATCATAATCCAAAATAAGAAGGAAGATCCTCATGGGGACAGCTCTATCGTAATCGGCTCACTGGACCGTCTCGACATCCCACCACCCGACGAACCTGAAATGGTGGTCACCACGAGGGTGTGAGATACAACATACAATGTATCCCAGTCAGCATGACGAGCCGAGAAATAGCTAATCGTATCTACTGGATACAATAATCAGCGGATAGTAAAAGATCAGCAGGTAAAAGCTGATAACAAGAGAATGACTGTAGGTAAATCAAATCATAATGTTGAGCAGATAAGGGTACAAAATATAATAGCAAAACATGCTAGAACATGATAATGTAAGCTATGCGTCAATAATAGAAACACGAGTACCCAATCGATGCCACTATCACTCTCACAGAACCTCAGGCTAAAGCCACTGTTCGGCACCTTTTCGGCTGACATAACCCTGCACTCACAGATGCTATCGAGGGCTCACGGGTCTTTCTCTAGACCACTTTACCGGTAAAGAACACTGTGATGGTGGCCAAACCATCAGTGTATGTGAAGTACAGCGGTGCATGACGATCATAATGTTGATGCTCAAGCTCACGGTCTAAAGACCGGGTAATCGGCAACAAGCCAGAAATCCCAACAGGGATGCAGATGTCTGTATATCAATCACTGGTCAAACATGTATAATTGGAATATAAGAATCATGTACAGTGAAATAAAAGCTGTATAGTGACCAAGTAGGCATGATAAGTCCAAGAAAGCTACTGTACTGATATAACTACATCTAGTGACCAATCAGATATAATATGTCCAAGTAAAGCATAAATAAGCATGAATGCAAGATCAGGGCTAATATCAAAAACAGGTGTCCGACTAACTAGAATACCCAGAGGGCCGAAAAGATAAAATTCGGACCGAAGATAAACCCACCTAAGTGTAGGCAGTCCCGAATCCCGCTAGACTACTAGGATGCTGGCGCTGAACAGCTGGGCTCTGAACAATAACTATCATCAGTAACATACTCACTCATACCCAACCCGACAACACTACAAAGACAGAACGTTTAAACGGGGAACTTTGCCAAGTTTCGACTTTTATCACATTTCCCGGAAATCCACTAAAACACTATCTATGACCCGACAAGAGTCTACAAGTGTCCAAATACAATGAAACTTCACCTGCTGACCCATAATAACTTATTTAAGATGTTCGGGCAGCCAGGGACTAATTTGTAAACATCGGTGCTAAATCGATGCCATAAATACTCGCGAAACTCCCGAAAAGCCATTTTTTGCTTCGAGGGCTCCTTATGCGAAACATAAGCCACTGGACCAGCCAGGACAGCGTCGGGGATAACCAGAGACAGGTAACAAGATCCATTAATCATTCTATTACACCGAAGTGCGCGAAACTCGCGCCGAAAGCCGTTAAACCGACAATTTTATCGATTTACGGTTTGTTATCAGATTCTCGCTCAACGAAAACCTTCGGACCTCTAACAAAAAGCTTAGAGATCACGTACACACTGCCCACGACAGCCATGAAGTCACTTTTGCAATTTAGTCCCTATGTTTCTTTAAAATTACAAAATTACACTTAAATGATAACTATTTCGATTCGTTCTTTCATTCTAGAAGGTTTTAGACTACGCCGTAAACTCCAGTACGTATATCTCGACGCGATAAAATCCGTGCTCACTGTTCCGGGTTGGCACGAACTCCGAGGGCAAAGTTGGCCCATAAAAACCTAGATTTTCAATAGCTTGGTTTACTATGTCAACTTATATACTTGATCTATTCAGCATTAAACATGAGAATCACATTCAGGAGAGTTCACAGAGTCTAGGGCTCACCTCAGGCGCGTCGGAGACCGGCCGGAGAGATCGCCGGAGCAAGGTGATCCAACCACCCACTATGCAAGGGCTCGGGTTGGCCGAAACTTGATCAAATCGGGTACAGACATGGAGAAGAGGCAAGCATCAGTAAGAGTGCACTCCCATAGGTGGGTCCGTCACGGTCAGGCCCAACGCCGGCGGTCGGAGGCGGCGGCTGGCCGGAATAGTGCACAACAACACCTTATGCACAAAGTTGGGGTCATCTCAGTACACAGAGGTTTTTGGGCCAAAAAAATCGAATGCGGACACTCAAAATGGTATTTAAAACTTACCTGGTAGATCCGCCGGCGACCAGAGGCGACGGCGGCGGCCGGCGATGAAGCTCGGGCAACCCTAGTGCAACAATGGAAGGTAAGCTTTTTCCACGTTAAAGCTCTCATGCAAATACATGAGAAGCTTCCAACTACCCCACAGAACGTACCTGAGTTGTCGGCCGGCGACTGGAAGCGGCGGTGGCGACCGGAGACCAAGTTCGGCCGAGCTCGGTGTGGTCTAATGGTGAAAACCCAAGCAGGGGTCTTGAAGCCTAAAAACTTGCACAGAATTACTCTAATTGGTGCTGTAGAGCTTGACAAGGTGATGGCCGGCGGCGTGGGGCAGCGGCGGCGCCGGGCGGCGAAGCTCGGCCAAGGAGGAAGACAACCCGGTTCTAAGGCAAGCCCGCACGGCGTCGATCTTCAACCGATGGACACCAAACTTAGAGAGGCTCTTGCAGTCGACGAGAGGAAGAGATCCAACGTCTCAGATCTCTCATCCAACGGCCGTATTTATCCCGCGCCCGAAACCGACCAAAACTAGGTTTCCGGCGACACCCACGTCTCCGCTGGTTAACCGGAGCACAGCTGGCCTCGGGGCTACACAGGGATGATACTCACAATATCATAAGAGGATAGGAGGGGTTCTTGGGCCAATAAAAACCAAGAAAAGAGGAAGACCTACCTCGCCGGAAAAGGAAGAAGGAGAAGTCTCCCCGGCGGATGCACACGGCGGAGCAGGGCCTCGGTTAAGGTATAAAACACGCAGAGGTACCCTCAGAGGAAGTTTGGTGCAAGCCACACTCCTCCGGTTGCTTCCTCACCAACAGAACCCGAGATCAAGTGTTTCCTTGCTTGATCTTCTTCTTCTTCTCCGGCATGGGACGGCGGCAACCGGCGGCACGACGCTTGGAAGGGTGCAGAAAGAGGCGTTGGTTCGCAGAGGGGGATCTGAGGAGTTGGCTTCGGTTGGAATGCAAAGGATCACCCCCCCGCAAGCATGTTATATTGGATATTGCAACAAAATGCTAAAAGCTCCCTCAACAGTCTATATTAAGACCTAGGTCCTTCACAGCATCTTTATTTCACACTTTAGTCCTTCTCTATGAACTTGCACAGAAATCGGAGTATAAAATATAGGGGCTTTTATGCAAAATACTGTATTTTTCGCTGTTTTTTGTGCTTTTCGAGACATTCGAGTCGTCAAACGAAAAAACGGACTTCGCCACGACGTCCGGCTCGACGAAACCTATCAGGCAGCAATTTTTGTTCGTCGACGAAAAGTCCAGATAAATCTCCGATCCATAAAATACTGCAAATTTTACAGTTTGTCACGCTTTACGATGCTTTAGGTTCGTCAAATGCAAATTTCGTCAGGGCCACTGCGCTCAGAACGATGAAGCGGTTAAAATCGACTACCTGGACCGTTAGATTCGAATCCCAGACGGTCGATCGGCTGACATTCGCCATCGGAACATGTACATCCGAATCAGGGGTTACTATTCACTTGTACTATTCACTTAAGTCGCGGGTCCCACTAGTTTCTTTACTGATTTCGGGACTATTCGACCGTCGAATAAAAAATCGGTTTATATCATTTTCAATCGATTCGACGAGACGCACTGGCGATTTTAAATTTTCGAGATCAGACTAAGATCTGGAAGGCGAAAATAGTGCTTCGAAAACTGTACAACTTGTACACCGGTATACGACCATTTAGGTTATTTTTACGTTTCCTTATTCACATTCCCATTTGAATTCTGTTTTCTTCTTTTTTTTTTTATTTTATTTTATTAATTTTTACAACTCCAATTTCTAGAGTATTACATAATTAAATTAAAATTTTTACCAAATTCAATTTTTTATATATATGAACAAATTACCAAATTAAAATTTTTACCAAATTAATATTTTAATATTTTATCAAATTCAAAATTCTAACTTCGTGTATAATAACTTCCTCCCTTGCGACGTCATCTATCTAATAGCTAACGCGTTTTTATTAATTACTTGATCTGATCAGTAAACGACTCTCTCTATAAAGCAGTCCTGAGTAGTGGTGAAGCATTCAAAAGCTCATATTAATTGTTTTACATCATTCAAAAGCTCCTTCCTCCTCGCTAATTTCTGCAGTACTCAATTTCCTGAGTAGTGGTGAAGCATCTGCGGATTATGGCTTTGCCGTTCATAGCCGAATTGGTGGAGTCGGCGATCATGGAGAATCTCGTTAACACTAATTAAGTTTGCCTTGACTTGTAAGTGTTATCTATGGAACCTCCATTTTATTTTCTCTTCTCTTTCAAAAAGCATTCAAAAAATTATGCCTCTTCCAATTTAAATATATGCTCTATCTTTTCTAAACAATATTTATTATTAATTTTTGCATAAAATTATAAATTTATTTTCTTATAGTATAGAGGCTGAAAAAAATAGAATAGTTGAGTAGTATAATTGAAAAAAAAAGAAGAAGCATATCATAGAAAGTAAAAAAAAATCTATAAAGTATGTATGATTAAGCCAAATAAACGAAATTCAAATACATGTTTATAAAAAAACAAAAGTTCAAACATTCTTTGTACATGTTTTTCCTAATCTATAGACTTCTAATATTAGGTGTGCAGATAATAGTTTCTCTCTCAATTAACAATAGTGTGGAGTTAGGGCAGACGGACGGATTTCTTTGTCGGCAATAATTGAGTTTGGTTGACTCGTAAGTCTTCTATACGAAACTTCAATTTCATTCATCTACTCTTTCAAGAAGCATTCAAAAAATTACTCCTCTACAATTTTTCTTCACTATCTACTATATACATGTTAAAAATTGCGAAACAACCATTTGTCTGTAAAAACTTAAATTGCTATAGAATGATGTTTTTTTCAATAATCGAATTCAACATCCCTTCTTACGGTTGCACTAGAATTCTTTTTTTATACACCCAAACCATGAAGTTGAATTAAATAGGTGAAAATTATGAGACAAGGGTATGGAGGGATTTAAACTTAGGACCTCCTGTTCTAATATCATATTAAATAATGTGAAATAAGGATTATTCTCCGAAAACTTAAGTTATCAGATAACGATATTATATTTGGGCTTAAGGATTTTTAATAGGTCCGAAATGCGGATTTGATTAAAATAGGAGAAAATTAAGTGCATGTTTAGAAGTGAAATAAAATATTTAAGAATAACTTTTTTGGCATAAAAATTTTCTTGTGTGATTGTAATGAAGGGGTTTGATTTCTTTTCTCCTTGAAATGGTCTGATATTCGTGATTTAATAGTATAACAATTTCACCTAAAGTAGTATATATTCAATTTAGATATTTGATCACACTCCCATCTACCAAATGTATAAACTTCTCTGGTATATCACGGAGATATACCGAATAATATATTCATGTATCCAGATAGGGCCTAAATGGACAATGGGGAAAAATGGAGTTGAATGAAAAGTGTGTGGATAAATGGTTTTGTATTTTTCAATAAGGCCTAAAAATTATATAAGATAATTCTTTACAGATACAAATCGAATATTTTTTTCATCATATTTTTTTGTTGCACGTATCACTTAATCTCCAGTAGTATGTCCACGAACGGCCCGACCCTCGATGAGTGGCCATTCATGGTACATATTAGATTTGGTTAAATTTTATTTTGAAATTAGGTTTGTAGATTCATAATTTTCAGCAGACTTAAGAATCTGTTGTTAATTACCCTATACTCGTAGTGATAAGGGACTCTCGATTAAGAGACCAAATGTAAATGCTGATAATAAAAGAAAACTGAAACATAAAGACGAAAGTCTTATTAATATAATTTGCTCCAACTTATTTATTTTCTCTTTTTTTCTATTAAGTTGAGAGTCCACATTGAAATCCTCAGTGTGCTCACCCTCAACGTCAGACCGCACCTTTTGGAGCCTTTCCTTTGAGAAATGTTTTTTCTTGATTTTCTACAATAAGATTGCACTCTAAGTGTCATAAGTGTCGCTAGACGCCGGATGCTACCACCACCTAATCGAATCGCAACATTTACTTTTGAAGCAACGTTTGACCAGTGATCAACATAGCGAGATTCTCTACAAATTTTTTGACTTAATCCGTCGGCCACCACATTTGCTTTTTACGGGTGGTATAAGATTGTGACATTATAATTCTTTAGCAATTTTAGTCATCGATGCTACCTCAAGTTTAACTTCTTTGAGTAAATAGATACTTGAGGCTTTTGTGATATGTGTAGATCTCACAGTGCTCACCATATAAGTAATGCCACCACAGCTTTAAAGCAAATATTACCGCGACCAATTCGAGATCATGGGTGGAGTAGTTCTTTTCATTATTTTTTAATTGTCAGGAGATGTAGGCTATAACCTTCCCTTCTTGCATCAAAACACACCCCAAACTACTTTCCAAAGCATCACTGTACACCACAAATCCTTTTCCTGCCGTGGGTAATGCAAGGATTGGAATCGATATCAACTTTTTCTTTAAGAGTTGGAAACTTTTGTTGCACTCATCGCTCCAAATGAATTTAACTCCCTTGTGTGTGAGGCTGGTAAGCGGAGTGGTAGAGATCCCTTCACGAACCGCCTTTGGTACCCCACAAACCCGACAAAGTTTCGAACTTCGGTGACAATTGTAGGTCGGGGCCATTTGTTTATTGCCTCCTCTTTCTTAGGGTCTACTTAGGCCTCGCTTCTAAAATAGCATGCCCCAAGAATGTCACTTTTTGAAACTAAAATGTGTATTTCTTTAACTTTACGAATAGCCTTTGCTTCCAAAGTACTTGAAATACTTGTCGAAGATTCTCCTCGTGCTCTATGTCACTTCGAGAGTTGACCAAAATGTTGTTAATGAAGACCACGACAAATCGGTCCAGTAATGATTGAAAGGTCTAGTAATGATTGAAAGACGTGATTCATAAGATCCATGAATGCCGCCGAAGCACTGGTCAACCTAAATGACATTACAATAAACTCATAATGACTATAACACGTCTTGAAAACCGTCTTGTGCACATCCCCCGGCTTTATTTTCAATTGGTGGTATCCTAATTGAAGATCTATCCTCAATAATACCAGGGAATCCTGCAACTGATCAAATAGGTCATCGATCTGCGGCATTAGATACCGGTTCTTGATAGTAATTTTATAGCTAAATTACATAAATCCCCCTATAAATACCTATTTTTTCACTTTCCCTCCCTGACTTTCAAAAACTTATATTTTACCCCCTCAAAAATTCAAGTTGATGCATTTGGCCCCTCTCTGTCAGGGTTCTGTCAATTTTTTATAATTT
This sequence comes from Tillandsia fasciculata, assembly GCA_029168755.2. Classification (NCBI taxonomy): domain Eukaryota; kingdom Viridiplantae; phylum Streptophyta; class Magnoliopsida; order Poales; family Bromeliaceae; genus Tillandsia; species Tillandsia fasciculata. Next base: position 15,350,859 of record CM054936.1, read on the forward strand.
ATACCGAAAATACCCTTAAAATGATAGAATACATTAAATTTTTTTTTTTTCTTTATACAACAAGCAAGGGCAATATGGTCATTTCACCATCTTCATTAACACCGTAACCTCCTGAAAATATTTTTTGATATTTCAAGGGAATAAAATGTAGGTTTTTGAAAGTTAGGGAGGAAAGTGAAATAGCGGGTATTTACAAAGGAGTTTTCTATGTTTTAGCCTAATTTCATTGAGCTCCCGATATTCCACGTACAACCACAAAAACTCGTCTTTCTTTCTCACAAATGGCACCAGAGCTTTCCACGGAGAGACACTAGGTTTGATAAAGCCTTTGTCCAATAAATCTTGTAATTGAGCCTTGAGCTCCTTTAATTCCATCTATGCCATCCTGTAAGGTGCTTTAGAAACTGGGGCAATTCTGGGATCCAAGTTTATGATGAACTCGATCTCCCGATCCTGCGACGTACCCGGCATCTCCCTCGAAAATACATCTGGCTACTTTCTCACCACTGGGATGTTTTTGATCCCGCCTTGGATATTCCGCTCGCTCTTCCACTATAGTGGCCAAGTAGACCACGAATCTGCCATTGATCAACTTCTTGGCTCGAGATATGGAGGTTGTTATAGCAAAAAGCGAGCTCCTATACCCTCAATTGATGAACTCCTTTTCTCCTAGTTCTCAGAAGGTGATGACTCGACTTTCACAATCAATAGTGGCATAATATTGTGAGAGTCAATACATTCCTAGCATAATGTCGAAGTCCCCCATCCATCTCATTACCAAGAAATTCACTAGCATGATCCAGTCACCTACCGCACCGAACAAGCAGGATAATATTCCGTGACATAGAATGTATGTTCCGAAACTTGAACCATTGTAGTGCTCCTAGACTCCAATATGTTGAGCCCATGTGTCGTGGAAAAAGTCTTACTGATGAATAAATGCGATGCACCTATATCGAATAAAGCCCTAAATTTAACATCATTAATTAAAATTATACCAACCACAACGTTATTGGTTTTCGGCTCCTCTTTCACCACCTAAGTGGCAAAAATCTGCCCACTCGGTGGCTATCGTGATGCCTAGGGTCAGCCACCAGATGGGACTGCTGGTGGTGTCACGCCCCGAGACCACCTATTTTGTCGGTTCGGGCGCATGTACAGACCCGCCGAACGGATATTTTTTTCTGTTCGCCTGTTGAGTCCAAAATTTTTGCCATTCGAGGAAGCGGCACATGGCGTATACCATCGGCTAAAAACATCAGTCAATAGGAGAATAAGCCAATAAAGAGGGACTCGCGTCTCGATTAAGACCGGTCTCAGTCGCGTAAGAGTATTGCATGCAATATGCGCTATCGGCTAGAAGGCATCAGCCGATAGAAGAAGCAGCCGGCGAGAAGACTGTCACTCCATCTAGAACCAACTTCGACTGAAGACGGACACCAGACCACTCTAGTCGAATGAAGCCAGAGTCAGCTTTTGGTTGCTCGAGCCGAAAGAGGAAAGACTTTGAAAGGAATGGGCGTGAGGTTTAAGCACGAATCTCGTAATGGACTCCGAAATGGCAAGCGACGTCTGGCATTGGAAAGCGCCGAAGATTGTGCGTCGGCGCGATAATAAGGGGATGAATCTGGACGGAAGAACATCCATTATCCTAGTTGAGGAGGTTTCGACTCAAAAGGAAATAGTTGAGGATTTCACGATGGCTTTGCCCAAATCACGCCGATAATTCAAATCGGCACATGTAGGTACGGTTTGGGAAGTGTATAAATACTCGAACCATCAAAGAGAAAAGAGTCCTACAACCTCGTAAGCCAGGACCACCCCCTACTTTTCAATATCTTTCATATCTATATTTACCGCTTTCCTAAATAAGTTTAGGAGTAGATTAATTTGAATCAGTTCCCAGTTACTCTTGTAACCCCACTCCACTCAATACAAACCATACAATCGGCTCCCTAGCCGGTTGTTTTTCCACATCTTTGCCTCCATATTCCAGTTCGGCCATTCTAGGCTGAACTCATTGTACCTCGTTACCCTGATTCGACTAATCTAAGCCAGGCGGTCGTAAGAGTTGATTGAGAAGAACCCAGCTGAGCAGATCCCTCCTCGGCCCGATCGCTTGATCCATTTGGCATGCGGCGCATCACATCAAGAGGGTCACCCCCGCGGGGCCGATCGCGAACCGCTATTTTTGGCCCCAACAATTTTTTTAGCATGCCCAGTGGGACACTTAGGTAACTCTTACCATTCCTATCGTTATCATGACTGGAGATGAGTCTACCAGTGGATGGTCAGCCCAACATGAGCCGACTCTAGCGGAGGCATTCTGGCGAAGGACCCAAGCGCTAGATTCTCTCGAGCAGACGCAAATACGCATCGAGAAAAGCAGCCAAGAATGCAATGCATGCCTTGACGCAGCAGTGGCCGCCGTCACAGCCTCAAATGACAAACTCCGGCGGGCTGGGCCGTTGTTAGCCCGAAACGAAATGTACGACAGAGGTCTATCGGTACCTATATCCACTCGGCCACAGCCATTGCCGACACAATCAACCCCGATGGTGTCGGCAACAATGGCAGCGCAAACGCAAGGAGCGGTGCGACCAATGGCACCTATCCAGATGGCTCAACCGATGGAATCGACCCTGAACTAGACGGGGACATGGCCGATGGGGCAGAACATCGGCCAGCTACCAAATACCTACTGGGGGCAGAAACGGTGGCAGGTCCCTACGCAGGGACCAGTTCAGGATCAGGCTGGCCATTACGGGCCGCCACTTCGGCTTGCGTCGTCGGCGACCCCAGCAACTCAAGCCGGATCTGCCGCAAGGGCTGGGGGCATAAATGTTGAACAGGTCCTTCCTCAGGGACCTTTTTGACAACAGGCTGGCCATTATGAGCCGCCACCTTCATCAATACAGACGGCGGTTCCGGCACCACAAGCTGTGCTCGCCAAGAAAGCTGTGGATAGGAACGGGGAACATGTCCTTCCTCACGGACCTCCTCAACAACAGGCCAGCCACTACGGGCTGCTACCTCCACCAGTAACGTCGGCGGCTTCGGTACCTCAGGCCAGACTTGCCGAGATGGCTGGGGGCGGGAATGACGAGCAAGTCCCTGCGCAGGGACTGTCCCGAAATCGGGACGGCCAATACGAGCCGCCTTCTTCACCGGCGTGGCCGGTGGCCTTTGTGCCTCCAGCGGAGCTCGCCAATGGACAAGTCCGCTTGGGGGAAGTCATCCACAACACTGCAAGCAAGGAGATCAAGCCAAAATGTCCATACCTCACGCAGGTGAACATGGTAGACCCCCAAGAGAAGAAGCCGATACATGGGACTGAAGCCTCTACATAGAAGAAATCGGCTAACAATCCGTTTCAGCTTTGCATCCGATGCAAGGCTGAAATAACCGAGGAAGACTGGGATGCCTTACTCCTCGACGTCCCAGATGAGGTTAAGAAATGAATCACCTTCATTAGCCACGGTGAAGGCGTGAACCACCACAATCACTGGCTGAACTCGAGTTCGGCCAAAGGTTCCTGCAAGCGGTCCTCTGAAGAGGAGGATAAGAAATGAGAGCAAGACCTTCCCATCTGGAGGGTTTTGCGGGAGTTTTACGCCCGTGATAGGCCGAGGCCGACCTTAGTTGGCCACGAGAGGCCACGAGCCCCACCAAGACAGTGGAGCCCCCACCACGGTTACGAAGAAAGTCGGGTCCGGAGGGCATCCTGAAGATTCTCCAGCCAACAGGCCGAAGAGGGACCAACACGCGGGCCCTTGCAACGCCGAGGACAGATAGGGCCCTTGCAACGCCGATGCCCGCAACAATGGCGTGATGGCCTAGTGGCCATGGCTGGATCCGAGGCAGGAACGGCCCGGACATCGGCACCCCACGACGTTGATACGCCGCGATCAGGAGACGAGAGGCTCTACTATGCCGCCCTAGAGGAAAACACCAATGCTTAGATCGGTGATAGCCAAGCCGGAGGACAACGACGTCCGGCTAGAATGGGACGCTCGTCTAAAGGCCTTAGAGTTTGTAGTGAGGTGTAACCTTGAGGCGCCGGAGGAGCGACGGGAAGTCGAAGCAGCTTCCGAACGAAACCTCGGCAAGGTGGCCCGACGAGGAAGATGGCCACCAAGGGACAATGAAGAAGTCCCGACTCTATCTTCGGCCGAAACAAAGGGCGAAGAAAAGAAGACGCGGACTGACGCTATGTCGGTCGACACGGACCCGGACGAAACCTCCACCGTCCGGGCAACCGAAAAAGAGCCACTAGAGAAGCCAGCCAAATGACAGCAGGTGACGGGCCCCAGCCTGGATCAGGTGTCATGCATAGGTCAATAAGCGAGGCTACATCAAGGCCTCAAAGAAATGGGTCGGCACAAGAATCCGGCAGACTCGGCCCTTATGTCTCAGGTCGAGGAAACCAGTGGGTGAGGCCACATTGAGGCCTCAAAAGAGCGAGCCGGCACAAGGAGCCGGCAGATTCGATCATTGCAATACAGGCTGAGGACTCGACCGAGAGGGCCTAGGAGAAGGAGACGACTTCGGGGATGCGCCGGTCAAGAACGGCGGGGTATAAGATCCCCTAGACGAAGCTTGATTACGCGGGAAGTGGTCCCCAAACGGGGAGGGTCATTTCGAATTAGCTGAGTAGTCAAAGAAGCCCCTACTGCTCAAAAACTCTAGAAAGATCGAAAAGCAATAAACCGATCAATGCAAAGCACCTGAAACATTATCATACATCGGTCTAGGAGAATGTGGGGTAAAAAATAGAAAGAAACTTCACATTTATTGAACCAATACATATGTGTAATGACACTTTTAATCTTTACTTTTCACTTATGAATAAAATTAGTTTTTAGGTATTTTATCCTTCGTGTGTTTTCGGGTGTGAATAGTATTTCGCGGAAGAGCTCGCTTAACCGGGAACAACGGTGCGATCGGGGAGTGAATCGGACTTACGGATCTCCCGAAATGGACCGTTTAGAATTAATAGGTGCGATCGGGTGAGTCGAGCCCGGTAGGTTGTTGGTGCTTTAAAATCCGTGCTGACTATTTCTGAAATGATGCGTAGGTGGCACGCTTATCGAGAAGTCGGTTGGAGTTTTTTTCCTTCTTTTTATACCTGAGTTTTAGGGCGGTACGTATACAAGAAATAATTTATCTTTTTACCGCATCCCATCTCTTTACTTCCTTCTCGTTCCTTCCTGTGGTGCCGGGAACCAAAAGACGAACACGATGCTAACGTCGGGGGACGGACCCAGGAGCATCACCGTCACCGGAAGGCAGGATCGCATCGTCTATTTCGATCTTACCAGGTTAGATTACCCCGTTAAGTTAGGGTTGTAGTTGTGCTTTTCGTTTCGTACGTTGTTTTATGTTTCGGACTATTGGCGGAATGGTTTTACCGGCGCCGCCGCCGCACCGCCGGATGCCCTAGCCGCACCGCGCTGCTATGCCCATGTTGCGCACCGCCGGATGCCCTAGCCACCGCCGTGCCGACAAGGCGCACGCTACCCGCGCGCCGGAGGACCAAGCCGCGCGGGAGGGGAGGTGGGGGGCTGCCGCTTGCGCCGCGCGCCCGCGCGGGGGAGGAGCCCGCGCGGGGCTGCCGCTTGCGCCGCGGACCCGCACCGGGGTGGTGCCCGCGCGGGGCTGCTGCTGGCGCTGCGCGCCCCCGCGGGGGTGGTGCCCGCTTGGGGCTGCCGCTTGCGTCGTGCGCGCCCGCGCGGGGAAAGTGCCCGTGCGGGGCTGCTGGCTGCGCCGCGCGCGCCCGCGCGGGGAAGGTGCTCGCGCGGGGCGGCTGAGCTGTGTGCGCAAGCCCGCGCACGGCTGCCGCGCCGCTAAGATGCCGCCCGCGTACGCTGCGCAGGACAGCCGCGCGGCCGCTACGCCGCCCGCGCATACCCGTGCGGGGCTGCCAAGCCGCGCCGTTTTTGCGCCGCGCCTTGCGATATGCTGCTGCCCCTGCCGCCCGGTTTCCATTTTCGCTTTTATGTTTTTCGGGTCACGGATTCAACCCAGGTGATTAGGATTTTACGGTACATTATTCGTTGTGCTGCCAGGCTATCGCCGGACAGCGGTCGGATCCACTGTTTTCGCAGGCAAAGCTTAAATCTTACTGCTGTGGTTTTCTTGGGGACTCTTTCTTAGGACCGAAAGTCGTGCGAGGACGTCGGGCAGTTGCTGGCGGTTCGGTCAACGCGTTTCGAGGTGGGTACCTTTATCCGAAAATGGGGATGTCGTCGGTTGGAACATACCGAGCTTCCCTTTCCTTCGTTATCGACGTTGGTTTACAGTTATGTTACTTATGGGTACGGTAGTTTCGGTCGATACTATACTATGAGTTTGTGACTAACCCCATGTTATGCACTTCATATTTTTGGAGTGACTGATGTCACAGGTGTCTTTGATCCATGTTTTATTATTTTTATGCTCAAGGCGCTTGCACGCACACCAGCGGTTTGGCCACCGTGTCGATGTACTTTTCCGGAGAGGTGGTCTGATGACCCGCGAACCCCACAAGGTGACGTTAGTAGGGGCCCCTTGCGGCTATTTGCGGTGCTGCACTCGTGCAGTGGGGGTTAACTTGCACCAATGTGAGAGCGGGACGGTGTTTCTTTTGCCCGAGGTCTCCGGACCATCACGGCAGGTGCTTAGTTCAGTTTCTCAGGGAGGGGTACGGTCGATCACAGGATGGGGTTGTGGATGCTCTGGTTCTACGGTTTGATTTATTATATGTACTCTTTTGCATCGTACTTATAGTTGCGTTATTCTTTTTACTCTTCTAGTCACTGACTTCCCACACTGTGACAGGTTCGCTCAGGGGTGGGATCCGGGACGGCGGTGAGGCTACGACTAGAGGGATCTAGCCTTTTCGAGTTGGTGACGTATTTTCCTCTTACTTATTTGATTATTTCGGTTGGTTAGACTCTATGCATGTGATTCCAGTTATCATGGATATTGTGGATGTTAGGATGGGCTTATGACTCTATATTTTGACCGGTTTCCTTATGATTCTAGTTATGCGATTTTGGACAACTGTTTTTAAATAAAAGAAAAGAGATTGCGAAAACGTTTTAAAAACCCGGTGTTGTGTGGACACCGTTTTCCAAACCCGTGGATTTATCCTTTCCAACTTATGTTGCTGTTTGGTCAATGTGTTTATTTAATGGTTCTCTTTTATTCTGCATCCTTGGCTTGCGTGGTTAAAGTATAGTTGTGATTTTGTACGCCGTGCATACGTTAGGGGGATCCGGTTAGCAACACCGAGAACGCTAGCGTATGTGGCGGGTCTGTGCACGTGACCGGCGGGTGTTTCCTTTTCAAAAGAAAAAAAAAAAATTATTACGCTATTTTTCCGCTTCAATAAACCCCCGGGGCGTGACAATATGAGAGTCAAGAAAAGAGCAAATACAAATATATTTCAGAAAAGAAAAAATCGTGGTCGAAGGATCTGATTAGAGGTCGAAATACAGGATCGAAGGGGTAGGATCAAGCACTGCCTCGTGGAAATAGAGACACCCGACCACTATCGAACTGACATGAGTGGGAACGTCATCAACTCTTCGAGTCATCGCTGCCGGCAAGGGAAGATCACGCGGTCCCTCCTAGAGAAGAAGGCACCCGACCCCGCAGAAGGGTCGGTCGAAGCGTGATAACACCTTTCCCCGGCGGAGAACACAAGACGCTGAGCGGCTCGAACTTCTCCAGCTCCTAGGGAGGGAGACAAGAGTCGTTTCTTCCCCAAGAAGGATCGTCTTAGTAGCTGTGCCCATATGCAAACAGACAAAACTCGGCTGGACCACCAGACATGAGATCCCCGATCGGTAGGTCACACACAAGGGTTGTCCCATAGGAAACCCCATTAGAAATTCAAGATGGGAAGACACCTTCATTGACTGGCGTCAGAACGCCGCCAGAGTCAAATTGAGAAGCCGCCTCAAGAATTCTCTTCGGGGCGAGAATGCTACGACCAAGGCACTGGCGAAGCAACGGTATGGGAACCTACATAAGGATGAGAGGAGATGCAAAGAAAGCTACAAGAAAGTGGCCCTTTTATGGCATTGAGTATGGACTAATATAGCATGGCACAATAACATTATGGCAATGAGTATGGACTAATAGTATAGTGATTTCATATCAGCATACTAGTATAGTGTTTATAGCTTTCCATATATATATATATATATATATATATATATATATATATATATATATATATATATATATATATATCTTACTACTAATACTTTTATTGGACCAAGAGGTGTAGAGCATATTTCTCGATGGATGAACTGACTGGAAACTATTCGTAGTTCTCACATCCTGTGGCTTACATCTTTTTATAAATCCAGATGCCACCGGTGAGGCACGTGACAGAGGCAAGTGTCTAGCAGTATAGAGATCTAGAGGGTCTAGTGGTATTTATCCATATATTTGTATTTTGAGAGTAAATATTGTATTTTGTGAGGATAAATAAAAAAAAATTATAACTAATTGTTATATGTCAAATGTTCATTCTAGTATTTTATTTTAGCTTTATTCAGTTGTATTTATATTTAAAGTTAAATATTCAGTTTAGTTTAGCAGTTTCACTCTGATATTGTATCTCATTATACTCGTAATACTGTTGAGATATTTGCTTCGTTCCTTTCGGGTATAAAAAGATCATGGCCGATTGACGGGTCTGTGGACGTGCCCAAACTGATCAAATTGGCGGTCTTGAGACGTGACAGTCCCACTCAACTTATTGAGCTCATCCAACTCAATTTATTAATTTTTGAAATCTATTGTCATGGAATAGAAAATTAGACATATTCTTAGCCCATAAATAAATAGCCAATTTTTTATTTTTATTTTTTTTCCTTCTTTTTTACTAAAAACATAAAAAGGTGAAGCAAAATGCTAGGCACATGTATTGGGGATGGTAAAATTTACAAATCTTTAAAGGTTGTAGACTTAGCATTACAAATCATTTGATTTAGGTCTTTTCCTAAAAATTTTTAAAATTTGTGTAGGAATCACACGCCCACGGGAGATGCATGTGATAAAAAAAATTGCTCTAGTCAAATAGAACAAAGCAGAATTGCTCCATTTTTTCTTTTTTTTTTTTTTCGTCTTTTTCGAATAGTAGGACTTGTACAACTTTAATACCCCTTCAAGTTTATCAAGAACTGTTTTTCATCTTTTGGACTGGAGCAATTTTTAATCCACCCTTCGTGGGTGTTTTATTCTAACAAAATTCTCAAACCTACTAATAGAAGTACCTCAATCAAATAGTTTGTTTGTTGAAGAGTGCAACTCAAATAAAAAAAAAGATCAAGGGGTCATTTCATAATAGATTAGAGTTCAGGAGTTATCTATACATTTTAACTTTTTTTTTTTAATTATTAATCAATTTTTGATACATAATAGCTAAAAATAAATGCAGAAAAAAAAAAATTTATGTGATTTGATAATTATCTACGTTTACGAAAAAAATGAAAAAAATATATTTTAATATATATATATATATATATATATATATATATATATATATATATATATATTTAGACCTTATATTTAATTTTTTCGGATAAAAAATTAAGAATTTTATTATAAATCACACTTTTTTTTTATTCCAAGAAAAATTCCAAAAGGCGTAATAGTTCATAATTTAGGTTTCTAGTGCAAGTGACAAAGGACGTGGTGGTTGATACCTGAGATCTGAAGTTTGAAGTCTATTTAATTCACATTTTCAACTAAATTTATTTTAAAATAAACGAGAAAAAAAATTTAAAAAAATAATTCAATTTTTTTTTTTTAAATTATAATAAAAAAAAATTAAATTAGAGAAGTATGAAAAAATTTTAAGCAAAAATGTTTATGTCGTTATTTTAAAAAATTTGAACCACTAAAGCAATTTGGTCGGAAACTTTCACTCCGACTCCACGGCGGAATCTAATGCCTCATGCGGTTGAGGAAGTCCTCAAGGAACACTATAAAACTATAGAAAGATTTCAATATAAGAATACTTTTTAGACAACTGTTTAGAAAAAACGCCTTAAATATTTTTGTAATATAGTAAATATTGATGTTTTAAAAAGTATCATCATATAAATTTTTTATTATATTAAATTAATTTAATAATTGATAAATTTTATCATTATTTTTAATTTTTAAATATTTTAAAATATCAAAATTTTAATAAATTCTTAAGTATCATTATATACGTTGTGATTCTTTATTTATCAGCACTTTTAACTATAATAGTAGACTATATTGAAATACTTTTAAATATTATTAAATATAAAAATATATTTTTAAATATTAAATTTTTTTGCAGTGCGACAACCCATTAGCTTTGCTAATTATCTTGGCCGCGGGCCCGTTGGGATTCGGTATAGAACCCGGAATAGGAGGGATATCTTTTTTATTTTTTCAAACGCACCAGAAATTAATCGGTATAGCTTATTCCGGTACAACTAGAATAAGTGAAAATTACTGTTCTCACTCTTTCCAACCACCCTCTTACTTTTTCTTTAAATACCCTCTCACGTCTACCGAGACATCATCTCTCACCTCATTATTACATAATAAAGTTTGAGAGTAAAAAGGTAATTTACCTTAATTAAAACTCTTTATTCATTTTATTCCTTATTCTCATACCAAACATAAAATCTCTTATCCCTGAAATCATTCCAAACACTTTTTTACACTAGTTTCGTATTTTATAGTTATTTCTGAAATAACTAGTTCTGTCTTATTCCGTTACCAAACGGTAGTACGTAGGTCCTCAAGAAACCGGTCGCTATATACTAATTAATTTTGGTATATGTATAAGGCTAAGGATGCCAATTAAAATCAACAATATTAATTAGACTCAGACTTATATAGATAAATACAAATTTTACACTAATAAAAATCAACTTTAAAATAATATAATATATTCCATAAACCAAGTCATTAATTAGCATCTTGGCCACCACACCTCACGTAGAGTCGTATGGTCCTCAAGAAACCAGTCGCTATGCACTAATTAATTTTGGCCATTCCGTTAACTTGGCCGCTAATGCTAAGGAAGGCAGTCAAAGTCAACAATATTAATTAAATTTGGACTTGTATACATAAATAAAAATTTTGTATCAATAAAAATCAACTTTGAGATGATATAATATATTTCGTAGACCAAGTCCGCGCTATCTTTCATGAACCAATTTAATGAGTTAATTAATTTAACTTAATTCAAATTCAGAAAAAAAAAAAAAAAAAAAAGTATATTTATATGATGTAATTATATGCAGATAATAATTTCTACCTCCAAAGTGGAGTGGAGTGGGAGAGAACGAATTCCCCTGTTGGCGGTATTAATTGAGTTTGGTTGGCTGTTACTAGAGGTTGACAAATTTCTTACACTTTGACATGTAAATCTTTTCTATAAAACTTTCATTTCACTTCCACACATCTTCCAAGAAGCATTCATATAATACCTGTAGAATTTAAATTTTAAAATTTAAATTTAAATTTAAAATTTTTTAATTTTTTTAATTCGAAATTTCGGGAGTATTCGTAATGAAGCGCTAACTTGACTTAGCGAGATCCAAACGTGATGAAACAAAATCGTCATTTGATCGGCCTCGTCGAGTTGAACAACGTGACGACGTCCGATTTTAAATTCGGCGAGCCTAAACATCAAAAAGGGTGAAAAATACTATTTTTACATTGTAATATATATTACAAAAAGGTCCATATTTTATGCATCAAATTACATGATATAGCACGTGGAGGGGCCTCTATGCAAGATACATCTATAGTGAGGGACTCAAATGAAAATATCGAGAATTCGGGGACCACTTATGTCACATCCCGAAGTCGAAACTGCGATCCGGAGTCGCCAACAGATCCGCCACCCATACGAGAACTCCGTATAGGCAAAGCGTCTAATCTGCAAAAGAACCACAACTATACAAATATCAGAACTGAAAAAAAAAAAAAAAAAAAAAAACTAATAATAATAATAACTCATATCACTATACAACTGTCAACTCATATACATAACCATCTCTCAACAGAGTAAAGAAAAATAATACAGCATGTACAACTATTAAAAGCTCCAAACACTGAAACAGAATCCGTCTGCTCTCCTCAAGTCTGGGTACGGATCTAGCTTGCGGCTCCCTATCCTCGATCAGAAGGAACTGCTAGTGCAGGAACAGGAAAAGGGGACCTCTGTAAAAATAGTCATCAACAAAAGGTGTGAGAACTACACCAAACAGTAGTTCTCAGTGGGTACCGTCTTCAAGGCCAACGGTCTGCCCACTAAGTCTACTAGAGACATAAGATAACAGAAATACCGTAAGTGAAAAAAAGAGATAAGTTGGAATAAAATCTACAGCTATCATGGCTCTATCTACAATACTCAAAGGGTGAAACAGATGATAGTATGCTACTCAATCTCGAGGTGCTTAATCAACCCAATCAACCGACCGGCACTATACCTGGTCCCGCCCGTACAACCATCACAGTCGGTCACACTAACACCTGTGTATCGCCGACGTGGAATCATACTCTAATATCAATCCAACTGCCTACTCCGAAATGGCACTCGAGGGGCGCGACCCTGCCCGACGAACATAACTAAGTCGAGTATGTAGCAGGCTAAAGTCCAAATCCGCGATCACTGTCCAACTCTGCTTCCAAATTCAGCAACAAGTTCAACTTGGTATAGATGCTAAACCAAATATTATCACAAGCTGAATCCAAAAGAAAAGTTGCTCACCATAAATTCTGGTCAAAACAAGCATCCAAAAAGTCCCAAAGATGGTGGAGAGCTCCCTATTTATAACCACAATGAAATACCCAAGCCTCAGCAAAAATCCAAGATTTCGAGCGGCAGGATCCAATAGGGGTTGCTCCCGGATACATGGCACCAATCCAGGGTGTGCCCGAAATCTAGATCGTGCCGTCCTCAACACGCCACGCGTCCCTCGACACAGCTAGTAGGCGCTAGCCAATCGGTGCATGCCACGTGGCGTGCAGTATGGGAGCTCGCGTTGACTGCGGCCCCGCGCTCGCAAAGCCGGTCCAATCCCTGGCTGCCACGTGTCCCACGCCGCGAATCGCTACATGACACGTGTCCCTATTGATCCACGGTCTTCGACGAGCTCCTAGTCATTTCGGGCACCAGAATCATAGGATTGGGCGCCCGAATTCACTGAAAACACACAAAAAATATGTTTTTACTAGATTTTCGCGCTGAGTCCATTTCTCGCATCCGTTTGGCGCGCAAACACATTCGACACTAGAAAAGGGTGTCACCATGCCGCTGACCATGTGGAGAAACATCAACTGGGATTCAGGTCACCACATCCTCCCCAACTAAAATAAAGTTTTGTCCCCGAAACTAAACATACGTCAAGTAAAACTCTCAAACAGGTAGAGGGGTAGGTGTCCAACATCACCGTCTCCAACTCCCATGTCGCCTCTCGCCCATCGTGATTACTCCCCAACACTTTCACGTCGGTATGGCCTGGTTGCACAATTCCCTCAACTCTCGAGCCAGAATTCACAATGGCACTTCTCGTACCCCTGATCCTCACCGATCTCAAGTGGAGTGAGTCAATCACGTGCGAAGGATCAAAAACATATCTCCTCAGAGCTGAGACGTGGAAAATATCGTGGACTCCAGCAAGTCGCGGCGGAAAAGTAATCCTATAAACAACAGGTCCAACACACTCAAGAACCTCAAGGGGCCAATAACTCGATGGCTGAGCTTCCTGCGAACTCCAAAACTCCAGATTCCCTTAGCTGGCGAGACTTTCAAGAAAACATAATAGCCAATCTAGAATTCCATGTCTCGACGCCTGGTATCAGCATAACTCCTCTGGTAATTCTAGGCGGTCTCAAGATGCCGTCAAATCAATCCGACCTTTTCCAATGCCTCCAGCGGGATATCTGGTCCCAGTCCAGAAAGCAAGCTCACAATGCAGCTCAACCTTACCAAAATCTAACAGCACATAGTACTCCTGCCAAGCTCACTATCTTAGCCTCAGCATAGTGCAGTCTCACTTATGCGCACCAGTGGTCAATAGCACAACAACAACTCAACAACAGCACAACCTCCACTTCTTACTCCCATAACTTTCTCTCGAGCAAAGACACTCACATCCACAGAAAGAGAAGAAATTACTAGCAGCAGGAACATCATCAACACTCTCAGCTCAATTTTTATGAAATTGTCGAAATTTCAAAAATCGTGAAAATAGGGTGCTAATCTCAGACCCGGCAAGACAAAGTCCGAGCTCGGGCTCTCCACCTCTGGAGCAAACCACCCTACACTCTCTCAACCGAGTTTTGGAAGTTCCGGCACGAAGGAATAAAGAAGAGCGATGCTCGAGTGTAGATGCTGCAGCTGTCGCCGCTCTGCTCTACTAGCAGGAAAGTAGGGAAAAGGAAAAGAAAACGGAGAAGAGGAAGAGGAGGTCTCTGCTTCTCTCTGGTGCAAGGAGGGGTGAGGCTACACATGCTAGAGGCTATAAGGTCCACTGCCTGGCCGCTCTGGATCCGCTCTCGAATCCTCAATAAGTGGGGGTTCTCACTCTGTCTCTCTTTGATCCTGTCATCAGAGTAGGATACACAACTATAGACATCGACCTGGTAGAGACCCCCGGGGACACTGCCTCCAGTTCTAATCATCTGCCACAACATGGCCAAGCCGAGAAGATATTGGATGCTTAAATCATAATCCTTCAGTAACTCTAACCACCGGCACTGCCTCTGGTTCGACTCCTTCTGAGTGAACAAACACTTTGAGTCCAAGTGGTTGGTGAAGATCTCACAATGCTCGCCACATCTTCAGAGCTAACACCACGGCTGCCAACCCAAGATCATGTGTAGGGTAATTTTTATTTTTTTTTTCTCATAATTCTTCAATTGCCGTGAAGTATAGGCAATTACCCTACCACGCTGCATCAGTACACATCCAAGGCTGCTGTGGGAGGTCGCTGTAAATCACAATCCTTCCCCCATAACCGGGAGGGCAAGGATCGGAGTAGTCATCAACCACTGCTTCAAATCCTCGAAGCTCCTCTGATAGGCCTCGCTCAAGATGAACTTAATTCCTTTCTTGGTCAGACAAGTGAGGGGAGTGGAAAACTTCGCCAAGCCTTCCACAAACCGACGGTAGTAACCAACTAGTCCCAAGGAGCTCTGCATCTCTGTGATGGTCGTCGGTCTAGGCCAATCCCGAACTATATCGACCTTCATCGAGTCTACTGCCACTTAGACGACTGAAACAACATGACTCAAAAATGCTACCTCCCGAAGCCAAAACTCGCACTTCTTTAACTTGGCGTACAACTTCTTCTCTCTCAAAAGCTGCAGCACTATCCTCAAGTGCTCCTCATGTGCAGTGTCACTCCCGGAGTAGATCAGGATATCAACAATAATCACCACATTAAATATATCCAAGTACGGCTAGAATACTCAGTTCATCAAATCCATAAATGCGACAGAGGCATTGGTCAATCCAAAAGGCATCACTGTAAACTCATAATACCCATATTGTGTCCTGAAAGCCGTCTTGGAGATGTCCTCGGCCCTCACCCTCAACGGTGATAACCGAACTGCAAATCCACTTGGACAAGATACAAGCTCCTTATAGCTGATAAAAAAGATCATCCATGCGCGACAAATGATACTTGTTCTAGATGGTCACTTGTTCAATTCTCGAAATTCTACACAAAGTCTTAATGATCCATCCTCTTTTTCACAAACAATGCTGGTGCTCCCTAAGGGGAGACGTTGGGTCTAACAACCCCTTATCCATCAAATTCTGTAACTGTGCCATCAGCTCTCTCAGCTCTACTAGTGCCATCCTGCAGGGTGCCTTCAAGATTGGTGCGATCCCGGAGATAACGTCAACCACAAACTCTACCTCCCTATCCGGTGGCATCATCATCAACTCAGGTAGAAGTACATTTGGAAACTCGCGAGCACTTGGAATATCCTCAAGTCCTTGTGCCGCCATAGACACCACTACCACTATCGCAAGGAAAACGACGCATCCATAGCTCATATCTGTCTCGCCCTCACTGAAGAGATCATGGAGATCATGGTTGCAAACATCGAACTCTTGCAGCCTCCGAAAACATACTCTTCCTATCTAGGCTCACAGAAGATCCCCGTTCTCTCGTTACAATCAATTGTCACATGATACGCCAACTAATCTATGCCGAGCATAACATCAAATTCCTAGAGCTGCTACCACCTAGTCGGCTGCTGTAGAATCCTTGACATGAGCTGCATACACACGCCCGCTCGGTACTGGGGGAGTCGTCTCTCCGTCTTTCTCGAAGAAGTGGCCTAATTAGTTTGGTCATAAGTCAGTAGAATTCCTGATATTTGTAGCAGTATAGAGGAAATCGGTGCTGTCGATAATGCCTGAAGTCCTGCTCACGGGCAAGCTGACCGAAAATGCCCTGACTGCCCACATTGAAGGCATCGACCATGTCTTTAATCATCCTGCTATGACTGATTCGGTCCTCTACAAATCACGCACCGATCCTGACGTCTTTACTGCTGCTATGATTGTTGTTGCTGCTGCCGGGATCCACCAGACCTCAGCGCATTTGAAGTCCACAACTCGGAGGATGAAATCGGGGAGGTCGCGGAGGCCTCTGCCTGCTAGTCTGCCTCCCATCATCCTGTGCTGGTCGCTTCTCTCCAGAACTCGCCCCTGGCACTTGGCTATTCTCTGGTAACTCTGTGGTCCCACGCTCAACCTATAGCGCCTGCTCCATCGACGCATCAAGAATTTGTGTTCACTAAGACCACGAATAAATAGATATCCTGGTGCAAATCTTGCTCAAACAGATATATCCTCTGCGCTTCATCTCGTGTTCAAAAGGGCACACAATTCAACAAACGTGTGATCTCCTGGACATACTCCAGCACTGTCCGGTCTCTTTGCTAGAGGTTCCTCAAATCTTCATCAAGTTTCTGTTGGATACTATCTAGAAGGAAAGCCTCGAACAACAAGCTGTCAAACTCCAGCCAAGATAAAAGATAGGCCCCAGATGAACCATCAGGCCAAAATCTTCGCCACCAAGGTGCTATACTATGGCTGGCAAACCGGGGTAGATCAAACTGTCAGAATCGGGTCCATCGATCAGTAATATCTCTCTACTCTACCTCGGATAGCTGTCAACCATGCCTCGGCGCTGCTCTACTAGTCATCGGCACTGAGGGGGTTACTAACACTGCTGGTGCTGTCGGTAATGCTGTCCCTGGAGACGCTGCTATAGGAGATGTCTCAACTAGAACTGCTGTTGGTGGCCTCCTCTGCTCAACCAAATGCGTCATCCGATTCGTGGTCTCTTTCTGTAACGACCCGGCCCACTAGCAATAATAACTCGTTGGGCCCAAACCACAGCCCAAAATGCTTAAACCCAGTTATTATTACTAGTATCCATGTCTTATATAAACCCAATCATAACCCCATTTTCATCCGATGTAGGACTATTGGGGTGTCACAAACTCCCCTCATTTAGGCCTGACGTCAGCCCAAACACACACAGCCAATCACAATATAATGACCCGGCCCACTAGCAATAACAACTCATTGGACCCAAACCACAGCCCAAAATGCTTAAGTCTGGTTATTATTACTAGTGTCTATGTCTCTTATATACCCAAACACAACCACATTTCCATCCGATGTGGGACTATTGGGGCGTCACAGACTCTCCCCGTTTAGGCCTGACGTCCTCATCAGCCCAAACACACACACACACAGAGCCCAAGATCACCAGACGATGTGAGACTTGTCTCGCTAGCCTCGTCATTCAGACCCTGACATAGCACGTCACCTTGTCTTTCAGACCCTGTCTCGGCTGAGACTCGCCACACACTTCCGGCTGGTGACTGACTCTGATACCAAATGTAACAACTCGGCCCACTAGGCCACTAGCAATAATAACTCGTTGGGCCCAAACCACAATCCAAAATGCTTAAGCCTGATTATTATTACTAGTGTCTATGTCTCTTATATACCCAAACACAACCACATTCCCATCCGATGTGGGACTATTAGGGTGTCACACCTCCTGACGCCGATAAGCCTCGGACAAAAGAACTACTTGAGTCCGTAACTCCCGAACCTTATCCTACTAAACCTGTCCAGACTCTGCCTGCGCGGTCTCATCCGATAGTGAAGGGTGTAAACATGTCGGTACTCTGCGTTGGGGAGACATCGCTCAACCAAAACCAAGGAAGGTTTAAACCCCAAAAAGAATAGAACACATGATCCAATCCAGCGAAAGTTTAAGATATGTCTTTCCTTTTATAGTACTATATTGTCTGCAGCAAACATAGTCACTTACTAAGAAAAGACATATCGATCACTCATCCCATCTCTTAGGAGAGTTACAAAACTCAATCAGGACACTCGCTACACATCGCGTCTCTCACGATAATCATTCTAGGGTCCAACCACAAGTCTAGAGTTTCTAAGTCCTCAATGACCTACATCCTAGGCTCTAATAACACTCTAATCTATCACGTCCCGGGATCGAAACTGCGACCCAGACTCGTCAACAGATCCACCACCCATATGGGAACCACGTATAGGCGAAGCGTCTAACCTGCAAAAGATAAATATACCACAACTATACAAATTTCAGAGCTGAAAAAGAAACTAATAATAAAAACTCACATCACTGTGCAACTATCAACTTATATACATAACCATCTCTGAACAGAGTAAAGGAAAATAATATAGCCTATATAGTACTAAAAGCTCCAAATACTAAAATAGGGTCCGTCTACTCTTCTCAAGCCTGGGTAGGGATCTAGCTTGCGACTCCCTATCCTCGATCAGAAGGAACTGCTGGTGAAGGAACAGGAAAAGGGGACCTCTATAAAAATAGTTACCAACGGAGGGTGTGAGAACTACACCAAATAGTAGTTCTCAGTGGGTACCGTCTTCAAGACCAACAGTCTGCCCACTAAGTTCACTAGAGGCATAAGATAACAGAACTACCGTAAGTGAAAAAAAGAGATAAGCTGGAATAAAATCTATAGCTATCATGCCTCTATCTACGATGCTCAAAGGGTGAAACAAATGATAGTATGAACTACTCAATCTCGAGGTGCTCAATCAACCTAATCAACTGACCGGCACTATACTCGGTCCCGCTCGCACAACCATCACAGTCGGTCACACTAACACCTGTGTATCACTGACGTGGAATCATACTCCAATATTAATCCAACCACCTACTCCGGAGTGGCACTCGAGGGGCACGACCCTGCTCGAGGAACAAAACTAAGTCGAGTATGTAGCAGGCTAAAGTCCAAATTCGCGATCACTGTCCAACTCTGCTTCCAAAGTCAACAACAAGTTCAACTTGGTATAGATGCTAAACCAAAGATGATCACAAACTGAATCCAAAAGGAAAGTTGCTCACCATAAACATAAGGATGTGATCAAGCTTTTACATCTTCATAAAATCCCCAAGGTCTCCACCCAAAGCTAAACAACACAAAGGGGTTCATAAGAAAACCTCCATGCTGAATTTGTCAAAGGTGACATTCCTTCCTCCTTATTCCTATTCTTGATTACACACATTACATGTTGAGCACTTGATCACCACTCACTTCATTCTTATTTGCTCTACTCTTCTATTTGCATCATGACTTAGAAGTAGAGCGGTATCCCGTGGCTTGTTAGATTGTCTCTGACATAATTATAGTATATGATCTTGAGACATATTATGATTTGATGATTTCATGATTGATGACATCTCGTATCTATTGCATGTTGATTGGGTTATATAGACCTGATAGGTTAGTGATTTCGGTGACATTCCTCTGGGAATATTAGACTTGATTGGTTGGTGACATGGTGGTATTTTGAGACATGGTTGACTAGATTTAATCAATGATTCCTTTTGGATTCTTTCTCGGCTATCTGCCGACAGTTGGCTATTGAGCATATTGCATCAATTATCATAGTTCGTGAGCATTTCGCGTACACCAGTGGTTTGATCCATCTCAAGAGGGTATTCTTTTTCGAAAAAATGGTCATACTTCCGACCCGTGAGCTCTACGAGGTCCCTGTTAGGGTTATATGCCGGGTAGGCGAGCAGGACGTGGCTTTGCTTAAGGTCCTTAGATTAATATGACAGATGATTGGATGATTGTAATGACCGTGATTTTGAATCGTTGAAATTTAAAATTTAATTTCAAATTGATCAAAATTTAAATTCGAAAACTCTTTTAATAGTGAGGGTGAAAGAGAGGGGGTTCGTTTCGCTAAACGAGGACCAATTGTGGCAAAACAAAAACACCACCTTATCAGTCCAGCAGTGCCAGATGTCATGGCGACCTCCATTTTCGAATTCAGTGTGTCGAAGCCACGAAAAAGCATGAGATTCAAGGAATCGTCGAAAATAAGAAATTTGGGTAAAAAGTATTGATCCTACGGAGGGCTACGTCTGATTTTACAAAGGAGGATGTATAGGAAACCTAGGGTTTTCTCCACCTACACAACTCCTCTCCCTTCTCTTCCTCGAGCCAGCTGCACAGGGCTTTCCCCACGCCACCCTCGACAATCCTCAACTGTCGATGAAGCCCCCGACCATAAGAATCTTCGAAACACCAACATCTCTTTTTTTCCCTCTCTCCCTCTCTCTCGAGTTTGACTCGGATCCACCCCAACCTGAAGTCGTGCCACCTCGGGACTCCGTCACCAACAACACGGTGCTCTGGAGACCCTCCGACGACGACCCTCGCCGCCTCGAGCCGCCAACCCACGGTGAACCCAAACTAGTGCAGTTCAGCTGCACCATCGCGCCGTTGTCACCACGGCTGCACCATCCTCCCCAACCCATAGCTATGCTATTAATAACACCAAGTCATTGGTGCTATTAGATTTTTGACCCTTGGATGAAGAGATGTATGGTTAGGATGATAGTGGGCCCCTAGGTTTAGTAGGTGGTTTGAAAAATAGTATAATCTAAGAGATAGAAATGATCGAAGGGGTAGTCTAACGGCGGAAAACTTGGTAGTTCCAAGTGCTTGCACTACAACAAAATTAGGTTATAAGAACATATTTTTGTAACGCTTTTGTGCAAGTGTCCTATATATATTCCATCTATATCCAAAATTAGGTTATAGGGACATTTTTGGGACACATTATAATAATGTGTCGCTATACATTCTAACGACTGCACATAGAGCGACAATAATAATAAGTGTCAGTATTTTTGCCAGCGATTTTTTTTTAAAATTTTAGAAATACTTAAAAGTATCGCTATAGCATAATTTTGTTATAGTGTTGGTGTTATCTCTCTCTCTCTCTCTCTCTCTCTCTCTCTCTCTCTCTCTCTCTCTATATATATATATATATATATATATATATATATATATATATATATAGAGAGAGAGAGAGAGAGAGAGAGAGAGAGAGAGAGAGAGAGAGAGAGTGTGTGTGTGTGTGTGTGTGTGTGTGTCCGGCTATTATGCTTGTAAAAGTACCAAGCATTTGGTGCTTGTGAGTTTTTCACCGTTGGATCTAACCCTTTGACTAATTCCTCCCATTAGATCATGCTATTCCACCAACCACCCACAACCCAAGGGGCTCACTATTATCCTAACCGCACATTTTTTCATTTAAGGACTAAAAACCTACAAGCACCAGGGACTTGATACTTTTAAAAGTATAGGAGCTCATATATATATATATATATATATATATATATATATATATATATATATATATATATATATATATATGAATGAATGATGTGTATTAGTATCTTTAATGTAGCTTAGTTTTACTTGTTATTTTGTTTTACTGATTAATTAATCTTCTCTAGGAGACCAATTAGCAAGCCAAGAGTGTCACAAATATTTGAGTGAAGTACAAGTGGTGGGACTAATTTGATTTCTTAGTAGAGAAGGATAATTTCGTTACTTATTTTGAAGACCAAGATTCGGAGAAATTTGTTTAATTAACAAAGAGCAGTAATTTGTGTGTTCTATTATGGCAAGATAGCAGGACACTACTTTAGTTGCTGCTTAAAGTGATCACATTTGCTGTAAGGTGTTATGACAAAGGTGCACAAACTTAACGGAATAAAAAA
Source organism: Tillandsia fasciculata (assembly GCA_029168755.2). NCBI lineage: Eukaryota > Viridiplantae > Streptophyta > Magnoliopsida > Poales > Bromeliaceae > Tillandsia > Tillandsia fasciculata. Next base: position 15,372,989 of record CM054936.1, read on the forward strand.
TGATCTGAAATAAAAAACGATCATCACACAAAAGCAAATCTCAAAAGCACAACAAAATAATAACACACAGATTTATGTAAAAAAATTTTACAAAAAAAAAAATTACGGATGAACAAGAAAGGTTTCACTATATGAAAAAGGGAATACAAAAAAGTTCTTTATACATCACCAGAGCCCTCCGTTTCCTACCACAGACATCTAATTTTCTTTCTCAATTTTTTTTTCAAAATTTATCGTCGCACCATGAAACCGTCGACGAATCGAAAATATAAAATCGAAGCGATTTCTATTTCCGAAGGCACATCTAACATGTTGGATTATGTAAAATCATATTTCGAGTCGATATCACAGTACTCAACTCAGCGACGAGTTGAATATGTTGGATTTGATTCTAATTTGATCCAATCTTATTCCTAAAGATTAAGAATGATTTAGGAATATTTTAAAGAGAATTCTTAAAAGGATATCGACGACGACTAGAAGTGAATTGGAGACTCAGATAGACGATAGAGATCATTTCCTATTAGAATTAGGTTTTTAGATTTATATTAACTCTTGTGATTCATCTTTTATTTTTTAGAGCTTCATTGCAAAAAATCCCTACTTGAGAGAAAAAAATGTGGAGAGCCTCCGTGAGAGAGTTTCTTGTAATCTAATTTTACTCCTTATACTTTTGTGTCGTGGATTAATCGAAGAACGCATTGAGGTGGTCTTGCCCATGGACGTAGGTCGACACATTGTTGGCCGAACTACGTAAATTCTTTGTCCTTGTATTCTCTTATTCGTTCTATTAGTTTAGTTATTCTCGTGCTTGTTTTTTACGTTCGTTCTTGTTTACTTTCATCTACGAAAGATCCTGTTTCTGCTGCGCTCGTATGCTGTGTGAGTTGAGGTGTGCTCGGTAACCCCACGGCCGGTTTCCCCTTCAATTGGTATCAGAGCGTTTGGTTCTTCGTAGTTCGTTGACGGTGAAACGATGGTGGAAAAAGTTTCAGCGACAAAGTATGAGATTCCTCGGTTTGATGGAGCGAACTTTGCGTTGTGGAAACTGATTTGCATTGCAATGGAAACGGTTTTGAGAAGATGATCAGTTTTGATTAAAGATGCTTGTGAAATCGCCCTGCAAGGAAAGGAGAATAAGCCGGAAGGGATGACGGATAAACAATTTGAAGAGAATGACAATATAGCTTTGGCAAACCTATATTTGGCACTGGATGATTCAGTGCTATTCAATGTGGAAACTGAGACTACCGCAAAAGAGATTTGGGATAAATTAAAAAATCTCTGTAAAGGAAAGTCATTGGTGAATAAAATCTTCTTAAGACAACAATTGTACAATCTAAAGATAAAGGACGGGGCACCGGTACAAGAACATCTAAGTACATTCAACTCTATCGTGAGCAAGCTTGCTGCCCTAGACGTGAGAATTGATGAAGAAGAAAAGGCAAGTATTTTACTTTGCTCGATGCCGAAAACTTCAGATAATTTGATTATGAACTTGAGCCATGTTGAAACCCTTAAAATAGAGTCGGTTGTTGCATCGTTACTTACCGAGGAGTTGAGGCATAAGTTTAGCCAAGGAAGTTCTTCAGGGGAAGCTATGATAGTACGAAGAAGACCTTTCGAAAGGGAGCGTGGTGATCGAGGAAAGTCAAGAGCAAAATCCAAGGGCAAAAAGAAAGTAAAGTGCTGGAATTGTGAAAAGTTGGGGCACGTGAATAAAGATTGTCGGTAAAGGAGTTGATTGTAAATCCAATTCAAACAATTTAATATAGCCGAAGCGGATGCTAAGTCGGCTAGTTCGGAGGACGGAGATGCGTTAGTCGCATTGGATGGATCCGAGCTTATTTATCATTGGATCTTGGATTCAGGGGCGTCATTCCACATGACTCCATATAGGGAGTGGTTTCATTCTTATACGTCACATGATGGAGGAGTTATCTATTTGGGTGACAACACGGCCTGTCCGGTAGTTCGAGTGGGAGACGTTCGGATCAAGATGTTTGATGGTGTTATTCGGACGGTTTCTAATGTTCGACATGTTCCTGCACTTCGAAAAAATCTTCTATCACTTGAAAAATCTAGCAAACAAGGGTTTAAATTTATCGGCGAGAAAGATCATTTGAAGGTTTGTCAAGGTTGTTTAGTGTTGATGAAATGAGAGCAAGTAGGTGGTCTTTATAGATTAGTGAGCGAGACTCAAGTGGGAGAAGTGGTTGTTGCAAGCGCAAAGGTGGAGTCTTCAACGATATGGCATCGCCGTTTAGGACATATGAGCGAGCGCGGATTGCAGCTATTATCCAACCGTGAACTTCTTTTAGGTTACAAGTGCGCGCCATTAGATTTTTGTGAAGATTGCATTTACGGGAAGTAAAGAAGGTTGTCTTTTTCTCTATCACATCAAAGAAGTAAGAAGCATCTCGAGTTGATTCATTCGGATACTCAAGAGTCGCCCGATACTTCGTTGGGCAGATGTTCTTACTTCGTTTCATTTATTGATGATTACTCTCGAAAGGCTTGGGTGTATATTCTAAAGCGAAAGTCAGATGTATTTGAGACTTTTAAGAAGTTCAAAACTCTTGTAGAGAATGGAAAGGATTTAAAAATTAAGTGACTACGTTCTGATAACGGAGGGGAGTATTGTTCAAGAGAATTTGATGAGTTTTGTAATGGGCACGAAATTAAGCGGCATCTCACGGTACCCGATACACTGCAACAAAACGGTGTAGCGGAGATGTTAAATAGAACACTCATGGAGAGGGTCCGTAGCATGTTGAGTACCTCAAAACTCAACAAGAGATTTTGGGTTAAAGCCGTGAGCACAGCTTGTTATTTGATTAATCGAGCGTCGACAAAATCACTTGGTTTGGAAATTCCTAAAGAAGTCTGGAGCGGCAAGTCCATTGATTACTCCTATCTTTGTGTTTTTGGATGTGATGCTTATGTGTGGATACCGAATGAGAAAATCTCAAAATTGGATAAGAACTCTCGGAGGTGTATATTTCTTGGCTATGCGAAAGGTATTAAAGGGTATCGATTGTGGGACCCTACTACCTACAAAATAGTCGTAAGTTGTGACGTTACCTTTAATGAAGGGTCCTTTCAAGACACCAAGAAAAAACAAGATGATGATACTATGATTCCAATTGAGCTCTTTGAAGTACGCGATGAGGTGCAAGTTGAGCAACCACAACAGGACGATGAAGTGGTTGATGATGAACCAGACTTGGAATCTCCGCAATCATCCGAAGATACAAATTCACTGGTAGAGTCGCCAGCGGATTTCAGGCATCCTAGGAGGGTTATTAGACCTTCTATAAGGTATAATGACTATATTACTTCATTTATTCCTTCTGCCAACCATATTAGTGCATATGTTGCTTTGGCGGAGGAAGATGAGCCGACTTTGTATAAGGAGCTTGTGAGTCGACCGATGCTGGGAAGTGGCAATGCGCGATGGAGGAGGAGATGGAGTCAATTCGGACGAACAAGACTTGAGAACTTATTGATTTGCCGAAGGAAAGGAACGTGATTGGATGTCGGTGGATGTTTACGGTGAAGAATGATACAGATGGGAATGTGGAGAGGTTCAAGGCAAGATTGGTGGTGAAGGGATATGCTCAGAAGTCGGAAATAAACTTCGATGAGATCTTCTCACCAGTGGTTCGTCTTACCATTATTCTTGTTGTTTTGGCGATCGCGGCGGTCATGGATTTGGAGCTTGAGCAGATAGATGTAAAAACAACATTCTTGCATGGTGACCTGGAGGAGAAGATATATATGTCGCAACAGGAAGGCTTTGTCGAAAAAAATAAGGAATATTTGGTTTGTCGGTTGAACAAATCGTTGTATAGCTTGAAACAGGTGCCAAGGTGTTGGTACAAGCGATTTGATTCCTTCATTATGAGTTTGGATTTTGATAGGCTTGAAGGAGATCATTGTGCATATTTCTGCGATTATAATGACGGGAGCTTCTGTATTTTGTTATTATATGTCGACGACATGGTGGTCGCCGAAAATAACAAAGGCCGAATATCTATCTTGAAAACTCAGTTTGCCGGTGAGTTCGATATGAAGGACTTAGGAACCGTGAATCAAATACTCGGGATGCAGGTACTACGAGAGAGAAAGAATAGAAAAGTTTGGCTTTCACAGAAGAGTTATGAGGAGAACGTTCTGCGGCGCCTCAACTTGCAGAATGTAAAGCCAGTTTCTACCCCATTTTCTATTCATTTAAAATTGTCAGTCGAGCAATCCCCGGGTACGGAAGCAGAAAAGTCTGACATAACTCGGGTACCATATTCATCTGCAGTAGAGAGCCTTATGCTTGCCATGGTGTGCACGAGACCTGACATTGCTCAAGCAGTGGGAGCAGTGAGTCAGTATATGGCGAATCCAGGTTGTGAACATTAGAATGCAGTGAAGTGGATTCTCAGGTATTTGAGAGGCACTGCGGATTTCTCACTCTGTTATGATTCTGCGGGTTTGGAGTGCGTTGGATATGTAGATACAAATTTCGTAGGAGATAAAGACAAAAGAAAGTCTACCACGGGTTATGTTTTCTCCATGAGCGGTGGTGTCATTAGTTAGGAGTCAAAGCTTCAGTCGGTAGTCGCTTTGTCGACGACGGAGGCGGAGTATATGGCAGTGACACATGCTTGTAAGGAGGCTATCTAGCTAAAAATACTTTTAGGAGAATTAAAAGTGAAGTAAGATGTGGTCGGAGTGAATTGTGATAGTCAAAGTGCAATACACTTGGCGAAGAATCCGGCGTTTTACTCTAAAAAGAAACACATTGATATTCGTTATCACTTCGTGAGAGATGTAGTGGATGAGGGTTTTATCTCATTGTTGAAAATTTACGCATATGTGAATACATCAGATATTTTAACGAAGCCGGTGACTCGAGAGAAGTTCAATTGGAGCATGACTTCTCTCGGTCTTGGAGCTACGTGAGGAGAGTGGGAATTTGGCAAGATCTTCAATTTTGTGTTTTATAGAATTCGGCACATGCTTTTAAGTGGGAGAATTGCTGGATTATGTAAAACCATGTTTCGAGTCAATATCACGGTACTCAACTCAGCGACAGGTTGAATATATTGATTTGATCCTAATTTGATCCAATCTTATTCCTAAAGATTAAGAATGATTTAGAAATATTTTAAAGAGGATTCTTAAGAGGATATCGATGATGACTAGAAGTGTGGTGCCCCGATTTTTCGTACGACTTGACTGGGTGGTCGGCGGTGAGAAAACACCTATTATTGATGTATCGAGCCCGTTGTGCGTCAAACGGATGCCAAAAATGGACTCAGCGCGCGAAAACATTGAAAATCGACTATTTTCGGGCAAAATGGGCCTAACGGGCCGAATGTTCGGGTGGGCCGGTCCACGTCCCACTTGGCGTGCACTGGGACGAGCGAGCGGGGCACAAGGACACATGGCGGACTCCCATTGGTCGGGTGGCGGCGCCGGAGTCGAGGCGCCGCATGCGCCGGGCGCGGCGCACCGTGGACCGCACCAGGGCACGTGGCACGCGCCCGTTGGCGGGCGCATGGACCCGGCGGCCCAGCACAGACCGCAATCCCTGCGCCGTGCCGTGAACCCCGCGTGGACATGTGTCGCGACCGGATGAATTTGGGCGCGCACAGTGTGGAGCCGGGGGGCGGGTTTCGGGCGCCCGATTCTTGCGCCCGAATCGGAAACCCCCCTTTTATGGATTTGGGCTATAAATAGCCCATTTATGCCTTCTTTTTGGGTTCTTTCCGAGCCTCTCTTGAGCTCTCATTCAACAGAAACCTTCCTCGGCGACTCTTCCTTGATATTTGGGATCCCAGAGATTTTTTGAAAGACGTTTCATCAGCTTCCTCCTCGACATCGTGAGCTTCAACACGCCTTCGATATCGAGCTTTTCCGTCGACGTTTCGCCCGCAGGTTCCCCTGGGCTGACCTGAGGGAGTTTTTGGCCGATTTCTACGGCATCGTTTCCATGAGAGGTAGATCTTCGATTTTTGTATTTACCACTCCTCTCAGTATTGGGTTTTTATTGGGGTTTTCGTAGCATCTTTGAACCCCTTTCTTGCTGCTGGTTTTTCTGCACAGCAGAGCTTATTTGATTTTTATCTCGGTGCTCGGTTATTGGATTTCAGCCCGTGAGGACTCGATCGACTTCTACGCTTCGCGAGGGTCGCAGCCATATTTTTATCAGAATTATTTTAGATCATCTCATAGGTGATATTTTGACTTCTTCTGGACTGATTTTTCGCAGAGTTGTAATTTTGGGGATTTTTGCTTACCGCGGTGTTTGGTATATATCTCAGCGACCGGGAGGAGTTTTCTGGTGTTTTTGGGCTCATTGGGATCGTGGAAACCTGAGGAGTATCCCCATTCAGTTTCGGCTTATTCGGACTTCGGATCGACGTGTGCATTCAGGTGGGTTGCTTTTGTCTCTAAAACTGGTGGATGGTTCTCTAATTCTATATATTAGTGAGCATGCATGTTTGTGAGATGTGATAGAAAGCATGTTGGTGAGAGATGATATTTCCTTTTGTTGATATTGAGATCATGTTGGTTAATGTTTTCTATTACGTTCAGTTAATTAAATACTATTATTGGAACTTTGACCTAGCACCCTGTCATATGTTACATGTATCAACCAGACTAGTAGAAAACCCAAACTTAGGCTAGTTTATTTATGCTTTAAACACTCCCACACATTTATTTGTTTTTCCTGGACTTAGAGTATTCCTTGCCTGGGTAGTGGGCCGAGTAGTCGGGATGTTGTGGGATGCATGTTACACCTGTGCCTGGGGGCCGAGTGGAGTCTGGTAGCTATGATTAGATCAGTGCTAGTCTTCGGAGCCGTCTGAGTCGACGGTGGGTCCCGGCTGTCGAGTATTTCCAGCCAGTGAGTGAGAGATGTGATTTGAGTACTATCGATCTTGTTGACTGTGGATTTGGATTATAGCCTGTATGAGCCATATTGAGCTCGACAGAGATACGCGGATACTTTTCTCGGTGGGGTCCCGCCCCTCGAGTGCCACTCCAGAGCTAGGCCTGTTACTTTGCTATCGCGACTTGTCGACGCAGTCCTTCTGGCTGGGCTCTTTTTGGGCAGTCACGGACGCACTACGTAAGCCCAGTCCTCCGTGGATGTAATGGCAGTAGGTGGGCGCAGATTTGACTGGACCCTATGTGGTAGTCAGTGTAGATTGGGTGATTGTGTTATCGAGAGATAGTAGATGCATCATGTTCCATCTGTATCACCCCTTGAGCATTTAGATAGAGGCATAGTAGCTGTAGAGTTATTTTCAGCATTTTCTTATTGTACTGTATTTGTTACTTTATGCCTCTAGTAGACTTAGTGGGCAGACCGTCGTGCTTGGTGGCGGTACACACTGAGAACTACTGTTGGTTGTAGTTCTTACACCCGCTGTTGGTGACTTTTATCCCAGGGACTTCTTCTCCAATTCCTGCTGCTCCAGTTGCCGCTCCATCTGACCGACGTAAGGGAGTCGCGAGTTAGATCCCTACCCGTTCCAGTGCTGAGAGTAGATGTACTCCTTTCTTGGTGATGGTTTAGTACAGTCAGTAGTTTGGATGTATCTTGTATTTACTTGAGAGTTTTATTTTGGAGAGACTTTTGTATTGTGAGGACCTAACATATACTATTTGGAGTTGTAGTTATTTATTTCAACAATTTACCTTTCCGCTATGATATCTGTTTAGTGGCTAATGTTATCTTTTGTAGGTTAGTCGTTTCGTCTATACGGGGCTTCCCGTATGGGTGGCGGATCTGTTGGCGGGCCCAAGTCGTAGTTTCAACCTCGGGGCGTGACAAGAAGTGAATTGGAGACTCGGATGGATGGTGGAAATTGTTTTCTATTAGAATTAGATTTTATAGTTATATTAACTCTTGTGATTCATCTTTTTTTTTTTTTTGAACTTCATTGAAAAAAATCCTAATTGAGAGAAAAAACGTGGAGAGGTCCCGTGAGAGAGTTTCTTGTAATCCAATTTTACTCCTTATACTTTTGTACCGTGGATTAATCAAAGAATACATTGAGGTGGTCTTCCCCATGTACGTAGGTCGACACATTGTTGGCCGAACCACGTAAATCTTGCGTCATTGTATTCTCTTATTCGTTGTATTTGTTTAGTTATTCTCGTGTTTATTTTCTACGATCGTTCTCGTTTACTTTCATCGACGAAAGATTCTGTTTTCACTGCGCTCGCGTGCTGTATGGGCTGAGATGTGCTCGATAACCCCATGGTCGGTTCCCCCTTTATAACATAAGGAAAATCACGAGGTACTAAATTTTGATATGGATGCTGTGGTGGATGGTTGTTTTGGCCAAAATAAATGTCAAATCCTTCTTATAAAACATTGTCCTCTCTATAAGAGAGTTGCTGTTCATGTTCAGTTCAAGTCGTCTTCTTCTTCTTCTATTTCTTTTTTTTTTGAGAGAGAGAAAGATAATATACTACTCACTTTGTTTATTTTAAAATAAACTTAGCTAGAAATGTGAAGCAATTAGACTCCGAACTCAGGACATCGGGTATCAACCATCAAGCCCTTTGTTACTTACGCCAGGAACAGTTGATTCTTCAATTTGTATAAGTTTGGTTTTGATTCAGATTTTTCGAATAATGTATTGTACTCTTTCTTTTATGTCTATACTAAGTACACTCCATTGAACAACTCCTTAATTTTTTTTTTTTTTTTTATTTACACCCTTTTAACCCTTTTTTAGAGTTATTTTTGTTAGTTACGGTGAAATTTTTGTTAAATTTAACAGCTTTATTAGCTATCGATTGATTCAGTTTTATTTGCTAAAAATTGATTAAAACCATTAAAGTATTATTATTTTTTTGCTATAATTTAATTTTTAAATAAAATTATTTTGAGTAGTTTTTGTGCAACCAAACACCACACATTATGCGCAATGGGAAACAATTGCCTGAACCCAGTGTACACATATACTGTATGCACCGCACGTACATATGATCCTATATGTTTGATCTAATAAAATATTTAAAGAGCCTATATTGGAAAAAGAGTTATAAATTTTTGAAATGAAAAACTTCAAATTCCACCTGTGGTACAGCTCACTTTCACTTTGCCTTCTATTTGTACTTCATTTTTCTGCGGTTTAGTTTATTTTTATTTTACTATTTTATGATCTACAAAGTTATATTTAACTGTCATGTCATATATTTAGCTTATTTTTTATTTTGACATTCTGTAATAATTTTAAATTTTTTTATTTTTTTATAAAATAAAAATTAAATTATAAAAAAGCAAAGTAAAATTTTTTAAACTACAGGATGATAAACTAAAAAATGTGATGTACTTTAAAAGACCTATCACGTCGGTATGTAGTAGTGTAGAGAAAAAAAGGACAAAAATTCATTCAATTTATATGAAACCGGTGTCAAATTTTTTTAAATTTTTTTTTATATATATATATACATAGGCCATTTAAATACAAAAGGTGCAGCCAATAATTAATTAACTTATGCAATTACTTGTACGTCAATTTTCAATGAGTAACTTTTTAAAATCCGAGCCCAATTCAACTAATAAAGGAACTACAGATAAAAAAAAATTACAAGATTTGGTTAAAAAAAAAAAAAAAAAAAAAAAGAGAGAGAAAAACTTACTACTGTAACCTCAAGTAAAATAAAAAATCAATAAAATAAAAAAAATTTTACGTAAATATTCGTCTTTTTATTTTCTTCTTCTAACTTTCAAAAATTTAATTTTTTTTCCCTTAAAATTTTAAATTGATGCGTTTAAACCCCACCGTCAGGTTCCATCACTTTTCCATATATTTTTTGTAATTTATTACTGTATATACTGAATAGGCCCTTAAAAGTATTAGGAATATATTAAAAAAGTTTTTTTCTCTTTTTTTTTAGACTGAGTAATAGTAGTTTTATCATTTTACCCACTTAGTTAACCTTGAAACTCTCTTAAAAACATAACTAAAATATTAAAGGTGCAAAACATAAATTTTCAAAAAATTTAAAAAAAATTAAAAGGTGGATATTTATCAAATTTTTTTCGTATTTTAGTCAAAATTTTAATATTAAAATCACTATCACGAAATTTTAAATATATATATATATATATATATATATATATATATATGGGTCCGACTACTATACTCTTATGAGTAAAATCTTTTTGTACTTATAAATTTTCATCCCTTAGATGAAGGAATGTGCTGTTAGGATTATAGTAGTCCCTAGAATTTATACTATTTCTCCAACAACCTAGTAAATCCTATGGAGACCACTATCATCCTAACCGCACATTTTTTCATCCAAGAGTAAAAAAAAATTATGAATATAAAAGAATTTATACTCATAAGAGTATAGTAGCCCTACGCATATATATATATATATATATATATATATATATATATATATATATATATATATATATATATATATATAATATATATATATAATTAGGCTAGAATACTATCGATAGCACCAAGTCATTGGTGCTATCAAATTTTTAGCCTTTGGATTAAAAAATGTGTGGTTAAAATGATAGCGGTCCCCTAGGGTTTACTAGGTGGTTGGTTGAATAGTAAAAATCTTAGGGGACCACTATAATCCCAACCGCATATCTTTTCATCCAACGGCAGAAAACTTGATAGCACCAATTGCTTGGTGCTATCGATAGTATTCTAACCGGACTCTATATATATATATATATATATATATATATATATATATATATATATATATGCATATAATAATTTCTCCCTTGGAAAAAGGGTTTTGAGTAAAATTTTTTTGTCGGCAATAATTGAGTTTGGCTGACTCGTAAGTCCTTTTATGAAACTTTCATTTTATTTTCTCTCATCTTTCAAGAAACTTTTAAGAAATTACTTTCCTCCAATTTTTCTTCGCTATGTACTATATACCCGGTAAAGATTGCAAAATAATAGCTCGTCTCTAAAGCTTAAATTGCTACATAGTGATGCTCCTTTCAATAATTATATTCAACATTTTTTTTATCGTGGCCGACTTAAATCCTTTTTTATAGATCCGTTTCGTGAAGTTAAATTAAAATGGTTGTAAATTATGAGACATGGATCCGTTGGGATTCAAACTTGGGACCTTCCGTTCTGATGTCATGTTAAACAATGTGAAACAACCTTTATTTTTTGAAAACTTAAGCTATCAGGTGACAATGTTATCTTCGGGCTTAAGAATTTTTAATAGGTCTAAAATATGGATTTGATTTAAATAGGAAAAAATTAAGAACATGCTAAAAGTCTTTACCACTTGCGCTAGGAACAGTTGATAATATTATTTTTACACTCCATAATGAGTAACTACAGTTTTGTATTTTTACCCACTCCTTTAACATCGAAATTCTTTGAAACATATCTAAAATTTTAAGGGTATAAAATATAAATTTTTAAAATCATAAAAAAGAAAAAAAAAAAAAAAATGAATATTTACAAAAAATTTTATATTTTAATCTAAACTTTAATATTAAACCTCTATTACGAAATTTTAGAAATATAGTATATATATGTTGTAATTATATGCAGATAATAATTTCTCCATCTAAAAAAGTGTGGAGTGTGGGAGGACAGATTGAGGACAATAATTTCTTCCTGTGAAATAGATTGTAGACAATAATTACTACCTCTAGAAGGGTGTGGAGTGGAGGAGGACAGATTCCTCTAGCAAAAATTGAGTTTTGTTGATTTTACATAAGGCGAACAAATAAATTTCTCGAGCTTTGACTTACAAGTCTTCTATATGAAACTTTAATTTCATTTCCTTTCCTCTTTCAAGAAATATTCAAAAAATTTATTCTCTCCAATTTTTCTTTGCTATGTACTATATAATTGTTAAAGATTGTAAAACAACCTATTATTCTTAAAAACTTAAATTGTTACAGAATGATAAATTTTTTAATAATTATATTAAGTACTCCTTCTCACTGATGATCTCGAATCTTTTTTTTATAAACATCTCTTTTTATCTTAAGTTACTAATTATGTATCTGGATTGATCTTTAATTGATGTATCCGGGCAGATCTAATTGTGGAAAATTTGGTAGCACTAAGTGTTTTGTGCTATTGATAGCATAGTAGCTAGACTCATATAGAACTAGGCTACTATGATATTAATAGCACCAAGTCAATAGTGCTATTAAGTTTTTGAGCTTTGGATGAAGAGATGTGCAATAAAGATGATAGTGGGCTCATAGGGTCTAGTGGGTGGTTGAAAAATAGTATGATGTAAGAGATGGAAATGATAAAAGGGATAGATCTAACGGCAAAAAACTTGGTAGCACCAAGTGTTTATCGATAGTATAGTAGCCGGACTCATATAGAACTAGACTACTATGCTATTAATAGTACAAGTCATTAGTGCTATTAAGTTTTTGACCCTTGAATGAAAATATGTGCGTTTAGAATGATAGTGGACCCCTAGATTTTAGTGGGTGGTTAGGGAACTAGAATGATCTAAGCCCCTAGATTTTAGTGGGTGGTTAGGGAACTAGAATGATCTAAGGGATCGAAATGATTACAAACCGCGGAAAACTTGGTATCAAATATTTGTTCTTAAGCCATAAATATTATATAAAATAATTTTTTACAAATATAAATGGAATATTTTTTTCATAATTTGTTCTTAAAGCCTACGTAAAATATATATAGAATTGTGGTGGATAACAAAGAAATATTTAAACACCAGGTGCCAATAATTTCTCCCTCGGTAAAACAATTGCATGGGGCTAAAACTTCCTATGCTTTCGCATCTCTGTCTTCCCGAACTTACTACCTTTTTGTGCAGCTTGTATTATATTTCCTGCCCTCTTCCAAGAAGCATACAAAAAATTACTTTTTCTATTTTTTTTTTTTTTTTGACACTTGTTATTATATCTACTCAAAATTAGATAAAAAATTAATAAAAATTTTATTTATCATAAAGAGCAATATCATTCTGATTTAAATTCTAATTTTTCTCTCATTTTTTATGAGATTTTTATTTTTATTTTATTTTATTTTATTTTGAGAAGACAAATAAAATCAAAAAATTATAAAATTTAATTTCTAAATAATTTTAATAGTGTAAATCATGTCTACCAAAGTTGATCACCGAATCGAATTTCTTATTATAAAACAAAAAAACTTGAAAGTATTTATAAACCTTAATTCGTATTTTCGAAAACATTCTAATACTTTTTAAATATATTTATTATAATATAATAAATAAAAATAATAATAAAATACAGTATAGCAGGGTGCAATTAAGTCTTACTTTCATTAAATGCAAAAGAAGGCGGTGATCTTTGTCACTTTCTTTCTGCAATTTCCTCTTCTTCTTCTTCTTTTTGTCTTTTTTTTCTTTGTTTTTTATTTTGATATGAAGGTTTCCAAGTGATTGATTGATCAATTGCTTGACTAGTGCTGCAATAGTAAAGTTATCTTTAAAAAAAATAAATAAAGAGGGCATATTTATGGAACCCACTTTACTTAATAGAATTTACAAGTTGATTCGAAGATTGTTTGATTTTCTTATAAAATAGTTGATTTAGACATTGTTTGGTTTTCTATAAAATTATTTTTTTTAAAAAAAAAATTTTGATTGAAAAAAAATTTGTTGTCCGGTTTAGTTTTTTTAAAAAAAATTATTTTTTTAAAAAAATTAAATTAAATCTAAAAATTGTATTTTCGGCTTTCAAAATATTATTAGAAATATAGAAATTATAATTTTTTATTTTTTGTTTTGTTTTTTGAAAAGTAATTTTTTATTTTTTTATTTTCTGAAAAATCATATAAAAACAATTCTACTCATACGCCCTAATAAAGATATATATTTTATATTTTATCTATGTGACGTGGACACGAAACACGGAGACTTGACGGATTTAAAAAAATAAGGATACGGACACGGCGGGTACACAGCTGGCTGATAAAATATAATATTTTAGTACAACAATATATATTAATTATATATAATATATTAATTTTATGAAAAAATATTATATTTTTACCATCAAATATTATCTACCAAACTTGATTTATTAAGATTATAAAAAAATAAATTCTAATTTTTTTTTAATGAGATAAAAAAAAAACTTAGCATAGAAATGAGATAAAAAAATTATTTAAATTTAGAACTATATTTTTTTTAATTAAATTTTTTTATATTTTTAAATTGATTTTATAATATAATAAATTAAATTAATAAATTATAATATTATATGGAATAATATGAACCAACTAATTAAATTAGAATTTTTATGAAATCCAACTTTTCATAAGTGAAATTATATATTAACTAATTAAATTACTATTTTTAATATTTTATCAAATTCAAAATCCTAACTTGGTGTATAATAACTTCCTCCCTCGCGAATTACCTCATAGGTGACGCGTTTTTATTAATATTAATTACTTGATGTGATTAGTAAAAGACTCTCTCTATAAAAGCAGTCGTACAGCATTCAAAAGCTCCTTCCTCCTCGCTAATTTCTGCACTCAATTTCCTGAGTAGTTGTGAAGCATCTGCGGATTATGGCTTTACCCTTCATAGCCAAATTGGAACTCGTTAACACTAATTGAGTTTGCCTTTGACTTGTAAGTGTTATTTATAAAACCTCCATTCATTTTCTCTCCTTTTTCAAAAGGCATTCAAAAAATTATGCCTCTTCCAATTTGAATATATGCTCTATATATCTTTTTTAAACAATGTTTATTATTAATTTTTGTACAAAGTTGTAAGTTTATTTTCTTATAGTATAGAGGCCGAAAAAAATAGAATAGTTGAGTAGTATAATTGTAAAAAAAAAAGAAAAAGCATATCATAGAAAGTAAAAAAAAATCTATAAAGTATGTATAATTAAGCCAAATAAAAAATTCACATACCTGTTTATAAAAAAACAAAAGTTCAAACATTCTTTGTACATGTTTTTCTTAATCTATAGACTTCTAATATTAGGTGTGCAGATAATAGTTTCTCTCTCAATTAACAAGAGTGTGGAGTGATGGCAGACGGACGGATTTCTCTGTCGGCAATAATTTAGTTTGGTTGACTCGTAAGTCTTCTATACGAAACTTTAATTTCATTCCTTTACTCTTCCAAGAAGTATTCAAAAAAATAATTACCCCTTTGCAATTTTTCTTCACTTTATACTATATACATGTTAAAAATTGCAAATAACCACTTGTTCATAAAAACTTAAATTGCTACATAATAATGTTCCTTTCAATAATCGTATTCAACATTCATTCTCACGGTTGCACTTGAATTCTTTTTTTTATACGCCCACACCATGAAGTTGAATTAAATAGGTGGAAATTATGAGACAAGGGTCTGGAGGGATTTAAACTTGGACTTAAAAATTTTTAATAGGTCTGAGACGTGGATTTGATTAAAATAGGAAAAAATTTAGGGCTAGAAGTTGAAATAAAATATTTAAGAATAACATTTTCGGCATAAGAATTTTCTTGTGTGATTGTAATGAAAGGGTTTGATTTCTTTTCTCCTTAAAATATTTTGATATTCGTAATTTGATAGTATAACAATTTCACCTACTATGACTTAATGTAAGTAGCATTCAATTTAGATATTTGATCACACTCCCATCCACCAAATATATAAAGTTCTCCAGTATATCGCGGAGATACACTGTGACACCCCAATAGTCCCACATCGTATGGGAATGGAGTTGTGATTCGGTATATAAGATATATGAACACTAATAATAATAATTGAGATTAAGCATTTTGGGCCGTGGTTTGGGCCCAACGAGTTATTATTGCTAGTGGAACGGATCGTTACATTTGGTATCAGAGCCAGTCATCAGCCGGAAGTGTGTGACGAGTCTCACATCGCCTGATGATCTTGGGCTGTGTGTTTGGGCTGACGAGGACGTCAGGCCTAAACGGAGGGAGTCTGTAACACCCAAATAGTCCCACATCGATCGGATATATAAGAGACATGAATACTAATAATAATAACCAGATTTAAGTATTTTGGACTGTGGTTTGGGTCGTGGTTTAGGTCCAACAAGTTATTATTGCTAGTGGATCGGATCGTAACATACACCCAACAATATAGTCATGTATCCAAATAGGGCCTAAATGAATAATGGGAAAAAAGGAGTTGAATGAAGAGTGTGTGGAGAAATGGTTTCGTATTTTTTGATAAAGCCATAAAAATTATATAAGATAATTTTTTACAGATATAAATCCGTCACGCCCCGAATTTCGAAAAGCAGGCTATTTTTTTTTTTTTTTTTTTGAAATCATAGTTTAAATTATTTCAGGCGTGAACAGATCGCCACATATATAGAAAATTTCCTGTCCATTTGGACAGAGCCTTTCCTATACATGCACGGCTAAGCACTTACAGCCAATATCAGAGTAGTCTAAACTACGCATACAATATTAATCATTTTACAATATTTTGAAACATAAATGCGGAAGATAAAGTATACCGGTGACATAAGGGTCGGCACTATCGCAATAGCCTCACCAACGTGTCCCGACATCCCACCACCCGACGGACCTGAAATGGTGGCCACCACGAGGGTGTGAGATACAACATACAATGTATCCCAGTGGGCACGACGAGCCGAGAAATAGCTAATCGTACCTACTGGATACAATAATCTGCGGATAGTAAATAGATCCATAGGTAAAGCTGAATAATCAATAAAAGACTAAAGATAAGTCAAAAATATAACTGAACAGATATGAGTACAGAATGAATCAGTAAAGCATGCTAGAACACGAAAATATAAACTATGCATCAATAATGAAAAGCAAGTGCCCAATCGATGCCATTATTGATCACGGGGACCTCAGGCAAAAATATCAAAGCAGAACCAACCACAACCATATTGGATTCCATCTAGCCGAGCTGAACAGCAACCCCGTACTATTGATATAGCCGCGAGGATCCTTGTACCTAACGGTACAGCCGAGAGTTTCCTCATATCGGTACAGCCGAGAGGCTCCCCGTACCCAGTGATACAGCAAGAGGGGATTGCTCACGGGTCAACCAGACCCTTTACCGGTAAAGAACGCAATGTGGGAGATCAATCCCACAGCGTACGCGAGTGAACAGCAGGTGCACAACCATCATAATGCTAATGCTCAAGCTCACGGTCCACAGACCGGGTAATTGGCAACATGCTGGAAATCCCCACAGGGATGCAGATGTCTGTATATCAATCATGGTCAATCATGCATATGTGGAATATAAGTACAAGAATAACTCGACATAAAAGCAGTGTATCAATCAACAGGCATGATAAGACCAAGTAAGACTATTGTACTGAGATATATAAATCTGATGACAAATAAACAAGATATGTCCAAGTAAAGCAGGAGATAAGCAGTCTATGATGGTATAACATAAATGCAAGATCAGAGCTAATATCAAAAACAGGTGTCCGACTAACTAAAGCACCCAGAGGGCCGAAAAGATAAAACTCAGACCGAAGATAAACCCACCTCAGTGTAGGCAGTCCCGAATCCCGCTGGACTACTGGGGTGCTGGTGCTGAACTGCTGGGCCCTGAACAATAACTAACATCTGTAACAAACTCACTCATACCCAACCCGACAACACTACAAGGACAGAATGTTTAAACGGAGAACTTAGTCAAGTCTCGACTTTTATCGCATTTTTCGAAATCCACTAAACACTAACAATACAAGAGTCTACAAGTGTCCAATCGTGATGAAACACTAACACGACCCAACAAGAGTCTACAAGTGTCCAATCGTGATGAAACTTCACATGCTGACCCATAATGATTTATTTAAGATGTTCGGGCAGTCAGGGACTAATTCGTAAATATCGGTGCTAAATCAACGCCATAAATACTCGCGAAGCTCCCGAAAAGCCGATTTTGGCTTCAAGGTCTCCCGACGCAAAACAAAAGCCACTGGACCAGCCAGGACAGCGTCGGGGATAACTAGGGACAGATAACAACATCTATAAACTGTTCTATTACATCGAAGTATGCGAAACTCGCGCCGAAAGCCGTTAAACCGGCGATTCCGTCGATTTACAGTACGTTAACCGATTCCCGCTCAATGAAGACCAACGGACCTCTAACAAAAAGCTTAGAGATCACATACACACTGTCCAAGACAGTCCACAAAGTCACATTTGCAACTTGGTCCTTAGTGTTCTTTAAAATTGCATAAATACACTAATTTAAACACTGTTTCGGTTCTTTCTCACAATCCGGGAGGTTTTAACCTACGCCGTAAATTCCAGTAGATAGATCTCGACGCAAGCTAACTCGTGCTCACTGGCTTGAGTGGACACGAAGCCCGAAAACACAATCGGGTCCATGATTACATAGTTCACAATAGCTTGGACTACCACACTCACCTAATTACTTGATTAACTCAATATAAAGCATGAGCATCATGTGTCACGCCCCGAGTTCGAAAAACAGCCTCTTAAATTTTTTTTTTTTTTTTTTTTTTAAATCAGAGTTTGAAAACAGCCAGGGCGCGACAGACCGCCACATATATAGAAAATTCTCAATTCCCTCCATGGAATTGAGCCTTTTCTATACATGCACGGCTAAGCTTTTGCAACAACATCAGAGTAACTAAATTACGTATAACTAAACAATTAGATTACAATTCTTTTACATAATTTGCAGAATAATTAAAAGTAGCGGTTGCCATGGGTCGATTGCTAACACGGAACCTCACCAACACGTCCCGACATCCCAGCACCCGACCGACCTGAAAAATGGTCACCCAGGGGGTGTGAGATACACTGTACATGTATCCTAGTGGGCACGACGAGCCGAGAAATAGCTAATCGTACCTACTGGACACAATAATCTGCGGATAGTAATTAGATCGATAGGTAAAGCTGAATCTGAATAATCAAGTAATAACAGGTACTGAAATAAGAATGCTGAGTAACTGTATAGGCAGGTATCAATCAAAAGCTGGTATGTGAAATAAACTGGCATGAAGCATAATCAAGTGACTGTACATAATGAGTACTATAAATGATGCTAATCAAGCTATAACTGACAAATCCGAAAATCCTGTAAACGAAATCCACATGAGATAATAAGCGAATCTATCATGATCATACTACTGTGCATACACAGGTACGGAAAATACCAGAATCAATCAAATATAACAGAGCAGGAGTAGGTACTGAAAAGTATGCTAGAACATGGAAATATAAAATCTATGCATCAATCACAAGAATATCAAGTACCCAATCAATGCCATTATTGGTCACGAGGACCTCAGGCTCATACCACTATCTTGCACCTATCATGCTGACATAACCCCACACCCATAAGTGCTATCTGGGGCTCACGGGTCCTTCCTCTAGACCACTTTACCGGTAAAGAACAATCTCCACGGGGAGCTACCCCGGCCATGTTCGCGAAGTACAGCGATGCGTGGCAAGTAGTAATGATCAATCTCACGGTCTAGTGACCGGGTAGTCGGCAACGTGCCGAGATCCCAACAGGGAATCATCAGTCAACATCTATCGATCAGGATCAATCATGCATATCGAAATATCAACAATATATCGGCTGACAGGAATCAACATGTATAACCAGATCATGCAAATCTATGTACTGAAATATAAAAACAGATACACAGGTACATAGGATATGTCTCACGTAGATCAAGATCTATCAGGACTAATCATAGGGCATGTCAATACAATCATCAGGGCTAATCTAGATAAAATCAGCAGGTATATATGATGAGTCTAAAAGAATCAATGTCTATCAGGAGATCATGTGATATATATGCAGTCATCATAGGTCGTATCGGTATAATCAGCAGGCTAGTCAAAAACAGGTGTCCGACTGGACTAAAGCAACCAGAGGGCCAAAAAGCTTAAGCCCGGATCGAAAGTAACCCACCTCAATGTAGGCCGATCAACGACTCCAACAGAAAGCTCGGGGCCGGAGTCAGACTGCAAAGACCTGAATCACGAACACTGATCAGGAATGACTCACACATACCCAAATCCAATCCGGATCACGAAAGTCGCACCGAAAATCGTAAAACCGACAATTTCGCCGGTTTACGGAACGGAATCCGATTTCCGCTCAACGAAAACCTACAGACTTCTAATAAATTGCCTAACAAGTGTGTAAATACTGTCTAAAGACAACCAGCATGCTACATTTGCATTTTGACCCCTAGGGTTTCCAGAAATCGTACTTCTATGCGTATTTGAGAGCCGTTTTCGCTCGTTCTTTTTATCGGAACATCATTTTAACGAATCGTCACCTCCAGTAGGTGACAATCGACTTGCTGAACACCGTGCTCACCCATTTGCGGCAGCATGGGACCCGAGGAAAACTTCGGGCCACAATTTACTCTTCTAACATAGCTTATATGCATTTTTATTTCCTCGGCTGCTCAAAACCTAAATCCGACGCGAGCATCGCGTCCAGTGACCCCAAATTAGCCAGGGGCACACTGTCGCGGCTTCGCAAACAGACCCAAACCCTACTACGGGCAACTTTTCACATAAAGCTTGGTTTTAATACAACTTTAAATCCACTCATCAAAAACCAAAATGTTATATATCAAAGTGTCTCTGGACAGTGACAAGACACCAGGGCTCACCTTATTTTCAGTCCAAAACTGATGGATCAACCAGATCCAAGTCCCTCGTTCTCTAACACTTCGACAATGCACCACACACACATCCACTCAGACCAATTTGATATGAAGTGAGCACTGAGCTCAGTGGATGATTTAAAACTACTTCCATATTTAGATCAAAGTCTAGTTCCCAAATTTTTTTCTTTGAAACATTTCATCCAACACCTGGTGGGCATGTTTTCTAAACACATAGCCTCTACTTTGCCCGAGCCCATTCTCAGCATAGAAGCAATCTTGGGACTTCTAAGATGGAAGGGAAACTAGAACATGGGGTTTAGAGGTTACCTGAGTGTTTGAACGGCGACGGGAGGCGACAACGGCGTCCCGCGGCCAACCTCACCCGAGCTCGGTGGCCATTAATGGTGGAATTCAATCGGAGACTTTTGAGACCCAGCAACTTGGACCGAAAGAGTCCCCTCGACTCCCCGATGCCCCCCGTGGTGGTGTCCGGCGGCGCGGGGCAGCGGCGGCGGCCGGAAGGGGAAGCTCGGCCAACACATGGTGCAAAAGTGGTGCAACTTCGGTTACGCTAATCCACACGTTAGAATCCGCATGCAAATGGATGGGGGGCTTCATAGAGACCAAGGGAACTTACCTGGGCCGCTCACCCATTTGACGGAGCTCCGGCGATCGCCGGAGATCGAAGTCATCAAAGCTCGGTGAAGATGGCCACCTCTAATGGCGGATTCCGGCCGGCGACCCACGGGCAGGCGCAACATGGACCAAAACCTTCCTCTTGGTCCCCCGGTGCTTGCTGAGTGGTTGGCCGGCGGCGCTAGGCAGCGGCGGCGCCCGGAAGGCGAAGATTAGCCGCGGTTTAAAACGGCCGGTTCTAGGGCACGCCGAAACTCCGCGGATCCTCCACTGATCAGCTCCAAACTTTGGGAGCAGCTTTCAGTCACCGAGAAGACCAAGATCAACCGTCTTGATCTTGATTTTGTCGGTCGGATGAAGCCCGTGATCGATCTCGGTCAAATCTTGCTTTTCCGGCGATGGAGTGCTCCCGCCGGCAATCGGGACAACGGCGACGGCTCGGGCTTCACAGGTAGGGTCTACTCAAGGTCAGGAGACTACCCCAGGATCCTTGGGCCAATTAAAAACAACAAAATTCAAACTTCTTACCTCGCCGGAGAGAGGAAAAAGAAGATGATGGCCGCGGCGGCGCTCGGCGGCGCCCGACGTCGGGAAACCCCTGGCTCGGTCGCGTCGACTCAGAGGACTTCTCAGTTGAAGTTTTGTCCAATCAAACCTCCAAAACACCTTCCCAACACCAACCACCCGAGAAACTAAGGTTGCTATTGACCTTCTTGGGCTTCTCCGGCGACGGATCGGCGGTGGCAGCCTGTACGCTACCTCCGTGGAGTGCGGCAGAGGGAGGGGATACGGTTGTAGCTGCGGCTGGGCTTAGGGCTACGGGGTAGGGTTTAAAGAAGACCCTAAACCTAAGGTGCTTATATAATGCATGTTGCGACAATGCATTTTAACCCCTCTACACTTAATATTTCGTGCCAAGTCCCTTACAGAAGCTCCAACTTACTCTTTAGTCCCTGTCCACAAAGTGGCACGATTTTTGAGGCATAAAATATAGGGTTTCTGCGTAAGATACTCCATTTTTTGCCGTATTTCACGCTTTTCAAGGCGTTCGAGTCATCAAATCGAAAAACGGATTTCGCCATGACGTCCGGCTCGACGAAACCTATCAGGTAGCGATTTTTATTTTTCAATCAGATGCCCGGATAAATTTCTGGTCCATAAATACTGTACAATTATACAGTATGGCACGTTTCTCGAGGTTCTAGGATTGTCAAACTAGAATTCCGTCAGTGCCATTGCGCTCAGAATGCCAAAAATAAGTAGAAACGACTACTCATACTACTATATTTGGGGTCCAGACGGCGAATTGGCCGACGTTGGTCGAGAGGGGAATTAAATAAGGGGTTACTATTCACAACTTAAGTTGTGAGCCCCGCTCGCTTCTTCACTGATTTCTGGTCGATCCGACCGTCCGATCGAGAACACATGAATATCAATTTTTCTTGTTTCGACGAGACGGTCACAATAGTGATCTCGAATTTTCGAGATCAGATCCCGATCAAAAGTCGATATTTTTGGGCCAAAATTGCACTACTAATAATCTATTTTTGCCATTTAAATAATCCAAAGGAATTATTTAAACTTAGATTTTGGATTTCAAAAATCATGGTTACTCCATCACCTACCACTTATAGGAAGTTTCGTCCCTGAAACTTAAACTTAACTAAACCACTATTAAGCCTCTAACAGGTTCGCAGTAGTGACAATCAGTCACAAAATATCGGCAACTCTCAGGCTACTCTTTTAGACCCAATCTGATACTTCCCATTACAGGGCAGAGTATTTCGTCAGTTCTTTCAATAGTACGTTGTCTGCAGCCAACGTGCTTACCAAAAGAAAAGCGAAATACCATAAATCTGTCGCCAACATCTAGTTGAGGACCCAACTCCCATCAGAAGGTACATCGCATACCTCCCAACACAGTCTCAGTTCTAAAGACATAACCTTTATCAAGGCTTACTACCACATCGTGGTCATAAATACCACCCTGACTAACACATAGGAGGGTCTACGTCGGTCCACAAAATCTGTGCAAAAGGTAGGGCCAATTTGAATCCATTCCAAAACAGGGTTACCATCGAGCCCATAGGCCATTGAATTATGACATGGGGACACTGAAGGATCAACAACTTGTTCAACCTCTAAGCAAACTGTGAGGCTAGTGCAATAATAGCAGTCATCTGCTGCTGTGCCATCAGCTAGACGATTACGACAAGAACAGTGATTTAACCTCTAACCACTGTAACTGATCCGAGCGCTCTGGCTCCACTGAAACATCAAGCCCACAGCCGAAACCATGACCGCGGCTAACCCTGCGCTAACAACGATCCCAAAAACCAGAGTGCGTACGTCTAATAACCAAGACAACGAGACTCAACTGTGTGAAACACACCTGAGCTCCAAACCACTATGCCAATACCCTGCGCTCTTGCGTGAACACCGGTCATCCTAGGGTTCGTTCTTAGCCAAACCTTGGCATCGTATTCCTATTGCTCTGATATCATTTAATCTGTCACGCCCCGAGTTCGAAAAACAGCCTCTTAAATTATTATTATTATTATTTTTTTAAATCAGAGCTTGAAGACAGCCAGGGCGCGACAGACCGCCACATATATAGAAAATTCTCAATTCCCTCCATGGAATTGAGCCTTTTTTATACATGCACGGCTAAGCTTTTGCAACAACATCAGAGTAACTAAATTACGTATAACTAAACAATTAGATTACAATTCTTTTACATAATTTGCAGAATAATTAAAAGTAGCGGTTGCCATGGGTCGATTGCTAACACGGAACCTCACCAACACGTCCCGACATCCCAGCACCCGACCGACCTGAAAAATGGTCACCCAGGGGGTGTGAGATACACTGTACATGTATCCCAGTGGGCACGACGAGCCGAGAAATAGCTAATCGTACCTACTGGACACAATAATCTGCGGATAGTAATTAGATCGATAGGTAAAGCTGAATCTGAATAATCAAGTAATAACAGGTACTGAAATAAGAATGCTGAGTAACTGTATAGGCAGGTATCAATCAAAAGCTAGTATGTGAAATAAACTGGCATGAAGCATAATCAAGTGACTGTACATAATGAGTACTATAAATGATGCTAATCAAGCTATAACTGACAAATCCGAAAATCCTGTAAACGAAATCCACAAGAGATAATAAGCGAATCTATCATGATCATACTACTGTGCATACACAGGTACGGAAAATACCAGAATCAATCAAATATAACAGAGCAGGAGTAGGTACTGAAAAGTATGCTAGAACATGGAAATATAAAATCTATGCATCAATCACAAGAATATCAAGTACCCAATCATTGCCATTATTGGTCACGAGGACCTCAGGCTCATACCACTATCTTGCACCTATCATGCTGACATAACCCCGCACCCATAAGTGCTATCTGGGGCTCACGGGTCCTTCCTCTAGACCACGTTACCGGTAAAGAACAATCTCCACGGGGAGCTACCCCGGCCATGTTCGCGAAGTACAGCGATGCGTGGCAAGTCGTAATGATCAATCTCACGGTCTAGTGACCGGGTAGTCGGCAACGTGCCGAGATCCTAACAGGGAATCATCAGTCAACATTTATCGATCAGGATCAATCATGCATATCGAAATATCAACAATATATCGGCTGACAGGAATCAACATGTATAACTAGATCATGCAAATCTATGTACTGAAATATAAAAACTGATACACAGGTACATAGGATATGTCTCACGTAGATCAAGATCTATCAGGACTAATCATAGGGCATGTCAATACAATCATCAGGGCTAATCTAGATAAAATCAGCAGGTATATATGATGAGTCTAAAAGAATCAATGTCTATCAGGAGATCATGTGATATATATGCAGTCATCATAGGTCGTATCGGTATAATCAGCAGGCTAGTCAAAAACAGGTGTCCGACTGGACTAAAGCAACCAAAGGGCCAAAAAGCTAAAGCCCGGATCGAAAGTAACCCACCTCAATGTAGGCCGATCAACGACTCCAACAGAAAGCTCGGGGCCGGAGTCAGACTGCAAAGACCTGAATGACGAACACTGATCAGGAATGACTCACACATACCCAAATCCAATCCGGATCACGAAAGTCGCACCGAAAACCGTAAAACCGACAATTTCGCCGGTTTACGGAACGGAATCCGATTTCCGCTCAACGAAAACCTACAGACTTCTAATAAATTGCCTAACAAGTGTGTAAATACTGTCTAAAGACAGCCAGCATGCTACATTTGCATTTTGACCCCTAGGGTTTCCAGAAATCGTACTTCTATGCGTATATGAGAGCCGTTTTTGCTCATTCTTTTTATCGGAACATCATTTTAACGAATCCTCACCTCCAGTAGGTGACAATCGACTTTCTGAACACCGTGCTCACCCATTTGCAACAGCACGGGACCCGAGAAAAACTTCGGGCCACAATTTACTCTTCTAACATAGCTTATATGCATTTTTATTTCCTCGGCTGCTCAAAACCTAAATCCGACGCGAGCATCGCGTCCAGTGACCCCAAATTAGCCAGGGGCACACTGTTGCGGCTTCGCAAACAGACCCAAACCCTACTACGGGCAACTTTTCACATAAAGCTTGGTTTTAATACAACTTTAAATCCAATCATCAAAAACCAAAATGTTATATATCAAAGTGTCTCTGGACAGTGACAAGACACCAGGGCTCACCTTATTTTCAGTTCAAAACTGATGGATCAACCAGATCCAAGTCCCTCGTTCTCTAACACTTCGACAATGCACCACACACACATCCACTCAGACCAATTTGATCTGAAGTGAGCACTGAGCTCAGTGGATGATTTGAAACTACTTCCATATTTAGATCGAAGTCTAGTTCCCAACTTTTCTTCTTTGAAACATTTCATCGAACACCTGGTGGGCATGTTTTCTAAACACATAGCCTCTACTTTGCCCGAGCCCATTCTCAGCAAAGAAGCAATCTTGGGACTTCTAAGATGGAAGGGAAACTAGAACATGGGGTTTAGAGGTTACCTGAGTGTTTGAACGGCGACGGGAGGCGACAACGGCGTCCCGCGGCCAACCTCACCCGAGCTCGGTGGCCATTAATGGTGGAATTCAATCGGAGACTTTTGAGACCCAGCAACTTGGACCGAAAGAGTCCCCTCGACTCCCCGATGCCCCCCGTGGTGGTGTCCGGCGGCGCGGGGCAGCGGCGGCGGCCGGAAGGGGAAGCTCGGCCAACACATGGTGCAAAAGTGGTGCAACTTCGGTTACGCTAATCCACACGTTAGAATCCGCATGCAAATGGATGGGGGGCTTCACAGAGACCAAGGGAACTTACCTGGGCCGCTCACCCATTTGACGGAGCTCCGACGATCGCCGGAGATCGAAGTCATCAAAGCTCGGTGAAGATGGCCACCTCTAATGGCGGATTCCGGCCGGCGACCCACGGGCAGGCGCAAAATGGACCAAAACCTTCCTCTCGGTCCCCCGGTGCTTGCTGAGTGGTTGGCCGGCGGCGCTAGGCAGCGGCGGCGCCCGGAAGGCGAAGATTAGCCGCGGTTTAAAACGGCCGGTTCTAGGGCACGCCGAAACTCCGCGGATCCTCCACCGATCAGCTCCAAACTTTGGGAGAAGCTTGCAGTCACTGAGAAGACCAAGATCAACGGTCTTGATCTTGATTTTGTCGGTCGGATGAAGCCCGTGATCGATCTCGGTCAAATCTTGCTTTTCCGGGGATGGAGTGCTCCCGCCGGCAATCGGGACAACGGCGACGGCTCGGGCTTCACAGGTAGGGTCTACTCAAGGTCAGGAGACTACCCCAGGATCCTTGGGCCAATTAAAACAACAAAATTCAAACTTCTTACCTCGCCGGAGAGAGGAAAAAGAAGATGATGGCCGCGGCGGCGCTCGGCGGCGCCCGACGTCGGGAAACCCCTGGCTCGGTCGCGTCGACTCAGAGGACTTCTCAGTTGAAGTTTTGTCCAATCAAACCTCCAAAACACCTTCCCAACACCAACCACCCGAGAAACTAAGGTTGCTATTGACCTTCTTGGGCTTCTCCGGCGACGGATCGGCGGTGGCAGCCGGTACGCTACCTCCGTGGAGTGCGGCAGAGGGAGGGGATACGGTTGTAGCTGCGGCTGGGCTTAGGGCTACGGGGTAGGGTTTAAAGAAGACCCTAACCCTAAGGTGCTTATATAATGCATGTTGCGACAATGCATTTTAACCCCTCTACACTTAATATTTCGTGCCAAGTCCCTTACAGAAGCTCCAACTTACTCTTTAGTCCCTGTCCACAAAGTGGCACGATTTTCGAGGCATAAAATATAGGGTTTCTGCGTAAAATACTCCATTTTTTGTCGTATTTCACGCTTTTCGAGGCGTTCGAGTCATCAAATCGAAAAATGGATTTCGCCATGACGTCCGGCTCGACGAAACCTATCAGGTAGCGATTTTTATTTTTCGATCAGATGCCCGGATAAATTTCTGGTCCATAAATACTGTACAATTATACAGTATGGCACGTTTCTCGAGGTTCTAGGATTGTCAAACTAGAATTCCGTCAGTGCCATTGCGCTCAGAATGCCAAAAATAGGTAGAAACGACTACTCATACTACTATATTTGGGGTCCAGACGGCGAATTGGCCGACGTTGGTCGAGAGGGGAATTAAATAAGGGGTTACTATTCACAACTTAAGTTGTGGGCCCCGCTCGCTTCTTCACTGATTTCTGGTCGATCCGACCGTCCGATCGAGAACACATAAATATCAATTTTTCTTGTTTCGACGAGACGGTCACAATAGTGATCTCGAATTTTCGAGATCAGATCCCGATCAAAAGTCGGTATTTTTGGGCCAAAATTGCACTACTAATAATCTATTTTTGCCATTTAAATAATCCAAAGGAATTATTTAAACTTAGATTTTGGATTTCAAAAATCATGGTTACTACATGTAATGATCCGGACCCCCGCAGAACCTCCGCAACATTAATAGTGACTGTAGAAGGCTTGTACTGTGCAACGGAGCTTGTAGAAACGAAATTGGATATTTTTAATTGACTCTGCGCGAAAATCGGAGCAAATGGGATTTTTCGGGAGCTTTTTGCAAAATTTCGGATGAGAATTTGGCGAAACGGACGTCGTATTTGGACTCAGCGCGCGAAAACGGTCGAAATGGTATATTCACTTTAATTTTTGGGCACTAGGTTACTGTTCACGCCGGAACAGTAACTCCGGCCGCCGGAATTACTGTTCCGGCGACCGGCGAGCGGCGGCGGGCGGCGGCGCACGGCGGCGGGCAGCGGCGCAGCGGCGGAGCGCGGAGGAGCGCGGCGGGGCAGGCGCGGGCAGGCGCGGGCAGCGCGGGCAGGCGCGGGCAGGCGCTCGGGTGCGCGGTCCACGGGCCTGGCGTGCACCGGGCGCACCGAATTATTCCCGTGCCACGTGGCAGCTCGTGAGTGGCTGGCCGGCTTCTAGAAGGCCTGTGGACGGCTGACACGTGGCGAACCCGGATTGGCCCGACAACTTCCGGAAGACCCGGAACGCGGACCGGGCGTACACCACGTGGGACACGTGGCGATTTTTCATTGGCCCGTGCACGGCTGTTTCCTGTTTGGGCGACACGTGGCGCTTCCTGGTTGGCCTGTTTCGGTGTTTCGTGTTCGGATCAGGATCTCGTGTGGAAATATTCCTTTTGGCCCACTATATAAGAAGCCCCCACCCCCCTCTCTTTGCACCTCGGGTTGCGTGCCTTAGAGTGAGAATCAGAGAAAACTCCCAATACGAAAGTTTTTCCTCTCTCTCTCCTCTATCTCTCTCTACAATCTCAGGATTTTAGGATTTACAGATAGTGAGATATCTGCGACGCGGCGCACTGCGACGATTTTCTTTTTAGGCCCATTTCCCGTCGCAGTTCCGTCGAAAATTCACTGCGGGCTAACCGGGTGGAATTTTTGGACGATTTTTGCGACAGCACGACCGTAAGAGGTAGGGCTTCGATTTCCGTGTTGATCATTTTGCTCCGTTTCGTACTTTTGGCACGTTTCCCGAGTCCTCTTTGACCCCCCTTTTTACTGTGGTAATTTTTGGACAGCACCGACTTCTCCGATTTTTATCTTGACGTAGGAGCATCAGATCGAGGCGTTCAAAGAGTCGATTTTGATCTACTCTTCGCGAGGAACGCAACCGTGATTTTTCTGGGATTTTAGGAGCTCATTTTAGAGGTGAAAAACTCCTCTTTTCCCGTGCTGTCTGAAAAACAGCAAATAATGTACTTTTTGGGATTTGTATTTTTACCGGGAGCGTTGATTTGCAGGATTTGAGGACTGTGGACAACCAGGAGACTACCTGGGGTGTTGTTTGAGCTGCTTGAGGTGGGCGGTTGTTGCTTACCTCATTTTTGACAAGCTCACTGGGATTACTAGAAATCCCCTAAAATAATGTGACAATTGATGAGAACCATTGGGACAAACTAACAGGACAACTAACAGGACAATTGATGAGAACTATTGGGACATACTAATATGACAATTAATGAGAACTATTGGGACGAACTAATATGACAATTGGGACGAACTAATATGACATTGGGACGAACTAATATGACAA
Source organism: Tillandsia fasciculata (assembly GCA_029168755.2). Classification (NCBI taxonomy): domain Eukaryota; kingdom Viridiplantae; phylum Streptophyta; class Magnoliopsida; order Poales; family Bromeliaceae; genus Tillandsia; species Tillandsia fasciculata. The sequence continues at coordinate 15,402,874 of CM054936.1, forward strand.
TTGATGAGAACTATTGGGACGAATTAATATGACAAATGACAAGGACCGCTGGGACAAACTCCCCTAAAATTTAATATAACCCCACAAATGATATGATGACTTATATTGGGACACTGTGATTGAGACAAAGGCTATGATCTCGCATGCAAATGACTTTTATTCAGTAAATCAATTGTTTTAAACCTTTGACACTATTTTACAACTTTTAAAAATAAAGACAGTTGCATGCATGCCCGGACATCAGGTAAGGCCACTATTTATCGCTACACTATCATATTGGGATTTGAACATGTTTTCATTGTTGTCCTTTGCATTCATATGTTGTTGCTCAAGTGTGAGCAGGGGTTTGGGATAGTGTAGCCAAGGTTGCATTAGATTGTGGATTTGTGGGGTATTGCGGTGACCGCGGACAGTGGGCGGTCGACCAGATGTTTGTCCTTGCATCAGATAGGGGTTGATTCTGGTTTATTTTGCATTAGATTGTGGATTTGTGGGGTATTGCGGTGACCGCGGACGGTAGGCGGTCGACCAGATGTTGTCCTTGCATCAGATAGGGGTTGAGCCTGGTTTATTTTGCATTAGCTGGAGGTTGGGTTTCCTCTAGTGGATGATGTTTCCCACTTATTGAGTACTATTGCATCTGATTGGGTATCAGGCTTCTTTAGTGGATGGTCTTTCCCACTTTGATCATAGTCATGATCCAGTCCTGCTTTTGAGACTTATCATACCGGCGCGGTTGTTGCCCGGTGAATTTTGAGACTTATCATACCGGCGCGGTTGTTGCCCGGTGATGCTTTACTCGTGTGGGTCGCTCCCCTCGAGTTCCACTCTAGAGGCTGGGGCCAGACAGTTGTTGACAGTTTTGCTATCACGTCGGCGCGGATTTTTGCCCGATGATGAGAGCGGAGCAGGCAGTACCGATCGTGGATCAGATGACGGATTGGGTTATTTTGGACAGCTTTTGTTTACTGATGCATGCATACAGTTTTGATAGCCAGTACCGCAGTAGAGGCATAGTAGTGGTAGTTTTACTGTTTCAGTACCTTACTTATCCTACCACTTCACCTTTTCCCTTTTGCCTCTAGTAGTCCTAGTGGGTGCGTCAGAGTTGAGGTTTTTACCCACTAGGGGAGGCTATTGGTTTATCTGATAGTTCTCACCCCCATTGTTATTTTCTGTTTCTTCCTTCTCCCTTATTTTGCAGAGTCATCTGCGGGAGCTGCTAGGCCATCGGCAGCGGATCGAGGTAAGGGGATCGCCGAATAGATAGATCTCCTGGGAGACTGAGAGCTGTAGATAGAGGCTGTACCCTTCACTCAGACTGTGGTATTCCCCTTTTATTTTGGGTCTGGCGTTAGCCAGCTGGTTGTACTATTTTGGTGAGCTGGGAGATTATTGTACTTATTACAGTGTTATTTGTAGTCCCAGTCTGAGATACTATGTGGTTCTTCTATTTCAGCTCTGTATTATGCTCTTTTATTGTTAGATTATATCTGAGCAGGTTACCAGCGCTTCGTGTACGCGGAAAATTCCGTGTGCACGGCGGATCTGTAGACGAGCCCGGTTTCCGGGGCGTGACAGATTAAGTTGGTATCAGAGCTTAGGGATAGGTCAGTTGGGACTTAGGAAACCCTAGGCTTTTGGCAGACCCTAGGATGATAGGGCGTGAGAGACGTGCTGTTCTTAGGCGAAAGTTGGTGGTTGGGTTATTTGACTCTTCCAGTGAAGGAAGAGGGATCGACATAGCCTACTTCTGGTAGACTGTTATGTTGGCTGCAGACAACATAAAGTCACAGAAATAGGAGAATGTCTTTAACTTTCGCTGGATTGGGTCGTGTGGGGTGATGATACTGAGTGTGGTTTCTTGTGGTAGGATGCCTCCGCAACGTAGAATGTTGACGCGTTCGCAGCCTTCTTCCTCTGAGCCCGAGCCGGAGGAGTCCGAGCAGGGCCAGCAGAGTGAGGTGCAGGAGCTTCAGGCTCTGATGGCCCAGATGTCAGAGGCCGTGCGGCGTCAGGAGGAGGCCATAGGTCGGCTGACGCAGATGTTAGAGCAGAGGGCGCAGCCTGTTGTTGCACCCCCAGAGAGTTCTCCCGTACCTTCCTCCCCTGCTGTGGCTCCCCCAGTTGGACCGGTGACCACGGCATCCCCTGTTGCTCAGGGAGCAATTCGGCCATTGACTCCTGCTGAGGAGCAGGAGTTTGCTGACAAACTTACTCAGTTTTGTAAGCGGGGACCGCCCAGGTTTTCAGGGCGGAATACTGAGCCTTGGGAGATTGGGACTTGGCTTTCGTCAATGGAGAAGTTATTCCGGGACTTCTTCATAGACCAGAAGTACAGGGTACATATGGCTGTACACTGTTTAGACGGGGATGCTGATGCATGGTGGCGTCGGGTGGAGCCCCTGGAGTTTCGGATCACTCGACAGCTACCCTGGGCAGAGTTTAAGAAGATGATTCTGGATACGTACTTTTCCACAAGTGTGAAGAAAAAGCTAGAAGATGATTTGAAGAATCTTCAGCAAGGCGACCGGACAGCATTGGACTACTTTCAGGAGTTCAGGCGGTTGCTCAACTGCGTACCCTATGTCGCCAGGGACGGACCGCACCAGGTGGAGCTCTTTGAGTCGGGTCTGCGCCCAGAAACCTATACTTTGGTGCACGCTCAGCGACTGCAGACCTTGGAGGAGGCAGCAGAGCATGCACAGTGGGTTGAAAGGGGAGACCACGTCATTGCCAGACGTGGGGGCTTGGTCGCTCAGAGTTCTGACAAAAAGCGTCCAGCACAGCACGACGAGGGACAGGCCAGTTCCTGGAGGCCGCCCCGACCGCCACCGCCTCAGTTCACGGGCCGTGGACGTTCGGAGCAGCGAGGGCCTGGTGGATCCCAGAGACCCCCGCAACAGCAGCAGCAGCAGCAGTCGGGACAGCCACGGCTTCGCGATAGAGACAGATGTATATTCTGTGGAGGACCTCATTTGTCACACACCTGTGATCAGAGGTGGGGTCGTTGTTATAAATGTGGACAGTCAGGCCATGTTCGAGCTTCATGCCCCTTTTCGACCCCAGCAGCATCTTCTTCAGTTTCGGCTCCCTTCGTATCTCAGCAACGGTCGTCAGCTCAACGGCCTTATGCTCCAGTGAGCGGATCCCCATCTTTTTACCCTGCTGATCACCCGCCACCAGCTCAGAGCGGTCGGGTTTATGCCGCTCAGGTGGAGGACTTTGCAGCAGCCGACCATGTGGTGGCAGGTATTATTAATTATTTTGCTTTTTGGCATTAGATTTTGCATTGTATTGCACTTGAGCATGCTAGATATGCGTTAGGAGTACATTTACTTCATTGCATGGGTTAGGGGTAGGACGGTCACCTTATGCACGGGAGGTACGTATTCCCGATCTTTTAGCGCATGGAGGTGTGTCGTTGGTCCTGACCGGTGCAGATGAGTCCTGGATTATGCCAGTAGACCTGATGGTCATGACTCAGCTGCGGGACTTGATCATGGTACATAGATAAACTGGCTGGCTCAGTATCCCTTTTCGCGGCGGTTGATTGTGCTGCGAGGACGATCTTTTGGGGAGCCAGGCCAGGAGAGGTCTGTGTGCCGGGGTTGCCGCAGGGCTTTCTTTGCCTCTGTAGTTTTGACTTCGCTAGCGAGGCGGATGTTTCGCTTTGGGTGCGGAACTGTTTTTGGCTAGCATAGTTTGGGGCCTACGGGGCGCCGGTGCTTTTTGAGATGTAGGAAGTAGGTTCACTTCGGCATTGGGAGGGATTACCGGGAATTAGATAAGTGATCATTTGGGGGATTTTATTAGGAACCTCAGGAGTACAGAGGTACTCGGATCGAGCAACTGTGCCCGTGGACATGAGGATTGGATTACCAGGTGCCCTGGGAGGAGCGGATGCATTTGCTGGTGTAGACTACTTAGTCACTTGTCCAGCTGTACTTAAATGAGGTGGTGCGGTTATCTAAGTGCCCGCCTCTATTTTGTATCCGTTAGAGACCTGAGATTTGAGCCCGGGGGACTCAACTCAGGTTTAGTACGGCTTTTCCTCCGCAGACTGATGGGCAGTCAGAGCGGATTATGCAGATCTTGGAGGGTATGCTAAGAGCATACATCTTGGATTTCGGCGGAGGGTGGATTCGACACTTACCCTCGGCTGAGCTCGCGTACAACAACAGTTTTCAAGCGAGCATTCAGATGACTTCGTTTGAAGCGTTGTATGGACGCAAGTGTCGATCACCACTTTATTGGAGCGATGTGGGCGAGAGGCGGACCTTGGGACCAGACGTATTGTTAGAGGCAGAGGAGAAGATCCGAGCGAGTCGGATGTATCTTCAGACCGCCCAAAGCCGGCAAAGGAGCTATGCCGATGTCCGGCGACGAGACTTGGAATTTCAAGTTGGAGATCATGTATTCCTGAAAGTCTCGCCGTCCAAAGGAATCAGGAGATTCGGCATTCGTGGGAAACTTAGCCTCCGATATATTGGACCCTTTGAGGTATTGGAGCGTATCGGGCCATTCCTTAGGTGAAAATCCAACGGGGCAATCATGACGAGCGCAAGACTACTTGGGAGCTCGAGTCGGAGATGAGGGATGCTCACCCCTACTTATTCGAGACGTCGGACTGAGTATTATTGTTTAGTCTCGTTTCGAGGACGAAACTCTTTTAGTGGGGGAGAATGTAATGATCCGGACCCCCGCAGAACCTCCGCAACATTAATAGTGACTGTAGAAGGCTTGTACTGTGCAACGGAGCTTGTAGAAACGAAATTGGATATTTTTAATTGACTCTGCGCGAAAATCGGAGCAAATGGGATTTTTCGGGAGCTTTTTGCAAAATTTCGGATGAGAATTTGGCGAAACGGACGTCGTATTTGGACTCAGCGCGCGAAAACGGTCGAAATGGTATATTCACTTTAATTTTTGGGCACTAGGTTACTGTTCACGCCGGAACAGTAACTCCGGCCGCCGGAATTACTGTTCCGGCGACCGGCGAGCGGCGGCGGGCGGCGGCGCACGGCGGCGGGCAGCGGCGCAGCGGCGGAGCGCGGAGGAGCGCGGCGCGGGCAGGCGCGGGCAGCGCGGGCAGGCGCGGGCAGGCGCTCGGGTGCGCGGTCCACGGGCCTGGCGTGCACCGGGCGCACCGAATTATTCCCGTGCCACGTGGCAGCTCGTGAGTGGCTGGCCGGCTTCTAGAAGGCCTGTGGACGGCTGACACGTGGCGAACCCGGATTGGCCCGACAACTTCCGGAAGACCCGGAGCGCGGACCGGGCGTACACCACGTGGGACACGTGGCGATTTTTCATTGGCCCGTGCACGGCTGTTTCCTGTTTGGGCGACACGTGGCGCTTCCTGGTTGGCCCGTTTCGGTGTTTCGTGTTCGGATCAGGATCTCGTGTGGGAATATTCCTTTTGGCCCACTATATAAGAAGCCCCCACCCCCCTCTCTTTGCACCTCGGGTTGCGTGCCTTAGAGTGAGAATCAGAGAAAACTCCCAATACGAAAGTTTTTCCTCTCTCTCTCCTCTATCTCTCTCTACAATCTCAGGATTTTAGGATTTACAGATAGTGAGATATCTGCGACGCGGCGCACTGCGACGATTTTCTTTTTAGGCCCATTTCCCGTCGCAGTTCCGTCGAAAATTCACTGCGGGCTAACCGGGTGGAATTTTTGGACGATTTTTGCGACAGCACGACCGTAAGAGGTAGGGCTTCGATTTCCGTGTTGATCATTTTGCTCCGTTTCGTACTTTTGGCACGTTTCCCGAGTCCTCTTTGACCCCCCTTTTTACTGTGGTAATTTTTGGACAGCACCGACTTCTCCGATTTTTATCTTGGCGTAGGAGCATCAGATCGAGGCGTTCAAAGAGTCGATTTTGATCTACTCTTCGCGAGGAACGCAACCGTGATTTTTCTGGGATTTTAGGAGCTCATTTTAGAGGTGAAAAACTCCTCTTTTCCCGTGCTGTCTGAAAAACAGCAAATAATGTACTTTTTGGGATTTGTATTTATACCGGGAGCGTTGATTTGCAGGATTTGAGGACTGTGGACAACCAGGAGACTACCTGGGGTGTTGTTTGAGCTGCTTGAGGTGGGCGGTTGTTGCTTACCTCATTTTTGACAAGCTCACTGGGATTACTAGAAATCCCCTAAAATAATGTGACAATTGATGAGAACCATTGGGACAAACTAACAGGACAATTGATGAGAACTATTGGGACATACTAATATGACAATTAATGAGAACTATTGGGACGAACTAATATGACAATTGGGACGAACTAATAACAGGACGAACTAATATGACAATTGATGAGAACTATTGGGACAAATTAATATGACAAATGACAAGGACCGCTGGGACAAACTCCCCTAAAATTTAATATAACCCCACAAATGATATGATGACTTATATTGGGACACTGTGATTGAGACAAAGGCTATGATCTCGCATGCAAATGACTTTTATTCAGTAAATCAATTGTTTTAAACCTTTGACACTATTTTACAACTTTTAAAAATAAAGACAGTTGCATGCATGCCCGGACATCAGGTAAGGCCACTATTTATCGCTACACTATCATATTGGGATTTGAACATGTTTTCATTGTTGTCCTTTGCATTCATATGTTGTTGCTCAAGTGTGAGCAGGGGTTTGGGATAGTGTAGCCAAGGTTGCATTAGATTGTGGATTTGTGGGGTATTGCGGTGACCGCGGACAGTGGGCGGTCGACCAGATGTTTGTCCTTGCATCAGATAGGGGTTGATTCTGGTTTATTTTGCATTAGATTGTGGATTTGTGGGGTATTGCGGTGACCGCGGACGGTAGGCGGTCGACCAGATGTTGTCCTTGCATCAGATAGGGGTTGAGCCTGGTTTATTTTGCATTAGCTGGGGTTGGGTTTCCTCTAGTGGATGATGTTTCCCACTTATTGAGTACTATTGCATCTGATTGGGTATCAGGCTTCTTTAGTGGATGGTTTTTCCCACTTTGATCATAGTCATGATCCAGTCCTGCTTTTGAGACTTATCATACCGGCGCGGTTGTTGCCCGGTGAATTTTGAGACTTATCATACCGGCGCGGTTGTTGCCCGGTGATGCTTTACTCGTGTGGGTCGCTCCCCTCGAGTTCCACTCTAGAGGCTGGGGCCAGACAGTTGTTGACAGTTTTGCTATCACGTCGGCGCGGATTTTTGCCCGATGATGAGAGCGGAGCAGGCAGTACCGATCGTGGATCAGATGACGGATTGGGTTATTTTGGACAGCTTTTGTTTACTGATGCATGCATACAGTTTTGATAGCCAGTACCGCAGTAGAGGCATAGTAGTGGTAGTTTTACTGTTTCAGTACCTTACTTATCCTACCACTTCACCTTTTCCCTTTTTGCCTCTAGTAGTCCTAGTGGGTGCGTCAGAGTTGAGGTTTTTACCCACTAGGGGAGGCTATTGGTTTATCTGATAGTTCTCACCCCCATTGTTATTTTCTGTTTCTTCCTTCTCCCTTATTTTGCAGAGTCATCTGCGGGAGCTGCTAGGCCATCGGCAGCGGATCGAGGTAAGGGGATCGCCGAATAGATAGATCTCCTGGGAGACTGAGAGCTGTAGATGGAGGCTGTACCCTTCACTCAGACTGTGGTATTCCCCTTTTATTTTGGGTCTGGCGTTAGCCAGCTGGTTGTACTATTTTGGTGAGCTGGGAGATTATTGTACTTATTACAGTGTTATTTGTAGTCCCAGTCTGAGATACTATGTGGTTCTTCTATTTCAGCTCTGTATTATGCTCTTTTATTGTTAGATTATATCTGAGCAGGTTACCAGCGCTTCGTGTACGCGGAAAATTCCGTGTGCACGGCGGATCTGTAGACGAGCCCGGTTTCCGGGGCGTGACACTACATCATGTTTATTAGGGTCTACAGAGTCTAGGGCTTACCTCAGGTGCGACGCAGACCGGCCGGAAAGATCGCCGGAGCAAGGGGGTTGAAGCTACAATCTTGCAAAGGCTCGGTTTGGCCCAACCTTGCTCAACTCGAGTTCAAGGTGCAATCTGGGGCAAGCAACAGTGAGAGATTGAACGCAGATGAGGCTCGGTCATGACCAGACCCGACTCCGGCAACTCCGGGCGGCGGTTGGCCGGAATAAAGCTCCTAAGACACCACAATGACAAGGTTGGGTCATCTTTCCATACAGAGACTTTTGGGCCAAAGAACTTGGATGCGGGGACTCTACAAAGTCAGTAAAGCTTACCTGGGTGATCCGCCGGCGACTGGAGGCATCGGCGGCGGCCGGAGACCAAGCTCCCAACCTTGGGTGCAACAATGGAAGGTAAGCTTCTACACGTTAGAGTTCACATGCAACTACATGGAGAGCTTGAAACCAACCCATAGAACATACCTGGGTGGTCGGCAGGCGACTAGAGGCTACGGCGGCGGCCGGAGACGAGGCTCGGCCGAGCTTAGGCCTCTAATGGCGGATCTTCAACCGTGGGCTTCTAGGTCCAACAACTTGCACAAGATCAAGCTTCTGGGTGCTGTAAAGCTTGCCAGAGGTATGCCCGGCGGCATGGGGCAGCGGCGGCGCCGGGCGGTGAAGCTCGGCCAAGGAGGAAGATGACCGGAACTAGGGCAAGCCCGAACAGCTTCGATCCTCTTCCGATGGTCCTCAAACTTTGTGGAGAGGCTGCAGTCGACCAGAGGGAGGTTTCCAACGTGGCCGATCTTGGATTCAACGGTCGGATAGTGCCCGGGAACAAATCTGGCCCAAACTAGGTTTCCGGCGACTCCCACGTCTCCGCCGGTTAACCGGAGCACGGCTGGCCACGGGACTACACAGGGATGATCGTCTCAACGTCAGTAGAGGACTGAAGAGGTCTAAGGGCAACAAAATCCAAGAAAAATGCAACCCTTACCTCACCGGAGCAAAGAAAGAAGGAGGAGATCTTCGCCGGCGGCACGCGGCGGAGCTAGGCGTCGGGGCTCCTCGGCTCAGTTCTCCAGAGTATAGGGGGGTTATCAGATTAGGTCTAGAGCAACCAAAACTCCTTAGTTGCTCCCTACACCACCCAAACCGAGATTCAAGCCGTTTTCTTGCTTTCTTCTTCTTCTCCGGCGAGGTGCAGCGACGGCCGGCGGCGTAACGCTAGGGAGAGAAGCAGAGGGAGATGAGAGGTCTTGATAGAGGAGGAAGAGGCTAGGTTTCTGGGTTTAGGGTTGCAAGAAACCACCCTAAAGCATATATATATATATATTTGCAACAAAATGCAAATAAGTCCTCCATTACTTGGTATTTAAGTTTGGGTCCCTGGATGTAGTACAGAATTGCAGAGAAATCCTTCCTCCACAAGTTTGGTTCCATTTGGCACATAAAATATTAGGCTTTTATGCAAAATACTGCGAATTTTTGCATATTCCACACTTTTTGAGACAACCGGGTAGTCAAACTGAAAAAACGGACACCACCACGACGTCCGGCTCGACGAAATCTATAAAGTAGTGATTTTGGTTTGTCGACTAAAAATCCAGATAAATCACAGATCCATAAAATACTATGATATTTGAAGTTCGGCACGCTTTTCGAGACTCTAGGCTCGTCAAATGCAAATTTCGTCAGTGCCACTGCGCTCAGAACTACGACGCCATTCAAATCGACTACCTGGATCATCAGATTCGGACACCAGACAGTGAATCAGCCGACGTTCACTAGCGGAGAATTCGAATCAAGGGGTTACTATTCATGGGTATTATTCATTTAAGTCGCGGGTCCACCAGCTTCTTCGCTGATTTCTGGACGATCCGACCGTCGGATCGAAAATCAGTTTATAACATTTTCAATTGATTCAACGAGACGGTCGCACTGACGATTTCAGATTTTCGAGATCAGATTCGGATCTGAAAGGCAGAAATAGTGCTCCGAAAACTATGCAATTTGCATACCGGTATACAACCACTTAGGTTATATTTTGCATTTAAATTTCACGAGTCTTACAAAATCAAATTTTTTTTTTCATTATATTTTTTTGCTGCACGTATCACTTAATCTCCAGTAGTATGTCTGCCGCGACGAACGGCTCGACCCTCGGTGAGTGGCCATTCATGGTACATATTAGATTTGGTTAAATTTTATTTTGAAATTAGGTTTGTAGATTTATGACTTTCAGCAAACTTAACAATTTGTCGTTAATTACCCTACACTCGTAGTGTTAAGGGACTCTCGATTAAAAGACCAAATGTAAATGCTGATAATAAAAGAAAACTGAAGCATAAAGGCAAAAGTCTTATTAATATAATTTGCTCCGACTTATTTATTTTCTCCCTTTTTCTATTAAGTTTATAGTCCACACTGAAATCCTCCATGCACTCACCCTCAATGTCAGACCGCACCTTTTGGAGCCTTTCCTCTGAGAATTTTTTTTTCTTGATTTTCTCCAACAATATGGGTTGCACTCTAAGTGTCATAAGTGTCGCTAGGGCGCCGGATGCTACAACCTGCAAATCGAATTGTAGCATTTACTTTTGTGGCAATGTTTGACCAGTGATCAACATAGCGAGATTCTCCACAAATTTTCGACTTAATGCGTCGGCCACCACATTTGCCTTTTTCGGGTGATACAAGATTGTGACATTATAATTCTTTAGCAATTTTAGTCATCGATACAGTGTCAAATTTAACTTCTTTGAATAAATAGATACTTGAGGCTTTTGTGATTTGTGTAGATCTCATAGTGCTCGCCATATAAGTAATGCCACCACAGCTTTAAAGCAAATATTATTGTGACCAATTCGAGATCGTGGGTGAGATAGTTCTTTTCATAATTCTTTAATTGTCGGGACGTGTAGGCTATAACCTTCCCTTATTGCATCAAAACACAACCCAAACTACTCTCCGAAGCATCACTATACAACACAAATTCGTTTCCCGCTGTGGGTAATGCGAGGATTGGAGTCGATATTAACTTTTTCTTGAAGAGTTGGAAACTTTTGTTGCACTTATCGCTCCAAGTGAATTTAGCTCCCTAGTGTGTGAGGCCGATAAACGAAGTGGTAATTATAGAGATCCCTTCACGAACCGCCTATAGTATCCCGCAAATCTGACAAAGTTTCAAACTTCGGTGACAATTGTAGGTCGGGGCCTTTTTTTTTATTGCCTCCACTTTCTTAGGGTCCACTTAGGCCTCGCTTCTAAAATAGCATGCCCCAAGAATGCCACTTTTCAAAGCTAAAATTCGTATTTCTTTAACTTCACGAATAGCCTTCGCTTCCAAAGTACTTGAAATACTTGTCGAAGATGCTCCTCGTGCTCTATGTCACTCCGAGAGTTGACCAAAATGTTGTCAATGAAGACCATAACAAAGCGGTCCAGTAATGGTTGAAAGACGCGATTCATAAGATCCATGAATGACGCCGGAGCACTGGCCAACCCAAATGACATTACTGTAAACTCATAATGACTATAATGCGCCTTGAAAGCCGTCTTGTGTACATCCTCCGGTTTTATTTTCAATTGATGGTATCCCAATTGAAGATATATCCTCGATAATACCAGGGAATCCTGCAACTGATCAAATAGGTCGTCGATCCGCGGCATTGGATACTGGTTCTTGATATTAATTTTATTGAGCTCCCGATAATCCATGTACAACCACAAAAATCCGTATTTCTTTCTCACCAATAGCACCAGAGCTTTCCACGGAGAGACACTAGGTTTGATAAAGCCTTTGTCCAATAAATCTTGTAATTGAGCCTTGAGCTCCTTTAATTCCATTCGTGACATTTTGTAAGGTGCTTTAGAAATCGGCGCAGTTCCGGGAACCAAGTTTATGATGAACTCGATCTCCCGATCCTGCGACATACCCGTCAACTCCCCCGGAAATACATTTGGATACTTTCTCACCACTGGGATATTTTTTATCCCGCCCTAGATATTCCGCTCGCTCTTCCACTATAGTGGCCAAGTAGGCCACGCATCCGCCATTGATCAACTTCTTGGCTCGAGATATAGAGGTTGTCATAGCAAAAAGCGAGCTCCTACACCCTCGGTGGATGAACTCCTTTTGTCCTGGTTCTCAGAAGGTGATGAGTCAACTTCACAGTCAATAGTGGCATAATATTGTGAGAGTCAATCCATCCCTAGCACAATGTCGAAGTCCCCCATCCGTCTCAATACCAAGAAATTCACCAGCATGATCTAGTCACCTAAGTGGCAAAAATCTGCCCACTCGATGGCTATCGCGATGCCTGGGGTCAGCCACCGGATGGGGTTGCAGGTGCTGTCACGCCCTGAGACCACCTATTTGGTCGGTTCAGGCGCACGTATAGACCTGCCAAACGGACAGTTTTTTTCTGTCCGCCTAAGGTGTTATAACATGTACCATTCGAGATGTTCTAACTAGAAACCTAATTCATACAAAGATTGAGAAAGAAAAGTACAGAAAATATAACACAACTTATCTATTACACACATTTGTCACATACACATTACATTTACATTTTTCTTTTCTATTTCTTGTACAATCCAAAATATTATTGCATTATTTTGTTCTTTCATTTCTACACCCTTAACTACGCTGACAAACTTCAATCTGGGTCACAACCTGGTAGGGCGATATTTATAAAGCTACGTCCTTACCTCGTGCTGCCGCGCTGCTTATGGAAGGACCTGTAAAATATAAGGGTAAGAACTATAAAAATAGTTCCCAGTGGGTACAACCACCCAAACGAGAAGTTCGACCGACCAGATCCAAAGAAGACAATAAAAGCATATAGTAATAATATGCAAGAATGTAAATCTATACTATATACAATATAAATCATATGCTATGCCTCAAGTAAATACAATAATGAAACATATGCAAGTTGGTACTATACATCTACCTCCATTTCACTATCCATTTCTAGACCACATCTAGCCTAAGGTTTCTTTACCTTAGCAAAGTTCCCGACTTGGTCTTGAATCAATCAACAGCCGAATATCGCTTCCATCTCAGCATCGGGCAGGGAATACTCCTACACTCACCCTAGCCACAATCCTGGCCGACAGACGGGATACATCGCACGCACCTTCGGCAACACTATAGCCGACATAGGGAAAACGCCTACACTCTCTCTCGGATACTCACCCTACGCTTGGCTGGGATCCACCACACGTGCCAGCCATAAGGTACCCAATAGGCAGGGATCCACCACACGTACCCTCGGGTCCTGCCATCTAGTCGGAGGGGATCCACCAGACGCACCCACGGATAAAAGTTATGGATTCTGGAATTGTCTCTCTCAAGGTCTCAGAGGTCTAATGTTAACCCTATTTACCAACTCTTTATAGGTTCGTTGTCACTCTCGTTCTCGAGGTTATCTCTTTGCTATATATACAACACATACATGCAATACTAAATCTTTGTTTTTCCTCTTTTACTTTATTTACGGCTAACCCTAAAACTTGTCTCATACACTAAATCTCATACACATGAATACCCCTCAAACCCTCTATTACTCACGAATCATACTTCTAGATCATTGAAAAGAAAAGGAGCAAGAAAGATCACCATTTTCGGTGATATTCCCCACATCTTGAAGCTCTTTCCTACAAATAAAAGGCTTGATTTCTTATAGCCTCAAGAAAAGCTCTAAAAATGGTTTAAAAATCACTAGAGATTTCAAAAATATTTTCCAAAATCTAAAAACTCAAAACTCTAAAAATATCCAACTGACCTCTCTCTTGCTTCTTGCCTAAACGTGGAAGAGAAAAGTTATTTCCTCTTTCTAGAGCTTCACCTTGGAGCTCCCCACCTTCTCCTTGCTTTGGAGGAGATCGAAACCCATCCTTGGGGCTCCTCGAAGCCATGCGCTTCTCCTTCAGTCTAGAGGTAGAAAGAGAAAAAAGTGTCACGCCCCGTCCTGCCTTCCAAATAGGAATGTCTCGCGAGCGCATGCCCAGACCCGCCGAACGGACAGAGTTCCTCCTATCCGCCCAAGGCGTGACAACCAGTACAATTCGAGATGTTCTAATCAGGAACCGAATTTATACAAAAATTGTGAAAGAAAAGCATAGAAAACATAAAACAACTACTTTATTACACACATTCGTCACATATACATTACATTTACATTTTTTTTTTCTTTCACAATCCAAAATAATATTACATTTTTATTTTTTACATTTTTAATACCCTTAGCTACGCGTTGACGAGGGTACTCTATCTCAGTCTCAAAATATTAGGGCATTATTTACTGAACTACGCCCATTCCTCGTGTCATCGGACCACTCATGAAAGGACCTGAAAAATGTAGGGTGAGAACTATACAAATAATTTTTAGTAGGTACGGCCGCCCAAGCGAGAAGCTCAATCCACTAGATCCAAAGGAGTCAAAATGAGCATATAGAAGATAATTTTTAGGGAAGGTCTAGATACTCGTTGGGCCCAAACCACAGCCCAAAATGCTTTACCCTAGTTATTATTACTAGTGTCCATGTCTCTTATATACCCAAACACAATGACATTCCCATCCGATGCGGGATTATTGGGGTGTCACAGACTCCCCCCGTCTAGGCCTGACGTCCTCGTCAGCCCAAACACACACATAGGCCAAGATCACCAGGCGATGTGAGACTAGTGTCCATGTCTCTTATATACCCAAATACAATTACATTCCCATCCGATGTGGAATCATTGGGGTGTCACAGACTCCCATCGTCTAGGCTTGACGTCCTCGTCACACATAGCCCAAGATCACCAGGCGATGTGAGACTTGTCTCGCTAGCCTTGTCAATCAGACCCCTAACATAGTCCATCACCGTGTCTTTCAGACCCTGGCTCAACCGAGACTCGTCACACACTTCTGGCTGGTGATTGGCTCTGATACCAAATGTAACAACCCGACCCACTCGCAATAATAACTCGTTGGGCCCAAACCACAGCCCAAAATACTTAAGCTCAGTTATTATTACTAATGTCTATGTCTCATATATACCCAATCACAAATCCAATCCCATCCAATGTAGGATTATTGGGGTGTCACACCCCCTCAGCATCCGATCTTCACAGATCAATGTCCGGTACTTCCAACCAAGGTCCGGACCCCGAACCATTCTCGACTCCGATTCGCTTCATCAGAAAATTTTTAATTTTGCTCCTTGAAAATCCAACTCTCTTCTGATCGTTCAGAAATCCTTAGACTTATCCACAATTACCTCTTGACTATTTACAGTCAATTGGTCAACGTCCAATATTTTCAAATTTCATTTTTGCGCCTAGCCCTAGCCGAAAATGCTCTAAATAGCTTGAAACTTCACTTGGATCATAAGAATAGTACTCCAAGCCAGTTTTCACTAAAACTCTCCCATTTGTAGAAGTTCAGGTCATTACATTTCCCCCCCCCCTTAAAAGAGTTTCATCCATGAAACTCAAATCGCACCTCATTTCAATTTCTTGAATCCCAGATAGTGATGCTTCTACACTGAACCTTCAATTTGCCGGGTAAGTCACGATCCATGTGATTACCCCCGTTGAACCACAGTCTATCAAATTTTATAATTTTCGCGGTTCTTTTTTCATAACAAGGCTGCATCCCAAGCACACCTTATTGACCATATTTTCCTGCACTTCAATTACTCATATTGGAGGGCAACGATCAAGCCACGCACATCCCTATAGAGTGCGAACATCCCAGTTTCATTGCGAACTTCCACCAACTTCAGTGGCCGCACAAGTCAATGCATTGGCGTTCTAATGCAATCTTCTACTTTTCCCGACCTTCGGTCTCGGGGGATTTAGTTTGCCCCGAACCCCAATCTATTTAACTTATTTCTCGATAACACTGTAGGTTTTTAAAGGATCCAAAAGGATCTAAATAGGTACTATCAAACAACTAGAGGGGGGGTGAATAGGTGTAATACTCAAAAACCAATCTCAGTGCAAAATAAAAACCAATGCGGAAAATAAAAACAGCACACCGAGATTTACGTGAAAACTCCAATCCAGGAGAAAAACCACGGGACCAACACGCAATAACAATCCACTAAGAAAAGAAGAATAACAAGGTGATTACCGACTCCACGGACTCAAACCCCTCCTTCAATTTCTTCGGATCTTGCGCTCCACCGATTGCACGTCCACTGCACACGTTCGAATCCACGAACGCCACTCGAATCCACGAGCACACGTTTCGAATCCACGAAACGCCTTCAACACACCGAATCCACGGTGCTACGTCGAATCCACGACGCAAACTCAGCCGATACAGAATATAGGCTTTGTTGGTGATCCTTTGCTTAGATTATCATTGAAGAACCATGGAAGGAATCTCTAAGCAAAGACTAGATCAATTCGACAAAAAGTATATCTTGGAAGAACCGTCGAATTGACCTAAAAGAGGCTAAAAAGAAGAACGATAAAAACCTAGCCTCTAGGGTTGCTCTCGAGTGTTTCTGAATTGATCGGTAGTTCTTGAGAAACCCTAAGTATCTATTTATAACCTTTGGAAACTAATTAGAGTCGGTTTAGCAATCTTATCACGACATGGCATTGTGTACCGGTACTAAATAATGGGTTCCGGTACTCAATGATGCAAAACACAGATTTTCCTATTGTGTTCCGGTACTCAATGTGAATTACAGAAAATCCTGTGTCGGGTTTGAGGAACTCAAAGTGTGGTTCCGGTACTCAATGTAAAAACTGAATTTTCCAAGATAAGTTTTATCCAAAACAGACCAAATACCGGAATCCAAACTTAAAATAAGTTGTGAGTTAAAAACCAAGTTCCTAAAACCATGTCTAAACCGGGTTTCAATTAATTTTGATTCCAATGATTATAAATGTACTTAAATCACCATGATTAAATTAATCATACCTGAGTGTCATCTTGAGCTTATGTTGAATCTTCTTCGAGTCTTCTAATGCTGATTGACAATTTGATCACTTCAAGACTCCGACTCAACTCATGAAATATGCCAACACAAAAAGCCGTAACAATCTCCCCCTTTGGCAATTTCGTGACAAAACCCAAAATTACATAAAAACACTCAAGTCACTCATCTTAAACCAAAAAATCGAAACTCAATGTCATCACCAAAACATTGATTTTCTTTGCGTGAAAGATCCAATAAACAAAAATTACATTTGAACCAAACAATCCTAGAACATACTCTATAACTTAGGACTTGGAGTCTTAAAGTGATGTAAATCCTGCAAAACAAAAACTCCAAACAAAATCAAACGTTAGTCGTTAGAAATTAAATGTAAATCCTACATTTGATTCGTCCTTTTGGTTCTTTTGTTTTTTTTTTTCGGCTCTTTTGTTTTGTGGCTCTTGTCCTCAATCTTTTCCTTATCTCTTTTTTTCATCTCCCCCTAACTTGTTCATCTCCCCCTATCTTGAGAATCTCTTTTCATCATCTCTGTTCTCCCCCTTTTTGACTCGTCCATCATTTCTGTTCTCCCCCTTTTTGTCACAAATTGTCAAACAGTGAATATAGACAAAGGAAAAATACTAGGAGAATAAGTTCATAGTTATATGATCATTAGAGTTCTTGTTCATCAACAAGTGAAAAGAAACTGAAAACCAAAAACAAGAAAGAAAAGAGTCACTCATCCTCATGTGAATCATCATCATCATCATGTGATGTAGGTCCATGTGATGTACTCGGTGCAGTTGCTCCAGGGACCACATCATCATGCTTCACCCAAGGATATCAAAGATCTTCTTTAATCCATCCTCAAGTTTCTTAAAGCCTTGCTCCATCCTTTTCTTTAATGAGCGAACATCCCGATGCAACGTTTGTAGTGTCACTACCTCATCTGATCCAGGAGATTCTTGGTGTTCCACATGACGAGGCGGTGCACTCGGAGTCACTTCACTTGCATAGCCTTTTGCATGCCCAAAAGTCTTCAGAGTGCTAATCGACTTGGCTAAGGTGATTCCATCAATTGCGCCCAAGCCGTAATCATATTTGACACAAGAAATGTCAACTCCGTGATCTTCCAGAATGCGAGTTATCAAGATTGGATACGGAAGAAGTTCACGTCGACTTGATCCTTCAATGACATGTACCATTTGTTGCCAAATAAGAAATGGAATGTTGACATTAATTCCATTTGCACTCTCTGGGTGACCAAGGAAAAAGTGAAGAAGCAGTCGATCACATCGAATCCTTTTAGTCCCCAGTGTGGGCAATAGGTTGTAGCATATGATTAAGGACAGAATATGATACTCTGGCTTTAGGTCCTTTGACTCAACATACAACCTGTTCGTATGAGAACCTGACTTGCAAATAGAGTTCACAACAATGTCCCAATGGGTGTCATATTGGAAGTCACCGTCAGTGTAATATAGACCAGAAGTATCGACAGCTAATCCAAGGTTTGCACCAATTACTGCTGGAGTAATGTCAAACATGATGTCTCTAACTGTCGTTTCAATGACGAAAGTCCCTGTGTCATGGTCTTTATGAAGTATAGTAGCTCTCATGTAGAACTCTCTGAGTAACTCCACACAAAAATCCATTTTAGGTGGAACTCTACCAAGTGGCTGAATTTGACTTCGTTCCAATAGCATTGCGAAGTCTGGAACTTCTCGACATAACTCGTTAAAGTTAACATGTCGCTCTCCAATACATGTTCTGTTTGCAA
Organism: Tillandsia fasciculata; assembly: GCA_029168755.2. NCBI lineage: Eukaryota > Viridiplantae > Streptophyta > Magnoliopsida > Poales > Bromeliaceae > Tillandsia > Tillandsia fasciculata. The sequence goes on from CM054936.1 coordinate 15,421,497, forward strand.
ATATAGCACGGCGCTTTGCACTAACATGTTGTTCACCTTCATCAACATTTGATCGCCGTTGAGATTGAGAGCGTTCGCGTATTACCGGTCCACCGGTACTTCAACGCGGAGGAGAATCCGCACCCTTCTTTTTCCTAGAAGACATTGGTGCTTTTCCCTTTTCTTTAACAGATTCTTCCACATAATCTGATGAGTGTTCAGATTCTGAGCTAGTCGATCCCTCATCGCGTGATCGTTTTGTAGTCTTTTTCTTTCCATGACCACGACCACGTCCACTTCCAGTGGCCATCAAGATCACAAGTGCAAGAAGCCACGAAAATGTCATTTCCTGCAAAGAACTCAATGCACTATGATTTGATCATATAGGAAGGCTTAAACATGTTTAAGAAACATTCTAAACCTGTGACATTTGATGATTCAACATTTAAAATCCATTCACATTGAAAGCCCTAATTTTCAATTTTCTTAATGTCAAGAACATATGTAAATGATAGATTCAAGCATAATAAGCATGGAAACATGAATCTAATTACATAGAAAGCAAACATTTATGTTCTAAACTTGAAATAGGGTGATACATGCAAGAGATTTCATTAGGAGTAAAGATCAACTCAAAAATCCCTAAATAAAACATCAAAACCTAAAAACTAGGGTTTTGAAACAAAAAGAAGCAAGATAGATGAAAGATATTACAAATCAACGTAAGAAATCCCTTGATCTTGATGAAAAACTCCTTAGAGATCTTTTAGACAGAGAGAGAGGGAGTGTTTTGTAATAGGAGAAGTGAAATAAAACACTTGAGTTCCGGAATATAAGAAAAACCAGTTCGCGTACCGGTACTAGAAGCCGCATACCGGTACTCAGTAGAAATTCTGAAAACCACTCGTTCGGATTCCGGATTGAAACAGAGTTGATCCGGATCCGATAATTTAGTTCCGGTACTAAACATAGAGTACCGGTACCGAAGTGAAAACCTGAAAATTTTCAGTTCGGGATCCGGATTGGGTTTTCTGATCCGGAATCATGGTTTCGGTACTAAACATAGAGTACCGGTACCCCAGAGCCAAAAATTCAAAAATTTCTTGAAACAAATCCAAAATTTGAAATCTTTTCAAATACCGATTTGTGTTCCATCAAGAAAACAATTTAAGTGCTTTGAAATAATGAGATCACATAGATGTCATTGAATCCAATTAATTTTACAAAAATTAAAAAAATTTACTCCGAAATCATGAAAAACAAAGATAAAACATTATAAACCGTTTTTCATGTTATATTCGTCAAACATAAGTCATCAAAAATAATCTAGAGATCCAAACTCTATCAATATGTAACGGATTTACAAAGATGACTTACAGAGATTTCCAAATGACATCAATTTGAATTCTACCCTTTCAAATTGAGATAAGCACTAAAATATCTAAGGGTGGCTCTTTGAGCATCTTTTAACTATCCCACCTTATACCAACCAGGAAATTGTTCAAAATATAAGAACTTTGAATATAAATCTCCGAATGCTTCAACTAAAAATTTCAAAAATATTTTTCAAGCATCCAAAACATGTGGTAGCTTCACACACAAACCGGACGACCGGGGTGGCAGCTCTTTCCAACATGTGGTGGTAGTTTTCACACTCCTTTCGGATGTAACTCTTTCCACATCTTTTGCAACTCATTTATTACCCTTGAAAAAATGCAATCTCTTATGTCAAAGAATTAAATCCCAAATTTTAGTCTATCGGTTGTCTCATGTTTATCACAATGAATTCACACAACCGAGATAGGTTAAGCATCTTAAGATAACACATGATTACTAAAATTTGATAAATATAACTATCAAAAACTCCTATAATGAAATATCTTCAAAGATTATGATTATGGAGTAAAGTTGATAATTCATATAAGATTAAATTGGAGTGAGTGAAAGTAAATCCATTTCAAATTCAATGCACTGGATCGTTAAAACCCTTTTGTTCGAAAACAAAACATAAAAACGAAGAGCATTGAAATCATGTAATGCAAAGATCAAGAAAAATATAAAAGAAAAACCGATCAAAGCATTACATACAGTCAAAAGCTATTTAGAACTTAAGACAAGGAAAGATATCACCTTTCCGAATCCAAACTCGTCGGATTTTGGGTTGTCTTGATTCATTGTGGCCGGGAGTTGATAGCTTTGACTGTTGGTCCACCTTAGGTCTTTGCGTTGCAATGATCCACTTGTATGATTGATGTTGTGGCTCGGACCTTTGGTGGATTGAGGGAACTCCATTGACTTGATGTGTCTTTTGATTCCGTTGAGTTCGCTCCGTAGATGAAGTTGCCGAAGAATTCTTCTTTCTCTTTTTCGGGCACGTCTTCATCAAGTGTCCTTCAAGTCCACATTGGTGACAAGTTCTTCCTTTCAATTTAGTTGTGGAACTTGAAGCCTTCACAGTTTGGTTCTTTTTGAATCCCAAACCAGCTTTGCTTGTTTGACCTAATCCGGACATACGATCAAGTTTCTTGGAACCGGTTGAAAGCTCTTGTATGTCGGATTTGAGTTGATGAACTTGCTTGGTCAAAGCTTGGTTGGTGACATGAATTTCCTCAAACTGCTTTTCAAGAAAACCAATCTTGTTAATATCGGAATTAATAATCGTTTCCGATTGGTTTATCTTTTCTTGGAGAATTTTATTATTATCCAATAAAAGCTCTCGTTCCTCCTCAAGATCATGAAGTTTGATCTTTAAAGCATGGTTCTCGTCCTGAACCTCAAGTCGTTGCTTCCTCAACTTCTTAATATGCTTGGCCATCATCTTCGATTCCGTAAGAAGTTGTTGATATGCCTCAACGAGTTCTTCTTCGTCCGACTCCCCCTCAATTGATGAATCTCCATCGGATGTTGATGTTTCATGCAAAATCAAAGGAATAGAGTCAGTGATTAAAGATGATAAGCAAAAATTAGAAGAGGGAATTTGAGAAGCATGAAAGGCAACAACTTTTTCCTCTTTACTTAAGGTCGATTCATCGGAAGTAGAATCGTCCCAAGTTTTCACTTGCAAAGCCTTCTTTTTGTATGATTTCTTAAAAGGACAATCCGTTGAAATATGGCCGTAGCCTTTGCATCTATAACATTGGATTTCCCCTTCGAAATCATCTTTTTCTTTTTCTTTAGAAAGTTTTGCAAAGCCTTTGAGATTAGAGGATTTAGAACCCGATGATCCTTTAGATGGTTTCGAGGATGAAGATCCATCGGTTCGATTCTTCCAAAACTTTCGACGAAATTTCTTTGTGATCCGCGCCAATTGTTCTTCAAAATCGGCAAAAGAGATTTCATCGTCGGAACTCGATTCGCCATCTTCTTCCTTTGTTGATTTGAATGCAATACCTGTAAGCTTAGAAGAAGACTTGGAAGAAACTTGATTAGTAGGAAAAGTCATCTCATAAGTTTGTAAAGCACCTACTAATTCCTCTACTCTCATATCATCCGGATGACTAACGGTTTCAATGGCGGCAACCTTTGCCCTAAACCGTTCCGGAAGAGTCCGAAGAATCTTTCTTACAATTTTCGACTCCGGAATCTTTTCTCCTAAATTAGCACATGTATTGATTATATCTTGAAGTCTAGTGTAATAATCAGTAAACAATTCATGCTCATCCATATGAATAGAGTCAAATTGACTTGTAAGCATCTGGAGCTTTTGAATTTTTACTAGATTAGTACCCTCATGTGTAATTTTGAGAATATCCCAAATCTCCTTTGCAGTTTCACACGCGGAAATTCGTGTGAACTCGGTCGAGGAAAGAGAATTAAATAAAGCGTTCATACCTTTCCCATTGTAAGAAGATCTTTCGATTTCCTCTTTGGACCATCTAGAGCGAGGTTTTGGGGTAGTAGAATTTCCTACTTCCTCTAATGGATGCACCCAACCGTAGTCAACGGATTGCCATACCCGCTCATCAATTGAGATGAGAAAAGCTCTCATCCGCACTTTCCAATACGCATAATTGGTCCCATCAAAAAGAGGAGGTCTAAAAATATTACCACTTTCACCCGACATGATAGATAAACCTAAAACCCGCTCTGATACCAATTGTAGGTTTTTAAAGGATCCAAAAGGATCTAAATAGGTACTATCAAACAACTAGAGGGGGGATGAATAGGTGTAATACTCAAAAACCAATCTCAGTGCAAAATAAAAACCAATGCGGAAAATAAAAACAGCACACCGAGATTTACGTGGAAACTCCAATCCAGGAGAAAAACCACGGGACCAACACGCAATAACAATCCACTAAGAAAAGAAGAATAACAAGGTGATTACCGACTCCACGGACTCAAACCCCTCCTTCAATTTCTTCGGATCTTGCGCTCCACTGATTGCACGTCCAATGCACACGTTCGAATCCACAAACGCCACTCGAATCCACGAGCACACGTTTTGAATCCACGAAACGCCTTCAACACACCGAATCCACGGTGCTACGTCGAATCCACGACGCAAACTCAGCCGATACAGAATATAGGCTTCGCTGGTGATCCTTTGCTTAGATTATCATTGAAGAACCATGAAAGGAATCTCTAAGCAAAGACTAGATCAATTCGACAAAAAGTATATCTTGGAAGAACCGTCGAATTGACCTAAAAGAGGCTAAAAAGAAGAACGATAAAAACCTAGCCTCTAGGGTTGCTCTCGAGTGTTTCTGAATTGATCGGTAGTTCTCGAGAAACCCTAAGTATCTATTTATAACCTTTGGAAACTAATTAGAGTCGGTTTAGCAATCTTATCACGACATGGCATTGTGTACCGGTACTAAATAATGGGTTCCGGTACTCAATGATGCAAAACACAGATTTTTCTATTGTGTTCCGGTACTCCACACTGTGTTCCGGTACTCAATGTGAATTACAGAAAATCCTGTGTCGGGTTTGAGGAACTCAAAGTGTGGTTTCGGTACTCAATGTAAAAACTGATTTTTCCAGATAAGTTTTATCCAAAACAGACCAAGTACCGGAATCCAAACTTAAAATAAGTTGTGAGTTAAAAACCAAGTTCCTAAAACCATGTCTAAACCGGGTTTCAATTAATTTCTGATTCCAATGATTATAAATGTACTTAAATCACCATGATTAAATTAATCATACCTGAGTGTCATCTTGAGCTTATGTTGAATCTTCTTCGAGTCTTCTAATGCTGATTGACAATTTGATCACTTCAAGACTCCGACTCAACTCATGAAATATGCCAACACAAAAAGGCGTAACAAACACCACCAAGAGTATAAGGTCGCCCACCACGAGCCCTGAAACTTGCTGGCGTTGATCCACACCGTGTTTCCACATCAGGCTCATTCATCCACTGTTGTCGTCATTAGACGACAAACCTCACTAACTTTGCTCAGTACCACAATCCTCGAGATTCCATTAGGTTCGTTAACTGACATTGCCTAAAGGCAATCACCTATTCGGTACCTTCGTTCAATCACATATGGGTCACCCCATAAGGAAACTTCCAACCGCATTTCGAGATGACCTAGTCCGGCACATCCACCGGTAAGTACTCACTTTGGAGCACTGTTCTCCTTCTACATGCAGCTTATACTAACTCAATATCTCGTAAGGAGCACGCTGGTAGGCTTTCATAGCCCACAGCTAACCTAATGTCGCACCGACGATGGATCTATATGAACACTTAGTTCGCAAATCCAATTTCGTCACCACTACGACACTCAATATTGCGGTCAATCAAGCGAGCGGCATGACTGAGCCTCGCAAATCTTTATTCTGTTTAGTTTCTAAATAAAATAATTTTTTTAAAAAATAATTTAAATTTTATCTGAAAGTAATATTTTCGTCATTCAAATTATTTATTAGAAATATAAAAACTGTAATTTTTTGTTTTTTTTTTTTTGTTAAAAATAGTTTTTCACCTTTCTTTCTTTTCCTGGGGAATCTAATAAAGCGGCCATACTATATTGGCTGACAGGTTTCAAGAACTCATATATTCCTCCTATTTCTGTCTTCGTTCCAAGCTGAACATATCTTTCCTCTTTCTCCAAATTCTGTACTGCAGGAGTTTGATTAATTGTCTGAAGCAGCTGCACTTAGAGCTATCTGGAGGATCATGGCTTTAACTTTCATAGGCCAATCGGTGGCGTCGACAATCATCGGGAATCTTGTTAAAACTTGCTCATCATTCATTGACTTGCACCCGTCATTCCGTGGTATGCAGGACGAGCTCGACCGGCTAAATTACGCCCTTCCGCAGGTCCAAGAAGTCTTGACTGTGGTCGAGGACGGTGCACCTGTCATGGTGCAGAATGAGGGGCTACGTAGGTGGCTGTGGCAGCTCAGAGACGCCGTGGAGAATGCAGAGGACGTGCTTGATGAGCTGGACTACTACGAGCTAGAGAAGAGAATACGAGATCGAGATGGTTGTGGTATTCTCTCTAAATTCAATAGAGAGTATAATAGTTTGGTTAATCGTTATTTTAGTGATGACACACTGAAGCGGTTGAGGGAGGCTGTCAAGGTGTTAGATAAGGTCATTGACCGTATGGGGCCATTCCTTCAAATTGTTATCGGGTTATATGGCCCTAGCGTTAAGCGTCGAAAGCTCGAGGAAGTCAAGAATGCTCGCGAGACTAGCTGCTTATTAACCGAAAGTGAGGTGCTCGGACGAGACAAGGAGAGGGACCTGATAGTCGAATGGCTAATCAAACCAGTAGATAGCGAGTCTGAAGGAATCACTTTCAATGTCTCTGCTTTTAGCATTGTTGGTATGGGTGGGATTGGAAAGACTACCCTTGCTCAACTAATCTATGACGACGAAAGAGTGAAACAGTACTTCCACCTGATTATGTGGGTTTGTGTTTCTCAAGACTTTGATGTAGAAGCGATATCAAGAAAGATGTTGGAAAGTAAAACTTTGGAAGGTAATACTAATGGGAGTTTGGGTGATAAGTCTCTAAATGCACTCCATGAGTATCTTAAACAAAAACTTACGTCGAAGAGGTTTTTGCTCATACTGGATGATGTTTGGAATGATGATAATATGATGAAGTGGAAGAATTTGGTTGCTCCTTTGAAATTCGGACAAAGAGGAAGTAAAATCCTTTTGACAACTCGAATGGCTTCAGTTGTGGATATGGCGGTAAGGGCGATGCAATGTAAAAAGGAATCATTAAATCTAAATGAGTTGGAGGAGAACGACTATATGTCGCTTTTTAATAAGCATGCATTCTTTAATGTGAACCCTGATGATTATAAAAAATTGCAACCAATTGGTCAGCAGATAGCGAAGAAGCTTGGAGGATGCCCGTTGGCAATAAAGGTTATGGGAGGGCTGCTAAACTCCTATATGGATTTTGCCTCATGGGAGAGATTCTTAAAAGAAGACACTATGAAATTACAGCAAGGAAAGAGCGACATCATGACAGTTTTAAGATTAAGCTACGATCATTTACCCATACACTTGAAGGTTTGCTTTAGATATTGTAGTATATTTCAACAGGATCATATCTTTAAGAGGAAAATGTTGATCAAAATGTGGATAGGTTCAGGTCTGATTCCGCAGTCTATTTGCGAAAGGAGGAGTCCAGAGGACATTGGAAAGGAGTATTTTGATCTTCTGACAAGAAATTCATTCTTTACTTGCAACACCTATGATTGTGGGCATAAAATTTCTAAAGATTATGTTATGCATGATCTGCTGCACAACCTAGCACAATCTGTTTCTCGAGAGGAATGCATCAGAATACGAGGTGATGTTGCAGGAAATATTATTCCAGAAATGGTTCGACATTTATCTTTTGAAAACACAAATTTTCTTTCCATCAGAGCAATCTCCAAACTTAAGAACTTGCGCACTCTTATCATATCTGCTGCAGAGAATTACGACCATAATGCAGATCATTTACTTGAGTTTAATGAGGTTATAAAAGGATTTAAAAACTTACGCCTATTGAGCTTAAGAGTGGATTGTTACTCTTATAAACTACCTGATAAACTTGACAGCTTGGTACACCTCCGCTACCTATCTCTTTCGGCATGGGTGGACACGAATGAACACTTCTTGGACTTCTTTCGTTCAACTCTTTATAGGCTTTATCACCTGGAATTCCTGAAGTTCAATATTACTGGAGAGACTTCTTATATTATTGAATTCGATGGTTTGGCTAACTTGGTCAGCTTGCGTTCATTTGTTCCTTCTGATGTGACAAAAAAAATTCCTTTTGTTGGCAAACTAACCTCCATCCGCAAATTGGAAGATTTTTTTGTCCAAGAGAAGAGTGGTTACAAAATCAGTGAACTAAATGACTTAAGAGAACTTCGTCGTCTGTCCATTACAGGACTTGAAAATGTGAGGACTTCTGGAGAAGCTATGGAGGCCAAGTTGAAGGATAAAAATTATCTCAAATCTTTGTCATTGCAATGGTCCAATGACTGCTCCAATAGTGCAGAGGCGGATGAAAAGCTCCTCGATAACCTCTGTCCTCATACCAATCTCAAGAAATTGGATATTAAAGAATACCAAGGTGTTAAATCTCCATGTTGGATGACGTCTCTTGTCAATTTGACATCCATTGTATTGATGGACTGTAAAGGATGGGAGCACCTCCCACCTCTTGGGGTTCTGCCATCACTCAACACTCTTCACATGACAGGAATGCATGCAGTAAAAAAAATAGGTTGTTCATTCTATGGGTGCGGTGGTGGAGGTGCCTTTCCATCGTTGAAGGACCTAGTCTTTGAGGACATGCCTAACTTGGAGGAGTGGATTGGAATAGATGATTGCTGCATGTTTCCTAAACTTCATACTATGAAAATTATTTGGTGCCGTAATTTGAGGGGATTGCCTGCTCTCCCTCGAAGTTTAAATCAATTGCATATTAGATATGTTGGATTAACTGCTCTTCCAGCAATAAATAAGAATTGCAGTAACAACAATGTAAGTGCTCTATTTTACAAACTTCAAATTACCCCCCGAGGTTTAGCTTATTTTCACTTTGCCCTCCTGTAGTTCAAAAAGTTTTACTTTGCCCCCTCTATGGTTCATCTCATTTTCAGTTTGCCACCCCATGGTTCTAAATTTTACACTTTTGTGGTTTAGCGCATTTCTCACTTTGCCACCTTGTGATTTTTTTAAACAGTTTTAATTTGCCACCCTATTTCGTATAGAATTTTTTGGAGAAATAAAAATTAAAACACATGAGGGCAAAGTGAATTTTTTTGAACCATAGGATAGCAAGGTGAAAACAAGCTAAATCACACAGGGGCTATTTGAAGTTTACCCATATATTAAAACACCAATTCGTATTTGCATGGTTGTGATTTCTCGAACTTAATATCTTTGCATATTTTCTTTTTGCAGCAACAAAAACAATTTTCGGATCTTGAAACCACCTTAACCATCGAAGACTGTGAGAAGCTCCAATATCTTCCTACAGAGTTTTTTCAGAAATTCAATACCATAAAGAACCTGAGAATATGTAATTGCCCGAAGTTGGAGGAGTGGATTGGAATAGATAATGGGTGCATGTTTCCTAAACTTCATAAAATGGAAATTACTGAATGCCCTAATTTGAGCATATTGCCAACTCTGCCTTATAGTCTAAGGGACATGCATATTTCTAATGTGGGATTGACTGCCTTTCCAGCAATAAATGAAGATTGCGGAAACAATAATGTAAGTGCTCTATTTTATAAACTTCAAATTACGCCCTAAGGTTTAGCTTATTTTCTCTTTACCCTCTTGTGGTTAAAAAGTTTCACTTTGCCCCCTCTATGGTTTAGCTCATTTACACTTTGCCACCCCGTGGTTAAAAAATTACACTTTGCCCCCTTGTGGTTTAGCGTATTTTTCACATTGGCACCTTGTGATTTTTTTAAATAGTTTAATTCGCCACCCTCTTTCGAATAGAATTTTTTGGAGAAATAAAAATTAAACCACAAGAGGGCAAAGTGAAACTTTTTGAACCATAGGATGGCAATGGGAAAATAAGTTAAACTACATGGGGGCAATTTGAAGTTTACTCATATATTAAAACACCAATTCGTATTTGCATGGTTGTGATTGCTCGAACTTAATATCTTTACATATTTTCTTTTTGCAATAGCAAGAACAATTTCTGGCTCTTGAAACCTTAACCATCGGACAATGTAAGAAGCTCCAATATCTTCCAACAGAGCTTTTTCAAAAATTCAACACCTTAAAAGTGTTGAGTATACGAAATTGCCCGAAGTGGACAATACGTGGAATCTCAAAGATCCAACAACCCTCTATACTCGATGAACGCACTATTGGGTCATGTGGCGACCTTGAGGTGCTATTGCTGTGCTCAGCAAATTTAACCTCTCTGACCATAAGCGGACTACATGGAGTAAAGAAAATAGATTCTTCGTTCTTTGGGACCAGTTGTGGGTGTGCCTTTCCATTATTGAAGGACCTATACTTTGACGACTTGCCAAACTTGGAGGAGTGGATTGGAATAGATGATTGCTGCATGTTTCCTAAACTTCGTACTATGAAAATTATCAACTGTCCTAATTTGAGCGGATTGCCGACTCTGCCTTGTAGTCTAAGGGACTTGCATATTTCTAATGTGGGATTTATTGCTCTTCCAGTAATAAATGAAGATTGCGGAAGCAACAATGTAAGTGCTCTATTTTATAAACTTCAAATTACCCCTTGAGGTTTAGCTTATTTTCTCTGTGCCCTCATGTGGTTCAAAAAGTTTCACTTTGCCCCTTCTATGGTTTAGCTCATTTTCGCTTTGCCACCCTGTAGTTCAAAAATTTACACTTTGCCCCCATGTGGTTTAGCGTATTTTTCACTTTGCCATCCTTAAATATTTTTAATTTGCCACCCTATTTCATTTAGATTTTTTTAGTGAAATAAAAATTAAACCATAGGAGGGCAAAGTGGAACTTTTTGATCCATAGGATGAAAAATTGAGAATGGGCTAAAGCATGAGGGAGCAATTTGAAGTTTACTCTTATATTAAAACACCAATTCGTAATTGCACGGTTGTGATTGCCCACACTTAATATTCTTACATCTTTTCTTTCTGCAGCAGAAAGAACAATTTCAGGCTCTTAAAAGGTTAACCATTGAACAATGTGACAAGATCGAATATATTCCAATAGAGGTTTTTCAGAATTTCAACACCGTAAAAGTCTTGATAATAACAAATTGCCCGAAGTTGACAACACGTAGAATCTCAGACATCCAACTGCCCTCTATACTCAATAAACTCTCTATTGGGTCATGTGGAGACCTTGAGGTGCAATTGATGTGGTCCGCGAATTTAACCTCTCTTATCCTGTTGGAATTAGTCGATTGTGCAAGCATAACTTCCTTTCCCCCAGCACAAGTGTGTGCACAGTGGACAATGCTTTCCCAGTTACAGATAAAAAACTGTAAAGAACTGTCATCATTTGGTGGAATACAAGCTCTTGTATCTCTCCGTTGGTTAGATATTAGAGGGTGTGACAAGCTAATTGAAGTTGCCCTGCGTCAGCCTCCGTTCCCAAATAATGTCGGCCAAAAGAATGCAGCGGACTGCTTTTTGAAGCTTGGTAAACTATCAATTGACCACCACGCGCTCCTGCTCATGGAGCCATTGAGAAGTCTCTCCTCCATCAGCCGTTTCACTCTCTATGATGCTTCGCGACTCACTTCCTTACCCGAGGAATGGCTACTGCAAAATCACTCTGCCCTCGAGAGATTAAATATAGAGAATGCATGTTCCCTTCAGTCCCTACCCCAGAGCATGACAAAACTGTGCTCTCTAGAGATTTTGCATGTAGAAAATGGTAAACTCATCCAGTCACTTTCAGATCTGCCTACTTCACTGCGTATTCTATGGATCACTGGGTGTCACCTTAAGTTGAAGGAGCGATGCCAAGAGAATATAGGCCTTGATTGGCCCAAGATTGCCAACATCCCTAATGTGGAGATTGAATTAACAGATTGTGTTTTTTGTGATTAAATAGGGGTAAACCCTATTTGAGAGGAAAACAGGCCCTCCAGGGCGATAAAAAAAAATACATAACGGCAGCAGCAACTCTCCTTCCCGCATCTTCGCAAAGAGATAGCCAAATGTTGGGTTTTAGCAAGATCCGCTCTGTGAAACGAGCACCTCGCGGTCCCTCTTACTCCCTTGTACCTCACCAACAGCTTTTTCTTCCGACCCTATGAGCCCAGGTAGGAACGGTCACTTACCCAACACGCAGAGCCAAAGAGAGACCGTGCTAACAGCTCTTCTTGCACAGTCTTCGCTTCGAATTAACAGATTTTGAAGAGGTGATGATGCACATTCTATGTTCACTTCACAACCCTTCATCTTGCCCGTGCTACTCTTTATAATTAACACAATTTATTTCGGTCTTAATGAACTATGACATCTCACTCAATCTTAACAAGGATATTTAATTTGTTTCAGGACTAATTGGCCTTTTTTGGACAATGCAAGAGCAAGCAGGTTCGTTTTAAATTAGCTTCCCCAATAAAATTTTTATATTTTTTGACCCTTAATTTATAGTGCTAATTAATCACCCCTTATAATTAGTACATGGTGCTCGCAGGGCTTGCGTGATTATAAAGAGAGGATAGTATTAGAAATTAAATAAATTTCTGTTTCTGTGCCTCTTAATTAGCTCTTGATTTCCTATGCTATTGGTCAGGTATTATATCTTATTAGGCGTGAACATCGAAGCAATGGACTAGTCATGTAAAACAAATTAACACTGTAATGATCATAATTTATGCAGTCGATCTATCAATTACTTTCTAAAATTAACTATGACAACAGCTTTAAAGTTGATGAGTAGAACATAAGAGAGAGAAGTGTGACAACAGCTTTAAAGTAGTTTTAATTTCTTGGTGCAGGGTTGTAGTAATGGTATAGCACTCCTATGTATATTTCTCTCAATTTTTTCAAGAATATAAAAACAAGAGTGAAGTTTTGCTGCTTATATATGTTCTGTTTTGTAGTGCAGGAACATGACAGGATTAGGACTCCCTATCTGCACTTGATCTATTTTTCTCCAGGCATAAACACATGATTAAAATCATACTACTTATTCTCTCTATTTTTAATTTTTTGCTGCATGAGTGAAAAAAGCTTTTATTGTTGTCTCTCAATTTTATTAGTGTTGGAGCAATATATATATGGCTCTCTATAAGTTGTCTATCAATCTATTTATAGGAATTAAAAGAAAGAAAATGACTAATTTCTTACTACATGCTTGTGCTATTCAGTTTTCTTGGTGCAGGATTAGAGTCAAATGCCATGTATTCCATTTTTTTGGTTTTTTTTTTTTTTAAGAGAGAAATTGCCCTCATTTGGGGCAGGGAGGTTAGGTGCTTCAGTTTTGTTTCTCAATTTATATGCATATATCCTAAATATAATTTAGTGTTTGAATATTCCTGCACAAATAACCAATCTCTTTGCCTGGTCATAAGATTATTTATTTTTTGTCTATTATCTTATGAAGTTGTTAAACATTGCTTTCAAATGTGTTTCAAATTATTATTATTGTTTTTTTTTTTTTTTTTTTTTTTTTTTTTTTTTTTTTTTTTTTTTTTTTTTTTTTTTTTTTTTTTTTTTTGCAGTATAACAGGTACCAGATTAAACTTGAAAATTAAAATTCAGCAGTTTAAATCATACTTTAAATTTTGTTGAACTTTTTTTAGTTTTTAGTGTAGGTTGTATCGACATTTGCAGCAAAGAAAAATTAATATAATAATTAAAATCACATTTATTTTGAAATAAATTTGTTTTTGAAAAATAGTGGAACAATAAATTTATTTTTATACCATCTTGTCTTAATTAGAAAACAAAATTTATTATTTTCATTCATAATTAAATGGCGAACAAAATTAGAACAAGATTTAATTGAGGTGCCAATAATTTGGCCCCAGTGTAGCGGTGGCGTGGGTCAAGAAACGCAATATTTGAGTTAAGGACTGGGGCGCGGATTCTCAAAGAAGGCGGCGAAACCTCTGGTGTGAAATCATGCGTAAGTCTTCCCCAACCTATGTGCTCTTTGTATTTTCTTTATACCTGACCGAGTGATTGTTTTCATATTCTCCATATTTCCTCATGCTCTATCTTTTGCACTCCAAGTGTTTGATGAATTGCCTGAGTAGTAGTAGTACTAGTAGTAGTGGTGAAGTATCAATTGCTTTCGAATGTTAAATACGACTAGTTGTCCAGTGATGAGTTAGAACATAAGAGACGCGCAACAGAAGCTTAATTTCGAGTTCTTTTTTAATTTCTTGGTGCAGGACTATAGTAATGGTATAACACTCCTATATATATATATATATATATATATATATATATATATATATATATATATATATATATATATATATATATATATATATTTCCCTCAATTCTTTCAGGAATATAACATGAGTAAAGTTTTGTTCTTCTATTTTCTTGGTGCAGGATTAGAGAAAGACTCCATGTATTGCATGTTCTTTTTTTCTATTGCCAAATTAATGTAAAATCCTTATGAATGAAATTATCCTAAAGATAATTTAGTTGTTGAATATTCCTGCACAAGTAGCAAATCTCATAGCCTGGTGAGATTGTTTGTTTTTGTCTATTATCTGATGATCTTGTTAAGCCTAGTTTAAACATTGCTTTAAAATGTGTTTCAAACCCTTTTTTTTTTTTTTTTTACTTTTAGCAGCATAACTAGCACCCTGATTAAACTTGTGAACTTAATTTCAGTGGCACAAATTATACTTTAAATTTTGTTAAAGCTTTTATGTTTTTTAATGCAGGTTGTATCAATTTGGGCGTAAATTTAATAGGTGCTCCGTCGATAAGCAGACTCGGCCCAACTCACTGTGAAAGGAAAAAATGAGGGCAACACTGCAGTAGGCATGAACCTGCAACCAGATTCTGCACTTGTTTACTTTTACTTCTTTACGAGTTTCATAAAAATCTCTACTTTCATTTGGTGTTGGATACACAAAAACAAACTCAAAACTAAACCAGACCGAAAACTTGTGTTGTATGCTCGTTTTGGTTTTCCGACCTGTATGACTTTGGCTTTGATTTACATTTTGCGAACACTTCATTTCATTTTTTATTTACAAGCAAGTAGTTGTCCATGTTCAGCTCATTCTTCAATCTGTATAAGTTTGGTTTTGATTCAAATTTTCCGAACAATACATTGCAGTCTTTCTTTTCTGTCTATACTGAGTACACTCTATTAAACAGCTCTTTATTTTTCCAATTTTCTTTTAATTTACACTCTTTTAACTTTTTTTTTTTAAGTTATTTTTTGTTAGCTATCGGTTGACTCAGTTTTATTTTCTAAACGCTGATTAAAGCCATTAAATTATTATTATTTTTTTGCTATAATTTAATGTTTGAATAAAATTAATTTTAGTAGTTTTATGTGTAGCCAAACACCACACATTATGTGCAATGAGAAACAATTGCCTGAACCCAGTGTACACATACACTGTATGCACCACACCTATCTATGATCCCATATGTTTGATCTAAAATATCTAAAGAGCCTATATTGGAAAAATTATGAATTTTAAAAAGGGTAAACTTTAAATTGCGCATGTGGTTTAACTTATTTTTATTTTGTCATTGTCACGCCCTGGGGTCCTTTCTGTAAATCCAATTTAAGAAAACCAGTGGAAAAAAGTATAATTTTTTTTTAAAAAAAATACCTTTGAATGCACCCCGAGACGCGCACAGATCCGCCACATGAACAAGAGTTTTTCTGTGTAGGCGGACAGAGTCTCCCCTGTACATGCACAGTGTTGCACCTGAATACAACACAACCACACATACAACCACAACGAGAGAACAACTAACAGAAGGTAAACAAAGTATAACATGAGTCTACAATTATAAGTCATCTACCACAATATGCTTTAAATTACAATTAAGAATATTCCACAAATAAACCAAACTAAATCAGGAGATCTAAATCAAAAGACTACATCAACTAAACTGAAGAAATATGCTAAATTAGAACAATTGTAACGACCCGCCCCACTAGCAATAATAACTCGTTGGGCCCAAACCACAGCCCAAAATGCTTAAGCCCAGTTATTATTACTAGTATCCATGTCTCTTAGATAGCCAATCACAACTCCATTTCTATCCGATGTGGGACTATTGGGGTGTTACAAACTCCCCCCGTTTAAGCCTGACGTCCTTGTCAGCCCAAACACACACACAGTTCAAGATCACCAGACGATGTGAGACTTGTCTCGCTAGCCCTATCATCTAGACCCAGACTCAGCTGAGACTCGTCACACACTTCCAGCTGTTGATTGGCTCTGATACCAAATGTAATGACCCGGCCCACTAGCAATAATAACTCGTTGGGTCCAAACCACAGCCCAAAATGCTTAAGCCCAGTTATTATACTAGTGTCCATGTCTCTTATATACCCAATCACAACTCCATTCCCATCCGATGTGGGAATATTGGGGTGTCACAACAATCTGAATGAAGAGTGGAATCACAAAGGATTGTCCATGATCAAAGCTCAGAACAGGGGTCTCCAGTATCGTCCTCACGCAACGTCCCGACCCTCACCACCCGCGGTACCTGGAACTGGGGGCAGTGAGAAACCAGTAAGGGTCTCCCAGTGGATACCGCAAGCCGACGAAGGCAAGATGTACTCACTGGCAACCGAAAGAAAACAAACGACTACAAGGTATCGCAAGGTCAGATATAGTATCAAAATGAACAAGAAAACCGAATACAGTAGCAATAGAATACATCAAGCATAATATAAGAATAATAGATAATGTAAACCTGAAAGATGCTAATAATCAATAACAACCGATGATAAACAAATATAGCAGCAATAATGACTGGAAAGAAATTATAACTACTAATCAATACATAAATATCCGCTACCGTAAAGAATATCAAATATGATAATGCATCAAACTGATGAATAATACAAGTCACCCAATCGCATGCCATATTGGTCTAAAAACCTCAAGCGAAGCCACGTTCCGCTCACCCTGGCATATAACCCTAACAGGGGCCGCATCGGGCTCACGGGTCGAAAATATGATTATTTTTTCGGAAAAGAACACCCTCTTGTAGTGGATCAGACCACTGGTGTACATGAAATGCTCTCGAGCTGTGGCGATCAATGCAAAATGCTCAATGGCCAATTGTCGGCAAATAGCTGAGATAGAATCAACAAGGAATCACTGACCGAATCCAACAAGTCATATCACAAGGTCTCAATATGTCACTGACCAATCAAGCCCACTATTCCTGAAGGAATGTCATAGTGTCACCGACCTATCAGGTCTATATAATTCGAACATCATGCAATAGATTTGAGATGTCATAAATCACGAAATCACTAAGTCATGCTATAATCATGTCATAGGAACTCTAACAAATCACATAATACAACTCTACATGTAGGTCACTATGCAAATAGGAGAGTAGAGCAGACAGAAACAAAGTGAGTGGTGCTCAAGTGCTCAACATGCAATGTGTCTAATGAAGAAAAGAAACACGGAGGAAGGAATGTCACCGAGCAGGCACCACTGAACCAACTTCGGATCGAAGTACCCACCTAAGATCCGATGAAGCACCTAACGCCAAAAGCGCTGCAACTAGTCACCTGCACCTACGAAAGGTACTACAAAAATCACAAATCAACTGACACTAAAAGTCACTCTAAACCACAAAGGAATCATTCGACTCACACCCTGAAAAACATTCGGGCCATCGGTACCTTTTACCGATTCCCGGAACCCGCCGGAGAACCCCAGCAACTCACCGGAACACAACCGAAACCCACACAGTGTCCCAGAGAGTTCCAACACTCGCCAAATACCACCCTCTGCCCCGAGACACCAATTTGGGTGTCCGGGCAGCAAGACACACAAACGATGCGAATAGGTGTGATTAATATAAACCAAATAATACCGGGTTCTCAAATATGCCAATTTCGGCTCCGAAATCCACCACAACGTCTCCACTACCTCTAGACACACGAGGAAGTAAGGACGACCAGCCAACAAGGATCGACAACAGACGCAACGCGTTCAAGTTGACAGAACCCGAATTCCGAAACAATATCGTGATTGGACGACCAATTTGGCCGATAATCACACCGGAATCCAAAATAAACACTACAACCGTCCACGAACCTAGGACAACTAGTCCAACTGTCACGCACTGCTCGTACACGCTTCCTGGGGCAGCACACATGCATTATTTGCACAAAAGCCACAAAATATACTCTAAATAGCACCATTAATGCATAAAAATAGAGTAATTAAGCATTTACCTAATTTCCTGCACTTCGGGACCCAACCAACACCGCAGCCTGACAGGTCTCGACGTTCTGAAGGCGATGCTCGCTGCCCGGAGCTCAAACGGGCACTGGAGAGCGCGCCGGGGCACGGCTTGGGTCGAGGCAGAGAGCGGCCCAACAGATCGCGGGGCGCTGCTGGTGCGGACGCCCAGGGCCGGTGGTCCGCGGCTCGGCCCGAGTGGCGCGCGGCACAGGGGCGCAAGCTGGCGGCGGCACCTCCCACACGCGCATGTGTGCGAACGGCCGGCGGCGGCTGCTGCTACAGGAAGAGGGCGCCCTAAACCAAAGGTGAAGAGCCAGATTTGCTTCTTCTCCGGCTTGGAATCCGTCAGCGCAAAGGCGTACGGACGGGGAGGGGAGAGGGTTGGCGGCTGAGGAGAGGAGGAAAAAGGATTAGGGATAATTAATTGGGATTAAAGAAACCCTAACTCTACCTGTATCCCTCTTTTGGAAACTTTTGGTTAAATTACCTCCGTGTCTCCAAATCCACTTATTCTAAACCGAAACTTCAAAATTTAAAATTTCAAACTCCCATATCCTTGAAAAACGTGCCAAAAATCGAACGCCTCAAGATGACCGATTTCACGAATCTTGATGCGTAAAATGCTACAATTGTTTCTGAATTTACCGAAATTTGAATTTTCGATCCTATAATCTCGCAAAACGTGCAGATCCGGGTATCAGATTTGAAATCTGATCGCACCATCGCGTTCAATTCGACGATGCCATCAAAGTGATGATCTTCTTTTTCGAAGATCTCACCCGATTCAAAAGTTGGTCATTTTTCAGAGAAAAATTCGATTCCCGCAATTTTTTTCGCCGAACTCCGTTTTTCACGCTTTTCGGTACAACTAACACAGCGAATTCAAAAAGGACTTGACCACACCCTTCAGCGCTTATTTACTAATAAACCAGTGAAGATAATTTTGAGAATTAAATCTTCAATATGCTGAAATTAATACCCTCATCAGATTTCCGGGATAAATTTCGGACTTCAATTTAAAATTCCAAATTCGAATTTACGGTTCCGTACAGTCATCTTATGGTTCAAAAAGATACATTTAACTATTTTATAGTTTGGCGTATTGTTCACTTTGTGTAACGACCCAAATCACAGCCCAAAATACTTAAGTTCAATTATTATTACTAGTCGATGTCACAGACTCCCCCGTTTAGGCCTGACGTCTTCGTCAGCCCAAACACACACAGAGCTCAATATCACCAGGCGATGTGAGACTTGTCTCGCTAGCCCTGTCATCTAGAGATTCGTCACACTCTTTCGGCTGGTAACTGGCTTTGATACCAAATGTAACGACCCGACCCATTAGCAATAATAACTCGTTGGACCCAAACAACAGCCAAAATGCTTAAGCCCAATTATTATTACTAATCTCTATGTCCCTTATATACCAAGCAGAACTCCATTCCTATCTAATGTGAAACTATTGGAGTGTCACACTTTGTCATCCTGTAATTATTTTCAATTTTTTTTACTTTGCTATCCATCAGACAACTTTTTAGAAAAATAAAAGTTAAATGACAAGAAAGCAAAGGGAAACTTTTTGAACCACATAGTGACATAATAAAAAATGCCCTATACTTCAGGGAGGCTAATCTGAAGTTTATTCTTCTCGAGAATTAATAGTAGAAAAAGGATGAAAATTTATTCTATTTATAAGAAATAGGTGTCAAAACTTTTTTTAAATTTTTTTTTTACACAAGCCATTTAATTACAAAAGGTGTAGCCAATAATTAATCCCCTTATGCAATTACTTCTTCGTAATTTTTCAATGAGTAACTTTTAAAAATCTAAGCCCAATTCAACTAATGTGATCTACAACAACAGTAAAGGGACTATACATTACAAAAAATTACAAGATTTTGAAAAAAAAAAAAAAAAAAACTTATTACTGTAACATCAAATTAAAAAATTAATAAATATTCGTCTTTTCACTTTCTCTTTGTAATTATCAAAAATATATATTTTTCCTCCTCAAAATTTTAAGATGATGTGCTTATCCTCACCAGTACTGTTCTGTCTATTTTTTATAATTTATAACTAAATATATTGAATACGCATTTACAAATACTAAAAATATATTAAAATATTAATTTTTGCCCTTCATAATGAATAACGGTAGTTTTGCTTTTTGACCAACTTCGTTAACACGAAACTCCCTTAAAAAAAATATTTGAAATTTTAAGAGTGCAAAACATAGTTTTTAAAAAAATTAGAACAAAAAATAAAAAATGAATATTTATATTTTTTTTTTTGATATTTTAATCTAAAGATATGTTTCAAGGGATTTTAGAAATGCAATGTATGTAATGTAATTATACGCAGACAATAATTTCTCCCTTAGAAAAGGGTGTGGAGTGGGGAAGGACGGTTTTCTCTAGTAATAATTGAGTTTGGTTGGTTGTTACAAATTTTTTGAGCTTTGACTTTCTAGTCTTCTCTATGAAATTTCTAATGAGCATTCTTAAGAATTTACTTCCTCTAATTTTTCTTTGTTATGTATTATATGCCTGTTATCGGGAAATAACTGTTTGTCTCAGGGAGATTAAGTTGCTACTAAATTGTGTTTTTTTTAATAAATATATTCAACAGTCCTTCTCGTTGCTGGTTTTGAATCCTTCTTTATAGCTCCGTTGGAATTCAAACTCGGAAGCTCCCGTTCTGATAACATGTTAAACTACGTAAGACAATTATTAATAAGGTTAGATACGACATTGTCTCTAATTGAGTTTGATTGGCTGTTACAAAAGGGAGACAAATTTCTTCTGCTTTGACTTGTTAGTCCTCTCTATGAAATTTCCAATAAGCATTCTTAAGAATTTACTTCTCCCCAATTTTTCTTTGCTATGTATTGTATGCCGGTTATTGTGAAACAACTGTTTGTCTCAGGGAGATTAAGTTGCTATTAAATTATGTTTTTTTAATAAATATATTCAACATTTCTTCTCGTGGCTGGTCTTGAATCTTTTCTATAGCTCCGCTGGGATTCAAACTCAGAAGCTCCCGCTCTAATATAATGTTAAACTACGTTAGACAATTATTATTCTTGGTAAGCTTAAGCTATCAGAGAACGGTGTTATGTATGAGCTCAAGGCTTTTTAATCGGATCGAGATGCGGATTTGATTTAAAAGGAGAGAATTAAGGGCCTAGTTGGAAGTCGGAATAAAATATTTAAGAACAATTTATTCGTTATAAAAATTTTGTAGAGTGATTGTAAGAAAGGAGGAGTTTGATTTTTACGTCTTAAAAGATCGTGATATTCGTGATTTGATAGAATAATATATTTTATTTATAAAGTGATTTATTTATTCGAAAAATTAACTTGAAAGCTAAACATACCAAATATCTAATTTAAGATATTTGATCACACTTCTCATCCACCAAATAAATAAACTTCTCAAATATATTACAGAGACAACCCGAACAATATATTCATGTATCCGGTCAGAACCTAAATGAATAATTGACAAAACGAAGTTAGAAGAAAAGTACAAAAAAAAAAGGTTTTGTATTTTTCGATAAAACCACAAAAATTATATATGATAATTTTTTGCTAATACAAATGGAATATTTTTTTCATCATACATATCACTCAATCCCCAACAAAGTCAAAAATATCTACAAATGAATGGTGTATATAAATAAGAAATATTTAAACAGCAGGTGCCATTAATTTCTCCTTTAGTATAGGAGTGGTGTGTGGGGCATTGATTGTCAACCTGACCAAAATTTTCTATGCTTTGACATGTACGTCTTTCAAAACTAGCCACTTTTTTCGCAGCTCAACCTCTCTTGATTTACTCTTTCTCCAACTTTTGCACTCCAGGAGTTTGATCAATTGCATGCCCGAATAGTTGTGAAGTAGTAGGAGTTGGAGCTATTTGGAGGATTATGGCTTTTCCTTTCATAGCTGAATCGGTGGCGTCGGTGATCATCGAGAATCTTGTTAGCACATGCTCATCCTACCTCGAGGCGTGCCCAGCAGCCAGCGGCATGCAGGACGAGCTCGAAAGGCTGCAGTATGCCCTTCCACAGGTCCAGGCAGTCTTGACTGCAGTCGAGGAGGGTGCGTCGATCATGGCGCAGAACAAGGCGCTAAATACATGGTTGTGGCAGCTCAGAGATGCCGTAGAGTGCGCGGAGGACGTGCTCGACGAGCTGGATTACTACGAGCTGGAGAAGACTATACAAGATCGAGATTACAAGGTGCGTGGCAATATTCTTTCTAAATTCAAGAGGAAATTTGATAGTTTCGTTAATCGTATCTTTAGCGATGACACATTGAAGCGGTTAAGGGAGGCTGTCAAAGGGTTAAATAGGGTTGTTGCCGGTATGGGGCCACTCCTTCAACTTGTTACTGGGTTATATGGCCCTAACATTAAGGGTCGAAAGCTCGAGGAAGTTAAGAATGCTCGCGAGACTAGCTCCTTGTTAACCGAAAGTGAGGTTCTCGGACGAGACAAGGAGAGGGAACTGATAGTCGAATGGTTGATCAAACCGGGAGATGTCGATGACTCTGCTTTTACAATTGTTGGTATGGGTGGGCTCGGAAAGACTACCCTTGCCCAACTAATCTGTCATGACAAAAGAGTGCGAGAGTATTTCGACCCAATTATGTGGGTTTGCGTTTCTCAAGACTTTGATGCAGCTGCGATAACAAGAAAGATGTTGGAAGGTGTAACTAGTGGGTGTTTTGGTGACAAGAGTCTAAATGCACTCCATGAGGTTCTTAAACAAAACCTTACGTCGAAGAGGTTTTTGCTCATACTGGATGATGTTTGGAACGATGATAAAACAATGGAGTGGGAGAAATTGGTTGCTCCTTTGAAATTCAGACAGAGAGGAAGCAAGATCCTGTTGACAACTAGAATGGGTTCAGTTGTGGATATGGCAGCAAAAGTGATGAAATGCAAACAAGAATCATTAAATCTAAATGAGTTGGAGGAGAGCGATTGTTTGTCGCTTTTCAATAAGCATGCATTCCTTGGTGTGAACCCTGACGATTATAGAAACTTACAACCGATTGGTGAGAAGATAGCGAAAAAACTTGGAGGGTACCCATTGGCAATAAAGATTTTGGGAGGGCTGCTAAACTCCTGCATGGATTATGACTACTGGAAAAGAATTTTGAAAGAAAACACTATGAAATTACAACAAGGAAAGGATGACATCTTGACCATTTTAAGGTTAAGTTATGACCATTTACCCACAAACTTACAACTCTGCTTTAGATATTGTAGTATATTTCCTCAAGATTTCAGGTTTAAAAAGAAAAGGTTGGTCAATATGTGGATGGTTTCAGGTCTGATTCCACAGTCTATTTGTGGAAGGCATAGGCCAGAGGACATTGGAAGGGAGTACTTAGATCTTCTGACAAGAAAATCATTCTTTACTTGCGAAACTAGTGATAATGTGGTGAAAATTTCTAAACGCTATTTTATGCATGATTTGCTGCATGACCTTGCACAATTTGTTTCTCTAGGGGAATGCATCAGAATAAGAGGTGATGTTGCAGGACATATTATTCCAAAAACAGTTCGACACTTATCGTTTGAAAACATACAATTTCTTTCCATCAGAGCAATCTCTAATCTTAAGAACTTGCGCACTCTTGTCATTTCTGTTGAAGAGAATTATAAGCATAATGCAGATCATTTATTTGTGTTTAATGAGGTTATAAAGGGATTTAAAAACTTACGCTTGTTGAGCATTGACGCGAAGTTTGACTTTTATAAAATGCCCGATGCACTTAATAGCTTGATACACCTCCGCTACCTATCTCTTCCGAAAAGAGTGGTAATGAATGAAAGTTTCATGAACTTCTTTCGTTCAACTCTTTGTAGGCTTTATCACCTGGAATTCCTTAAGTTCCTAACTTATGGAACGACTACTGATATTATTGAATACGATGGTTTGACTAACTTGGTCAACTTGCGTTCATTAGATGTTCGTTATGATGAAATAAAAACAATTCCTTATGTTAGCAAACTACCCTTCATCCACAAATTAGAAAATTTTTTTGTCCAAGAGGGAAGTGGTTACAAAATTGGTGAAATAAAGAACCTAAGAGACCTTCGTCATCTGTGTATTAGAGGACTTGAAAATTTGAGGACTTTTGAAGAAGCTATGGAGGCCAATTTAAAGGAGAAAGAATATCTCAAATCATTGTCATTGGGATGGTCCGAGGACAGCTCCAGTTGTGTAGAGGCGGATGAGAACCTCCTTGATAACCTCTGCCCGCATGTCAATCTCAAGAAACTGCGTATTGAAGAATACAAAGGTGTTAAATCTCCATGTTGGATGGTGAATCTATCTCTTATCAACTTGACATCCATCGTATTGATCCACTGTAAAGGATGGGAGCACCTCCCACCTCTTGGTGGTCTGCCTTCACTCAACCGTCTTTACCTGTGGGGACTGCATGCGGTAAAGCAAATAAGTTGTTCATTCTACGGGAGTAACGGTGTATGTGCCTTTCCATCGTTAAAGGTCCTGGTCTTTCAGGACATGCCTAACTTGGAGGATTGGATTGGAATAGATGATGGGTGCATGTTTCCTCAACTTCATTCTATGGAAATTATTTGCTGCCCTAATTTGAGTGGAATTCCTACTCTGCCTTGCAGTCTAAGACGATTGAAAATTTCTAATGTAGGATTGACAGCTCTCCCAGCTATAAGTCAGGATTGCGGAAACAACAATGTAAGTGCTCTATTTTATAAACTTCAAATTTCGCACCTTGAGATTTAGCTTGTTTTCACTTTCTTACCATGTGGTTTAGCTCATTTTAACTTTTGCCACCTGTCATTCAAAAAGCTGCACTTTGGCCTCCTATGGTTTAGCGCATTTTTTATTTTACCACCCTGAGATTTTTTAAACAATTTTAATTTGCCACCCTATTTTGTGTAGAATTTTTTGGTGAAATAAAACTTAAACCATTGAAAGGCAAAATGAAATATTTTGAATTAATTGATTGTCTCTAGTGCAAGCGACAAAGGGCTTGATGGTTGATACTTGATGTCCCAAGTTCGAAGTCTAGTTGCTTTACATTTTCGCCAAGTTTATTTCTAAAAAAATGGACGAAGCGGAAGTGGGTAGCATGCTACCTTTTTCTCAATTTTTTTTCTCAATTGGCGTTTATATTAAAACGCCAATTTATATTTGCATCACTGTGATTACACAGACTTAATATCCTTATATTTTTTCTTTCTGCAGCAGCAAGAACATTTTAAGGCTTTTGAAAGCTTAATCATCGAACAATGTGAGAAGCTCGAATATCTTCCAACGGAGTTTTTTCAAAAATTCAACACCCTAAAAGTCCTGAGTATAGAAAAGTGCCCGCAGTTGACAAAACGTGAGACCTCAGACATCCAAATGCCCTCTATACTCAATCAACTCACTATTGGGTCATGTGGCGACCTTGAGGGGCCATTGCTGTGGTCAGCAAATTTATCCTCTCTTACTTGTTTGGAATTACGTGATTGTGCAAGTATAGCATCTCTTCCCCCAGCACAAGTGTGTGCACGGTGGACAATGCTTTCCCATTTAGAGATAAAGAACTGCAAGGAACTGTCATCATTTGGTGGAATACAAGCTCTCGTATCCCTCCATTCTTTAGAAATTGAAGGGTGTGACAAGTTAATTGAAGTTGCCCTGCTGCAGCCGCCATTTCCAAATGATGTCAGCCAAAATAATAATGCAGTGGACTGCATTTGGAACCTTGGTAAACTATCAATTGACCACCACGCGCTCCTACTCATGGAGCCATTAAGGAGTCTCTCCTCCATCAGCCAGTTGAGTCTCATTGTTGCTTCGCAACTCACCACCTTACCTGAGGAATGGCTACTGCAAAATCACGTTGCCCTCAAACATTTATTTATATGGAATGCATGTTCCATTCAGTCCCTACCCCATAGCATGACAAAACTGTGCTCCCTCGAGACTTTGTTTGTATTTAATGCTGATCTCATCCAATCACTTCCAGATCTGCCTACTTCACTGTCTACTTTACTCATTACCAGGTGTCACCCTGTGTTGAAGGAGCGATGCCAAGAGAATATAGGCCTTGATTGGCCCAAGATTGCCAACATCCCTGATGTGAGGATTTTTTTGCTTTTCCCGAGGTGATGATGCATATTGTATGTTCACTTTACCAC
The DNA here is from genome assembly GCA_029168755.2 of Tillandsia fasciculata. Taxonomy (NCBI): domain Eukaryota; kingdom Viridiplantae; phylum Streptophyta; class Magnoliopsida; order Poales; family Bromeliaceae; genus Tillandsia; species Tillandsia fasciculata. Next base: position 15,447,997 of record CM054936.1, read on the forward strand.
CCTTCATCTCGTCCATACTACTCTCTGTAACTAATGCAAATCATTTCAGTGTTAATGAACTACATCTCATTCAATCTTAACAAGGTTATTTCATTTGTTTCAGGACTACTTAGCCTTTTTTGGACAATGCAAGAGCAGTCGGGTTCGTCTTTAATTAGCATCCTCAAAAGAATTTTTATATTTTGTACTCTTACTTTATGGTTTGGATACATAATAAGGGAATATAGCGCTAATTACCTGGAAAACAAACAATGTAATGAATATAATATATGTAGTATATCAATGGCTTTCTAAAGTTATATATGACTAGTTGTCCAGTGATGAGTTAGAACATAAGAGAGAGAAGTGTGACAAATGCTTTAAAGTTGTTTAAATATCTTGGTGCAGGGTTGTAATAGTAATGGTATAAAACTCCTATATATATTTCTCTCAATTTTTTCCAGAATGTAAAACAAGAGTAAAGTTTTGCTGCTTTATGTTCTATTTTGGTAGTGCAGGAAACATGTAAGGATTAGGACCCCCAATGGGCACTGATCAATCTATTTTTCTTCAGGCATAAAACAAGATTAAAATCATACTTCTTATTCTCTGGTTTTTTTTTTTTTTTGTTTTTTGGTGCACGAGTGAAAAAGGCTCATATTGTAGGCTATTGACTTCATTGTAGGAGCAAAACATGGCTACAATTTTGCTGCTTATGTTCTTCTATTTTATTAGTACTGAACTCATGTATGACTCCCATACATGGTCTATCAATTTATTCACAAGAATATGAAAAAAATGTCTGATGTCTTAATGCATGCTTGTGTTCTTCAGTTTTGCTGGTGCAGGATTAGAGTAAGATTCCATATGTTTTTGTGTGTGTGTGTGTAGCCAAACTAATTAATGCTTCTATTTTGTTTCTCCTCGATTTATCTGCATATATTCTAGAGATAATTTAGTGTTTGAATATTTCTTGCACAAATAGTAAATCTCATAGCCTGATGAACTTTGTTTTGTTTTGTCTGTTATTTCATGAAGTTGTTAAGCATCTTTGAAGTAGCTAAAAATATCCCTGGTTTAAATATTGCTTTAAAATGTGTTTCAAATTATTTTTCTTCAGCAGCATGACACTTACACAGATTAAAGTTGGGAACTAGAAACTTCAAATTTTGTTAAACTTTTTTAAGTTTCTAATGCAGGATGGCTCGACATTTTGTCCGGGGCTTAGACTAGTTCAACTCATCGTAAAAGAAAAATGAGGGATACGCTGCAGCAGGCATCAACCTGCAATCACATTCTGCAATGTCATACTTTTACTTTCTTCACAATTTTTAAACAAACTTTAGTTTTATTTCATATTGATTGTACAAAAAAAACTAAAGTATTGTTGCTTATGTTCTATTTTTTGTGGTGCGAGAACGAATTAAAAACTCTATCGATTTCTCTATAGGAATGTAACAAGATTAAAATAAATTGCTTATGTATTTCTGTTTTCTTTTTGTTCTCGGTGGTGTATGAATTAAAAAGCCTCCTATTATATAGTGTATTGATTTCTGTTAGATGTGCCTTGAAATTGAAAATCGTCTCGATTTTATGTTTTTGATATGCCAACGGCTTCGCGGTGCGACGACAAATTTTGAAAAATATTTTGGAAAAGAAAATTGGATGTCTGTGGTGAAAGCACAGGGATCTGATCATTTAAGAAAAACCCGTTAAGAATATTCGTTCTCTTTTTTTTGTTCTAATTAGATCGAGTGATTGTACGAAGAACAGTTTGTATTTTCTTTTTCATATAGTGAAATCCTCCACCTTCGATTTTTTTCCTGCAAAATTTTTTTCACATAAATTTATATATTTTTTATTTTGTTGTGCATTTGATATTTGCTTTTGTGTGGTGATCGTCTTTGATTTTGTTTTCGTTTGTACGCTTGACTTAACAATTTCGTCCTTATTACGAAGTATGGTTAAAGTTTTACTGTTTTGTGTACACTCCTATTTTTCTTGGTGCAAGATCGCAATAAGACTAATACAGATATATATATATATATATATATATATATATATATATATATATATATATATATATATATATATGAGTTTAGTTACTGTGCTTGTATAAGCACAAAGCAATGGGTACTTGTAAGTTTTTTTTTATTAGATTTATTTCTTTGACTAATTTCATCCCGTAGAGGATGCATTCATAATTTTACTATTTTGCAGGATATATATATATATATATATATATATATATATATATATATATATATATATATATATATATTAATTTTTTTTTCATAGATATATATCTAGAGAGCATTAATGGATAGTGAATGTGGGGAGGGGCGAGAGAAGCTTCTGGAACTCTCTCGCCCTACAGATTCACCGAAGGTATTAATTTATTATTTATTTATTATTTATTTCTTTTACAAATTCCTTCACATTTTTACAAAGATTTTAATAATTATAATGAATTATCTGGTTTTACCAAGTTTAATTTTGCCCTCAATTCAAGCTTTTTGGGTCAAATTGAAATAAAGTTAGTGAGCTATTTTTGCATCAAATTAGAATTTGTAGATCGAATTGCAATTTATAAAATGTTGGTGGGTTTGAAGATTACATTTGAAGCAACTGGATGGTATTTGAAATCTTTTGAAATTTATTATTTTCTTTTTTTAGAAAAATATTTCCATTGATTAATAGATGTATTTCACTAATTCAGAAGCTTATTTATCATACCACAAAATTTTTGCTTTAAAATCTTGATATATTCTGAATTATGCTCACAGTGAACAAAATTTTGATTCTGCTTATAAAAATCAAATTATATTTTGTACTCTGCAAAATTGATCAGATCATTTTAAACCTATGTATCACGGACACTTCTATAAGCGTCGCGTGTCCGTGTCGGACACTCGCGTGTCCGTGTCGGACTCTTATCTGATGTGGACACTTCTTGGACGAACGTTCAATGTCGATCCATACCGCATACAATTAAAAAAAGTGTATATATTTTTTATTTTATTTTTTTATGCATACATAATATAAGGTAATAATTTTTTTAACTTTTTGGACAATATAAATAAATTATGTATAGTGGAGAATTTTTTTTTTTAAATATATGAACAATCAATAAAAAATTTTATAAACTTTTATTCGTATAAAAAATATAATAATATTTTACCATAATTTATATTTTATATATAATAAATATATATTATTATATTAATAATATTATATTTTATTATTTGTGTTCATGTCGTGTTTCGTATTCTAATTTTTTAAAAGTTGCTAAGTCGCCGTATTCGTGTCCTAATTTTTTAAAAGTTGCTGAGTCGCCGTATTTGAATCGTGTCGTGTTTCGTATACCGTTGCAGTGCCTATGACACTTAGTTTTGAACCCTTAGAGAAAGTAGTTCTAGTAACTGTTAATTTCACGAAGCTTTTGATATATCGACTGCTCCTGCGGAATTTCAGTTAGCATTTTGTTTTTAATCTATGTGTGATTTTCAGCGTAATTTGGATTCATTTACTGATACTGTCGGATGTAAATTAAGTAATGATATTGTTTTAAGAAATGCTGAAACTGAAATCGGAAGCTAACATGATTTTACATTGAATTTTTGAAATCGAACAATCAAAATAAAATTTTTAAGACCATTGACCATTTGCTAGTGTACTGCCGATTTTTTAGGGTGAAGTGTTTAAAAGATAAGACTGAATCATTTGACGTAAGAGATGCTAAATCATTCTGGGATCAGATTCAGAAGAGAGGGTTCACTCAGAACGTGGATAAGCGGTTGGTTGTGTTAGCGACTAGCTGGTGGACAGTCTGACTAGATAGAAATAACACAATCTTCAATCAGAGTAGCTCGGACCCTTTACGTGCAGTTGAAAGAATTAGACACACTGTAGAGTGCAGACACACTGTAGAGTGCAGGAGGCTAACATCTTTTTTTTTTCTTTTTTTTTTTTTTTTTTTGCCGCCTTTCTTCGTTCGAGGCCTGGCTGCTTCACTGTTGTAGCTAAATTTAGTTACTTATTGAATGAAGAGGGTTTACGTGCAATTGAAAGAATTAGACACACTGTAGAGTGCAGGAGGCTAACATCTTTTTTTTTTTCTTTTTTTTTCTTTTCTTTTTTCTTTTTTTTGCCGCCTTTCTTCGTTCGAGGCCTGGCTGCTTCACTGTTGTAGCTAAATTTAGTTACTTATTGAATGAAGAGGGTAGCCTCTCAAAAAAAAATTTGTCACTGTTGCTTTGTACATGTTTTTAAGTATACATGTTTTTAAGTAATACTACTCATACACCTCATTTTGGAGTGTATGATATATACCCCATCCATCCAAGGGTGGAGCTTTCTTTACTAGTCACTTCGATGTGACCAGTGAAATTCACCCCATTCTTGAATGGATGGGGTGTAAGATGTACACCCCTTTAGGGGTGTACAAAAAGCATTTTCCTGTTTTTTATGTTAATTGAGTGTAGCAACTATAAACCATGAGGGACTAATTGTAGTAGAACTTACACAGGGATCTTAGGAGTGATGACATCTCGATAAAGATAACGCATTGTGGGGTTTGTTATGCCGAAATCGTCTGGCCAAGGAACAAACATGGTGATGCAGTGTACCCAATGGTGCCTGGGTATGTTCTTCGAATTCATAGTTTTGTCTATATATTACCTAGCTACAGTTGTAAAACTAGTTATTGATCTTTCTCGTAGCAGTATCAATTTGTTTGAAGTTCCAAAATAGATTATCAAATTCAATACGAGTATTTGTTGCTTATAAGTTTGATATCTCTCTAGGCACGAAATCGTAGGAGTTGTTCGAGAGGTCGGTTCCGATGTTGAACGCTTCAAAGTTGGTGATCATGTGGGAGTTGGGACTTTTGTTGACTCGTGCAGAGAATGCGAGTATTGTAATGGTTTTCGAGAGATCTATTGTGTGAGACGCGCGACATTTACTTATAATGAGTAGTAATCAAAATTTGAAGTTTGTAAACAATCTTTAACCTCTCTGGGATGATGCTATTCATCTTCTATTTGTCATTTATTTTTTTAGAACTAATTGTTCTATCTATGTGCTACAAAAATTTGCAACATTTTTGCAGCGATTTTCCACATAATTTGTAACCTTACAACTACATAAGTTCGTAGTATCTGTTTGCAAACATTTTGATATTGTGCTTTTTTGTGTCCTGTTACAGGTTTGTTTACAAGATACCTGATGGGTACTGTAATACTCGAGGATTTTTTTTAAAAATCTGAAAATTTAATTTAAATTATTTTCTGAGTTTTCTGAAATTCAAAATTTAGATTTTTGGTGTATTGGAGAACTGTTAATTGATTGGCCTAATCTGATCCAGTCTCGATAAAGTATAGACACTATTTGACTAGTTTCATCGAGTTGAAGACTGCAGTCAGATCTTGAATCTAATATCCGGATCTTCCAAAAAATGCACAGTTTATGTGATAGATCTGACCGAAAATTTAATCAGTGAGATTTTTGGAAAAGTAAAATCGTCACTCTGATGGAGTCGTCGAGCTGAAGACGATGGTGCGATCAGATCTTAAATCTGATTTTCGGATCTCCTAGAAATATAATTTTCGCGCGTAAATCGGACCGAAAAATAGATTTACGAAAAATTCGGATGTGAAAATTGATAAAATCAGTTGTTTTGGAACGTTTTGGCTTTTGGCACGTTTCTTAAGAATTTAGAAATTCGAAATTTTGGAATTTGAACATGAATTTAAAGAGAATTGAAGTTAGGGAGGTAAAGATAATTTTCGAAATTATTTGCTAAGGGAATTAGGATTAGGGATTCTCTAAACTAAATCCCTAACCCTAATTAAAACCCTAATCCCCTCTTCTCTTCCTTTCCTCAGCCGTCATCACAAAACTTCCCCTTCCTCTCATCCGCACACCTCCCCGCCGTCGTTGTCGCCGTTGAAGCTGAAGAGGCGAAGAGGTGGAATCTTCCCCTCTAGATTCGGATGCCCTAGCCGCCGCCGCCGCCGCTCGGCAAGCCGCCGCCGCCGCCGCTGTGCACGCGCCTTGCGAGCGTGCCGCATGCGCGGGCCGCCGCGCGCAGGCTGTTGCCGCTTGTGCTCCGCACCTTGCTGCCGCGCGCCCAGCACCCAGCGCACAGCGCCGCCCTGCTGCTGCACGATCCCCTGCGTGCGCGCCGCTCCTGCCGCGCGCCCAGCACCCAGAGCGCGCCGCCCTGCAGCCGCACGCGCCCTGTGCGCGTGCCGCGCGCGCCCTTGCCCTGGCCGACCCCTGCCTGCGCGCGCCCCTGCTCTGGCCGCCCCCTGCCTTGCACCCAGCCTGCGCCGCGCGTCGCCTATGCAGCCCAGTGTAGCCAGCACTGCACACTCCGCGCGCTGCCTACGCGCAGCCAGCGCCACGCCGTCCTGCACCACGTCGCCATGCGCTGCGCCTCCTTGCGCCGCGCTGCTTGCGCCTCGTTGTGTCGCGCAGCTTGCGCCGCACGCCACCGCGTGTAACCCGTGCCCACTCCGTCTGCGCGCCGCCCGTGCGTGGCCTGTGCACTAATTGTGCCCCCGCACTACCTAGCACTTGCACACTGCTCCGCTACGCGCATCCCATCCACCGTTTTGCATCACGAAAATTTCTGCGGGCATCGTTTCTTCGACAGATGAACACAGTACACCCAGAACGCCTCATTTGCACGTAATATTACTTAAATTGCATGTTATCGCAGCATTAGTGTTTATCACTTATATTTGTTGTTTGCGGCCCTGGTTGACCCGAATACAGGCTTTTTAACACCGAACGTGTCACGCTCCGGGGTCGAAACTGCGACCCTGGCTCGCCAACAGATCCGCCTCCTATGCCAAACCCCGCATAGGCGAAGCGTCCTACCTGCAAGAAAAGTACTACAGCTAAACAGATATCAGAGCTATACTATAAAAGTGCGGTAAAATTAAAATCATCCATCTGTATAATTGGAATAATGATATAAAATCCATCTCCCATAAGTGATAATCATACAATATCCTCAAATACAATAAACCAGAACTCAGCAGGGAGGTAACCTGAAATAATACATCAGTATATAGGCTCTCAATACAAGTAATAACCTCACTACAATAATCTCTCAAAAGCAGAAATAAAACTGATCTACTGACTGTACTCAGGATCTCCAATGTAGGGGTACCGCTACTCTCCACAGATGGGTAGGGATCTAGCACGCGACTCCCTCGCCTCGCACAGCAACCGCAGAATTAGCAACACCCGCTAAGACTCTGCAAAACAAAGGAGAGAAAGAAAGGGGAGGGGGAAAACCCCCAATGGGGGTGAGAACTACACCAAAAAGGGAGTTCTCAGTGGGTACCACCGCCAGGCCCTACGATCTGCCCACTAAGTCTACTAGAGGCATAAGATAACAATGCAGTAAAGACTGTACAAGAAAGCTGGAGGTACTCAACAGCTACCATGCCTCTATCTAAATGCTCAAAAGGGGAAAACCAATGGAAGGTATGCAACCACTCGCACACGAGGTGCACAATCGACCCAATCGAGCTGACTGCCACATCGGGTCCAGTCAAGCCTGCGCCTCCCTAGTATATCAACATAGGGTGTCCAGTCGGACTAACTCGCTAACGAATAGTGGCTCATGCAGGCTCTAGTCGAAATCCACGCTCTCTCTCAGAACGGATAGACTCAAGATCCTCAACCTCACGCACAACGGTAGAAAACTTACAACGACCACGGGACCACCGTTAGCCCCAAACGGTTCCCAACAACACTAGCACTGGTCTAACACAGCTACTAGACTCCACTCAGCCCCCTGACACGAGAGCAACAATAAAGTACCTGCCTAAAACAAACCCAATCAGATGGACCAGTAAGAACTGGTACTGCCTTCTGTGCTTGCCAAATCGGGTATGCTGGCCAACGCATAACACCGATAGGGAAAAGGAGTCTCAAGGACTCAAAGCCTGTCTGTCGCACACTCCGGAGTGGCACTCGAGGGGAGCGACCCACACGAGTAAAGTATCTCAGTAACAAGTATCATAAGTATCATAAATCAGCAGGACTGGATCACGACTCTGATCAAAGTGGGAAAACCCATCCACAAAAGAAAACCCCGGTCCTCGAACGGATGCAATAATACTCAATAAGTAGGAAACACCGTCCACTAGAGAAAACTGATACCCAATCTGATGCATAAGTAAAAATATCCGGTCAACCGCCCAGTATTCGCGGTTGCCGCAATGCCCCACAATCCATAAACCCATAACCGACCTCCGGTCAACCGCCCAATGTCCGCAGTTGCCGCAATACCCATGCTCAAATCCAACATGTCCCAGACTCGAAGTCTCGACTACACTATCCCAAACCCCTGCTCGAACCCGAGCAACCTGAATCTAGAAAGAAAGGAGAAAGAACAAACATGGTTTCTTCCAAGTTAGATACCAACATGATAGTGTAGCAGTAAAAGATGGCCTATCTAGATGTCCATACAAGCATGTATTTGTCCTCAAGAAAATGAAAGGGAGTAAATAACCAAATAGCTCCATAAGGGTATAAACAACATGCCAAAATCCCCAATGAACTATACCTGTCCATAATCCATGATCTAGGCCATTTCTCAAGCTTCCATCTCGATGCCGGATATTACATAATTAAACATGCATACTAACAATCACATAGGGTAAATTTCCTTAGGTAAGCTAATCATTATCATGGATAACCAAATATTGCAAGTCCTCAATAATGTTTAACATGAAAATTAATCTTGCAATTTCCTTATACCATCATCCTTACTAGCTTACCTCTCAATAACATACCATATACCCTAAACTTGCATGCATTCTAACATATAGAGTTAGAGAACCGTCCACCGGTTCTGGAGATGAAGCAACCCACCTGAAACGTTTTTCGCAGACAAAACCGAAGTCGGTGAAGTACGTAATCACACGCTATCCAAAATCTGTCAAAACCGCACCCTCGGTATTCAGTCGCGCAAGCCTCTGTTCCAACCGACAACATCACCAACAATCAATAACCAACAACACAACATTCCCCAAAACAGCACATGCTGTTTTTACAAACCAGCAGAGAAGATGGGGGATTTTCACCTGCGTGCATTCCTCTAAAAATCCCAGAAAAATCATGGTTGCAATCCTCACGACGAGTAGCCCCAAAACGAGTATTTATACACCTCATTCCGACACCTGTAGTCCAATAAACAATTAGAACAACATTGGAAGCCACTTCCTCAAGAACACAATCCTGCTGGAAAAACAGTAGCAAAGAAACTAAATTCTCACCTTCGAAATAAACTCAGAAAAATCCAATAAAAATACGGGTGCGTTCCCCTCAAAGAGTAGATATCAATCCAGTGCTTAAACCCCTCATTTCGATTATCGTAGGTCAAGATAGAAAATCGACAAGCCTCCGCTGTCCAAAATCTCACAACAGAAAAAGGGGTCACAAAACACCTCGGGAAGCGTGCCAAAAACCCAAAATGAGGCGAAGCAATCAACACGGAAAACAAAGCCGTACCTCTCGTGAACGCGTTGCCACAAAAATCGGCTCAAAATACCATCGGAGTAATCCAGGGTGTCTCGCGGACCGAAAAATAACGGTGGAAGCCAAAATCCAAGAAACGTCGTAGTGCGCCGCGTCACAGAAAGCGCGGATGTCGAGGCCTCCAAAAAATCTGCGAATCCATCACGAGATGCACCACAAAATGAAGAACAAATTAGCATAGGGCCTCACAGGGAGAGGAGCTCGGGAAAAGCCAGAAAACGCAGCCAAAGGGGAAGGTTTTATAGCCAAAACCAACAAATCAGAAAATACCACCTATATCCTCACTTCGGGCGCCCGAAAGTATTCGGGCGCGCACAGTACGCCCGCTTCGCTGCGCCCGAATCCGCCAGAATCCGCCACGTCACCCCGAACAGCAAACAGCGAATGGCCAAACCGCACAGCGCCGCGCGGCCCGCTTGGGCGCTGACGCGTGGCGCGCCCACGCACGGGTCCCCCGCGTCAACGCCGCGGGAACCGTGCCCATCTGCTGCCCGCCTGTCCCGCGCGTACGGCTACCTGCCCGCCTGCCCTGCTCCGCACGTGGACCGAGTGAACGTGGACCGGCCAACCACAAGCTTCCACCTGTCCCGCTCCGGTCTACCGTACACCCCGCGCGGCCCGTGGACCGCACCCCGCGAACCGGCCCAATCCTAAGCTGCCACGCGTCCAGCCCCCGGTGCACGCCCGCCCCGTGGACCGGGCGGCCCGCGCCTCTGCCCGCCGCGATGCCCGCGGCCGCGCCGCCGCGCTCCGCCGCTGCCCGCCGGCCGAAACAGTGCCCCACATGCCTCAAAATCCGTGTTTTGGCATCCGGGCTACGAAAAATACAAGTTAATAGTCTATTTTGATCGTTTTCGCGCGCTGAATCTAAATCCGCTGTCCGTTTTGCCAAATTCCATTTTCAAAATTTGTCGAAAGCATCCAGATAAGTGTTCTTAACCCAAATTTCGCACTGAGTCCAATTCTGATGTCCGATTTGCGCAAAACCACTTCTAAACATTCGACGGGGTCATCCAATTACCCACGTGATCCATTTAACACCTGAAGTACATCACTTGTGTCCAAATTGTGCACAAACACCACCGACACACCACATAGGCCTCCAGAAGCTGCTGGTCACACTGTAGAAGCCCTGCAGAGATCCGGGTCACCACATCCTCTCCCACTAAAAGAAAGTTTCGTCCTCAAAACTAACACAACTCAAACAGGAGTCACAAATACCAAGGGTAAGTACTCAACATCACCGTCTCCAGCTCCCAGTCACTACTCACTCCCCGTGATTACTCCTCAATAACAACAACAACAACCAGTACGGCATGGCCCGATTGCGTAATTCTCTTATCTCACGAGCCAGAATTCGCGACGGGCGTCCCTCGTACTCCAAACTCTCACAGATCTCAAAAGAAATGAGTCAATCACGGGCGAGGGATCTAAAAACATAACGCTCCTAAGCTGAGACGTGGAAAAACCATCAAGAACTCCAACAAAAGACTGGGGGAAGAGATAGAACAACCAGTGTAGCACGCACCAAAACCGCTCCCTGGTGCCAGCTCAACCAGGCGACCCGAAACATACCCATACGGTCATCCAAAGAGAAAAAAAATCCCTAATCGGCTGGGGTCCTCGCTCAATCACTCTCGGATCCTGCCCATCCGCATGGACTGCTTCACCGCAGTCTACCGTCAAAAGGGACCCCCAGAGATACAATTTCATGCCACTGTTGGTCACTTAACATGCTATCATAACTCCAACAGACCCACGGGTCGAAGTTGACCTCTCAGCTAGTAAAGAACACCCTGATGGTGGCCAAACCGTCGGTGACGAGGCTGAAAGTTGGCTAGAAGGTGATCATAGTGCTGCTGCCCAAACTTACGGTCAAAAGTCCGAACACTCGGCGACAAGCCGAGAAAATCCCGCTCGAGGTGCTGAAAGCTGTAATCTCTACTGATACAGCAAGGTAGAAATGTAAACTGAGACCAAACTTATATTCTCACGTGCAGGATAGAACGGAAATGTTGAATACACAGAACTGTTGACCAAGCAGGCATGGCCTATGTCCAGATATATCGATCAAAGCTGGGGATAGCAAGCGTACTGAAAGACTCATCTGTGGGATCAAAGCCCCCAACAAAATTGGGATCCATCCTACTACAATACCCGTAGGGCTGAACTGATAAAGCGCGGATCGAAGATATCTCACGGTAACTCCACAGCCAATATGGGAGGCATCACCAAAACTCAAAGGTCCATCTCCCATCTCTGGCAAAGCTAAAATCGGCGCTGGTATTAGTCTAATCATCCATTCGTCAAACTCTGCTGGCACTGCCCAGTCCAAAAACCTCCTCACCTCAACAATAACTGTCGGTCTCAGCCAGTCTCGAATAGCATCCATTTTGGCCGGATTTCCACCGTCGCCCCTACGGCTAGAATATGTAGTCCAAGAAGATAAGCTCTCGAAGCTAAAACTTGCATCACAACAACTTGGCATATAGCTTCTTCCTCGCAGATCTTGTCGCACCATCTACAAGTGTTCCACAAGCTCTAAATCACACAGGGAGGGGATAAAATCAAAATATCCCGGGAGAATATCACCAATAATCATTCCAAGTGCAACTGGAACACACAATTCCTCAAATCTTAAAGGCGACAGGGCATTAGTCATTCCATTTGGCCTTACTGTACTCATAATGCGCCTACCGTGTCCTGAACACCATCTTGGTAAAATACTCAGCTGTATGATTCCAACCAGGCACAGGCATTACAGACGAACAACTACCGGAGTATAACTCCATCAAAAGGTCCTACATAATAGCCGGACCCGCCTGTGCTCAACCACAAAAGAGCTCTCACAGTCGCGTATCAACGACGTGGCACTAGGTCAAACAGACCCTCGATCCATCAGATCCCTGCACCTGTGCCATCAACTCTCTCAGCTCTACAAATGATACCCAATGAGGTGCTATTGAGGTTGGCGCGGTTTCCAGAACCACGTCAATCGCAATCTCAATCTCCCTATCTGGCGGCATCATCATCGGCTCAAGTGGACTCACACCCGGGATCTGACGGGCAATAGGGATATCCTTGAGTCCCAGTGCCGCCGTAGGCACCTCTCACACTGTCGCTGTAACCTGTGTGCTCTAACAGTCTCAGCAAACAAGCCTCCTATTGTCTGCCTCGCAGAAGATCAAAGTCCTTTTTCTCCGCAGTCAAACATTAGGTGGCACCGTGCCAACCAACCCCAAGCACTGGGTCAAACACCAAATTGCCACAAATACCCATAAGTCTGCCGGTACAACTCGCGGCCTCGATCGCATTGGATATGATCCACAAGCCTCCTCCACATGCACAACACCAACAGTAACCTGTACCTTTAGTGCACGGGGTAACGACTCTGCCTCTAGTCCATGCAGGAGTGCAAAATGCTCTAACTCCGACTGCGGTGATGAAATCATACCTGCGACATCTCGATCCACTGCCGTGGCGCCCTCCAACCGGGCGGCACAAACTCATCCGCTCAATGCAGGTGGTCGTCGCTTAGTCTGTAAGAATATATCTTGATTAACCACATAGGGAGCACGACCTCTGTCTCTGCTCACACTGAGGCGACAGGTTTGGTCCTCCGCAGACAACAAATCCACGCTACCGCTGCGCTACTCTGGTATAGATGCTGATGCTGCCATCGGGGTCCACCTGACCTATGATGTCTCAGAAATCCACTACCCTGGAGAAAAATCAGGAATGCCACTGCCGGCCAATCTGTCCTCCATCATCTAGCGTCAAGCGCCTCTATCTAGAACTCGCCTCTAGCGGCAGATCCCCATCCAAAGGGACTGCAACGCCACGCTCCAAATATAATGCCTACTCTATCGAGGTATCCAAAATTTGTACAAGAGGGACCGAATAAACTGAAAGGTATCCTGGCGCAATCCACTCCCAGTCACACATATCCTATGCGCCTCGTCCCTCGAAACCTGGAGCGCGCAGTTCAACAACTGCATAAAACCTCTGGCCCAGGGAGGCTCTCGAATAGTCTCTCCATCACCACCAACCACGATTCTGCCTCCAAAGGCTCCAACTCAATTCCACGAATCGGGGTGGTTCATCTGCCAAAACTGGCTCCATCGATCGATAATGTCCCACAGCTCATCAACTGTCAGCTATCCACCCCGCCTCGGTGCCTCGACACTAAACATTGGCACGGAGGGGGCTACTCGCTCCATCGGCGCCACAGAAATCACTGCCGCTGAGGATACTACAACCAGGTGGTCTCAGGAGAAAAGCACTATCGGGCTGCCGTTGCTCCGACAACTGTGGCACCCAGACCAGCTGCTCACTCTGCCGCTGATAAGCCTCTGACAATCCTGTCATCTGGGTCCGGAGCTCTCTGACCGCAATCCGGGTCTCCGGCCCAAATCCAACTGCTCAAGGTTAACTGCTGTGACAGGATGCACACGGGTCAAAACCCAGCGTCGGGGAGACACAGCTCACCACGACAAAACTGCAAATCAGCACAACACAAACACTCGACCCAATCAAGCGAAAGTCTAGAGCATGTCACCTCCACAGCGTTATGTTGTCTGCAGCCAACATAACCACTTAGGAGAATAAACATGCCAATCACTCATCCCGTCCCTTGGGAGAGGTGTAAAACTCAATCAGGACTCTCGCTACAAGTCACGACTCTCACGAAGTCATCCTAGGGTCCAACCACAAGCCTAGGGTTTCTAAGTCCACCATGACCTACAACCTAGGCTCTGATACCACCCTAATATGTCACGCCCGGGGTCGAAACTGCGACCCGGGCTCGCCAACAGATCCGCCACCTATGCCAAACCCCGCATAGGCGAAGCGTCCTACCTGCAAGAAAAGTACTACAACTAAACAGATATCAAAGCTATACCATAAAAGTGCGGTAAAATTAAAATCATCCATCTGTACAATTGGAATAATGATATAAAATCCATCTCCCATAAGTGATAATCATACAATATCCTCAAATACAATAAACCAGAACTCAGCAGGGAAGTAACCTGAAATAATACATCAGTGTACAGGCTCTCAATACAAGTAATAACCTCACTACAATAATCTCTCAAAAGCAGAAATAATACTGATCAACTGACTGTACTCAGGATCTCCAATGTAGGGGTACCGCTACTCTCCACATACGGGTAGGGATCTAGCACGCAACTCCCTCGCCTCGCACAGCAACCGCAGAATTAGCAACACCCGCTAAGACTCTGCAAAACAAAGGAGAGAAAGAAAGAGGAGGGGGAAAACCCCCAATGTGGGTGAGAACTACACCAAAAAGGGAGTTCTCAGTGGGTACCACCGCCAGGCCCGACGATCTGCCCACTAAGTCTACTAGAGGCATAAGATAACAATGCAGTAAAGACTGTACAAGAAAGCTGGAGGTATTCAACAGCTACCATGCCTCTATCTAAATGCTCAAAAGGGGAAAACCAATGGAAGATATGCAACCACTCGCACACGAGGTGCACAATCGACCCAATCGAGCTGACTGCCACATCGGGTCCAATCAAGCCTGCGCCTCCCTAGTATATCAACATAGGGTGTCCAGTCGGACTAACTCGCTAACGAATAGTGGCTCATACAGGCTATAGTCGAAATCCATGCTCTCTCTCAGAACGGATAGACTCAAGATCCTCAACCTCTCGCACAACGTCGAAAACTCACAACGACCACGGGACCACCGTTAGCCCCAAACGGTTCCCAACAACACTAGCACTGGTCTAACACAGCTACTAGACTCCACTCAGCCCCCTGACACGAGAGCAACAATAAAGTACCTGCCTGAAACAAACCCAATCAGATGGACCAGTAAGAACTGGTACTGCCTTCCGTGCCTGCCAAATCGGTTATGCTGGCCAACGCATAACACCGATAGGGAAAAGGAGTCTCAAGGACTCAAAGCCTGTCTGTCGCACACTCCAGAGTGGCACTCGAGGGGAGCGACCCACACAAGTAAAGTATCTCAGTAACAAGTATCATAAGTATCATAAATCAGCAGGACTGGATCACGACTCTGATCAAAGTGGGAAAACCCATCCACAAAAGAAAACCCCAGTCCTCGAACGGATGCAATAATACTCAATAAGTAGGAAACTCTGTCCACTAGAGAAAACTGATACCCAATCTAATGCATAAGTAAATATCCGGTCAACCGCCCAGTATTCGCGGTTGCCGCAATGCCCCATAATCCATAAACCCATAAACGACCTCCGGTCAACCGCCCAATGTCCGTAGTTACCGCAATACCCATGCTCAAATCCAACATGTCCCTGACTCGAAGTCTCGACTACACTATCCCAAACCCCTGCTCGATCCCGAGCAACCTGAATCTAGAAAGAAAGGAGAAAGAACAAACATGGTTTCTCCCAAGTCAGATTCCAACATGATAGTGTAGCAGTAAAAGATGGCCTATCTAGATGTCCGTACAAGCATGCATTTGTCCTCAAGAAAATGAAAGGGAGTAAATCACCAAATAGCTCCACAAGGGTATAAACAACATGCCAAAATCCCCAATGAACTATACCTGTCCATAATCCATGATCTAGGCCATTTCTCAAGCTTCCATCTCGATGCTGGATATTACATAATTAAACATGCATACTAACAATCACATAGGGTAAATTTCCTTAGGTAAGCTAATCATTATCATGGATAACCAAATATTGCAAGTCCTCAATAATGTTTAACATGAAAATTAATTTTGCAATTTCCTTATACCATCATCCTTACTAGCTTACCTCTCAATAACATACCATATACACTAAACATGCATGCATTCTAACATATAGAGTTAGAGAACCGCCCACCGGTTCTGGAGATGAAGCAACCCACCTGAAAAGTTTTCCGCAGGCAAAGCCGAAGTCGGTGAAGTGCGTAATCACACGCTATCCAAAATCTGCCAAAACCGCACCCTCGGTATTCAGTCGCGCAAGCCTCAGTTCCAACCGACAACATCACCAACAATCAATAACCAACACCACAACATTCCCCAAAACAGCACATGCTGTTTTTACAAACCAGCAGAGAAGATGGGGGATTTTCACCTGCGTGCATTCCTCTAAAAATCCAAGAAAAATCACGGTTGCGATCCTCACGACGAGTAGCCCCAAAACGAGTATTTATACACCTCATTCCGACACCTGTAGGCCAAGAAACAATTAGAACAACATTGGAAGCCACTTCTTCAAGAACACAATCCTGCTGGAAAAATAGTTGTAAAGAAGCTTAATTCTCACCTTCGAAACGAACTCAGAAAAATCCAATAAAAATACGGGTGCGTTCCTCTCAAAGAGTAGATATCAATTGAGTCCTTAAACGCCTCATTTCGATTCTCGTAGGTCAAGATAGAAAATCGACAAGCCTCCGCTGTCCAAAATCTCACAGCAGAAAAAGGGGTCACAAAACACATCGGGAACCATGCCAAAAACCCAAAATAAGGCAAAGCAATCAACACAGAAAACGAAGCCGTACCTCTCATG
This sequence comes from Tillandsia fasciculata, assembly GCA_029168755.2. Taxonomy (NCBI): domain Eukaryota; kingdom Viridiplantae; phylum Streptophyta; class Magnoliopsida; order Poales; family Bromeliaceae; genus Tillandsia; species Tillandsia fasciculata. The sequence continues at coordinate 15,465,048 of CM054936.1, forward strand.
AATGCGCTGCCACAAAAATCGGCTCAAAATACCATCGGAGTAATCCACGGTGTCTCGTGGACCGAAAAGTGACGGTGGAAGCCAAAATCCAAGAAACGTCGCAGTGTGCCGCGTCGTAGAAAGCGCAGATATCGAGGCCTTTAAAAAATCTGGGAATCCATCACGAGATGCACCACAAAATGAAGAACAAATTAGCTTAAGGCCTCACAGGGAGAGGAGCTCGGGAAAAGCCAGAAAACGCAGCCAAAGGGGGAGGTTTTATAGCCAAAACCAACAAATCAGAAAATACCACCCATATCCTCACTTTCGGGCGCCCGAAAGTATTCGGGCGCGCACAGTACGCCCGCTTCGCTGCGCCCGAATCCGCCAAAATCCGCCACGTCGCCCCGAACAGCAAATAGCGGAATGGCCAAACCGCACAGCGCCACGCGGCCCGCTCGGGCGCTAACGCGTGGCGCGCCCACGCACGGGTCCCCCGCGTCAACGCCTCGGGAACGTGCCCACATGCTGCCCGCCTGCCCCGCGCGTACGGCTACCTGCCCGCCTGCCCTGCTCCGCACGTGGATCGAGTGCACGTGGACCGGCCAACCACAAGCTGCCACCTGTCCCGCTCCGGTCTACCGTACACCCTGCACGACCCGTGGACCGCGCCCCGCGAACCGGCCCAATCCTAAGCTGCCACGCGTCCAGCCCCCGGTGCACGCCCGCCACGTGGACCGGGCGGCCCGCGCCTCTGCCCGCCACGATGCCCGCGGCCGCGCCGCCGCGCTCCGCCGCTGCCCGCCGGCCGAAACAGTGCCCCACATGCCTCAATATTCATGTTTTGGCATCCGGGCTCCGAAAAATACAAGTAAATAGTCCATCTTGATCATTTTTGCGCGCTGAATCCAAATACGCTTTCCGTTTTGCCAAATTCCATTTTCAAAATTTGTTGAAAGCATCCAGATAAGTGTTCTTAACCCAAATTTCGCGCTGAGTCCAATTCTGATGTCTGATTCGCGCAAAACCACTTCTAAACATTCGACTGGGTCATCCAATTACCCACGTGATCCATTTAACACCCGAAGTACATCACTTGTGTCCAAATTGTGCACAAACACCACCAACACACCACATAGGCCTCCAGAAGCTGCTGGTCACACTATAGAAGCCCTGCAGAGATCCAGGTCACCACAGAACGGATCCCGAGCAGCAGCACGCCTTACGAGACACCACTTACTGCTTTAAATCGGTGTGAGATTGATTTTAAATCACGGGACGAGAGGTATGATCTATTTTTGTGTAGATTATTATTTAATGCAAATAATTTCATCGGTAGTGTTTTGTGGTGCAAATTGCACACGTTGGCATCCCCGGACAGTGCGAACGTCGCAGTTTGGACCCTTGGATTGTTTGCCCTTATTCGAACGACGATGATGTTGTTTTAGCCTCTTTTTCGAGTAAGAGATCGACCGGGTGCGACGGTTCGAGATTTGGGAAAACGTTTCGGTTAATTGGAAACTGAGGATTTTGGCGAAGTGGTTGGGACCACTTATTCGCCGATGATTGTCATTTGACTTTAGTGACCAATAGTGGTCAATCTGCGGATTACCAGAATTTCCGGCGGATCCTGAGACTTCAATGAAGTCTACTGTTTTGTCTTTCGGTTCATTGTGAGTCAGTGGGGTGGTTGTGAGTGAGTCAGTCACTGATAGGTGTTTCTGATTCAGGCCCGAGCAGTCAGGAGCCTGTACGTGAGCCTAGTAGCGGATCCCAGGACCGTCTACATTGAGGTAGGTACTCCGATCCGGGCATTGGCATAGTGTAACCTGATTGGGTACCGTAGTCGATCGGACCCTTTGGTTATCTTGCTAGCCATTCTTCAGTTTTTCTGCTCTATGATTAATCTTCCTTATTGTGACATACCATGATATTCAGTGTAATTAACACTCTTAGCATTCTTGTGATTCATACCTGTTTTGCATATATATTCCACGATTAGTGCTATTAGACACTCTTATTCGTTCTTGTTAGATATCTCCTACTGCTACATTCAATCACATGTCGTATGTTGGATTACTATACATGTAGAGTAGGAGGATATCATTGTCATCATGACATTGCTTGGCACCGAGAATATAGACAATCTAGTTGGTAGTCTACGATTTTCTGGATCTTGACTCGTTTCGGTTTCATGAGTCGATTATGACTTGCTAGTCGCTTAATGATATATCTTTTACTGCTACATTTGTATCTTGTCATTATTCCTGGATTACCATGCATGATAGAGTAGGAGGACATGATTGTCATTATGATATTCGCTGACACTGTGATTTATCTCTACTTTACATTTATATGCCATGATTCCCTCAGTGTAGTTGACACTCCCGGTCTTTGTGTGATTAATATCTCCTACGGCTACCTTCTTGTCATTACTTTTAATTCTGATTTATTATTGCATGATAGAGTAGGAGGATATGTCGTTATCATGGCATTTACTGGCACTATGTTTGACTCTAGATCCTATCTGGGAGTTTTCGGCTATTCGTTATGTTTCCGGTCTTTTAACCGCGAGCTTGAGCATCTGCATTGAGATCGCTATGCACCAGCTGTACATTTTCACGTACACCAGCGGACTGGCCCCCGTTTTGGTGTTCTGTACCGGTAGAGTGGTCTACGAGACCCGTGAGCCCGTTTTACATGGCTGCACCTGTGGGACCGGGCGATATTAAGTCCCTTTTTGTTATTAGTCAGCAGGTGTGGGGTACATGTCAGACTTGGTTCGGCACTAGCCTGAGATCCTCGTGACCAACAGTGGCACATGATTGGGTATTTTTTCTTATCAGTTATGTTGATGCATGTTTACCTTTACTGCTTCCATACTTGTTTTATAGTTATTGATCCATGCTTGATTCACAGTTATCACTTTATACATGCCTTACAATTATTGCTTCCTTACTAGCATTTCCTACTAATTTTTACTGCCTTTTGATTATTGTATACCAGTAGATACGACTTGCTCGTCTCCGGCTTGTTGTACCCACTAGGATACATTCAGTTGTATCTCACACCCTCTGGTGACCCCAGTTTCAGGTTTGTCGGGTGGTGGGATGTCGGGATGGTGATATGAGGATTCCGTGATGGAGCTGTCCCTTAATGCTAGCTAGATAGCTGGCCAGTACTATTTATTATCAGTGTTCTTTTACTATGATCAAGATTTAGTTGCTCTCGATTATTATTAGCAGTGGATTCTATCATGATGTTTATATTATCGGATTACTTTGTAAGTTGTTTAAATTGTTTAAATGGATAAACCCAATCGCAACCTCATTCCCATCCGATGTGGGACTATTAGACGAACTATGATGCCATATGACCAACCCCTCGGACCCAAAGATCCAAAGAAACTCAGATAAATAATAAACACCATATATGCCAAACCTAGCATATATATATGCAAGACAATAATAGAGATAGAGGGAATAAAATAGGCATATGAGAGAAAAAACATGATACAAGCTCACCACCTACTAGCATAGAGTACCCACCTCAAATAATTAAAACTCAAGTCGCTGACCCCTTCTTGATTGTGCTCCCTGTCTAAGCCTAGACCTACAACAAGTCCAATCCGCTAATTACCTCAACCCACGACGCAACCTTGATAACCTTTGTGGATAATATCGGAGTTACGAATCTCAACAAGAATCACTGTAGATCTTTCGATTAGCCGTACCGACTCACCGGAATATAACCCCAACCCACGGGACACCCCGAAATAAGACCGCTGTCCCGAATATACAATTTAAAATCGTTGGGACAACCACACAAATAGTGCACAAATAGTGCACAAACCATAGGAGTTAAATTGTTGAAGGGCCTTTGGTAGAAGCGAGGCGCGGTAGAGAGAAAGAAAATACAGCTGAAGACAAAGTTGAAGAAACCAAAAAATGCCGCATCTAGGGCCAATAATAATATTGTTTTTCCGTTTGGAAGTCATCTTAATCGCTTTGTATATTTCTTGGTACAAAAACATAAAAAATAGGGACCAAGAGAAAGTGCTTCACCGTTAGCAAAGGCAACGATGATTGGTATGAAATCCCAATTAATCTTCTGAGACTGGGTGCAGAACAAATTGTGACAGAGCTAGTACAAAAGGAAAATTGTGTGCTTGTCCTTTTTAATTGGGCTCTGTCCTTGACCTGCAAATAATTTAAAAAACTTGGTATAGGCTAAGTCCGACTTCGGATTTAGGATAGAAGTGAATTTGTCCATACCTTCGGTAGTAAAAGTCGAAGAGACACCATGGGGCCGGAGACCAGTAATAGTAGTTGAGTAATCAAAAATATAGAGCCAAGGAGATAAAAAAAAAAAAAAAGTATTCGACCGAGGTGACCATAAACATAAAGCCGAGGCGGGGAGTAAATGATCGGCTTTGTCACGCCCCGGGTGCAAATCAGGACCCGGGCCCGTCTACAGATCCGCCGTGCACACGGGATTTCCCGCGTACACGAAGCGCTGGTAACCTGCTCAGATATAAAATGAACATAAAAGAGCATAATACAGAGCTGAAATAGAAGAACCACATAGTATCTCAGACTGGAAATACAAATACAAGCTGTAATAATACAATAATCTCCCAGCTCACCAAAATAGTACAACCAGCTGGCGGAAGCCAGACCCAAAATAAAAGGAGAATACACAGTCTGAGTGGAGGGTACAGCATCTATCTACAGCTCTCAGTCTCACAGGAGATCTATCTATTCAGCGATCCCCTTACCTCGATCAGCTGCCGATGGCCTAGCAGCTCCCGCAGACGACTCTGCAAAATAAAGGAGAGAAAGGAACAGAAAATAACAATGGGGGTGAGAACTACCAGATAAACCAGTAGCCTCCCCTAGTGGGTAAAACCTCAACTCTGACGCACCCACTAGGACTACTAGAGGCAACAGGAAAGAACAGTGGTAAGCTATAAAGACTGCTGATAAAAAGGAAACTACCACCACCATGCCTCTAAATGCCAAGAAAATGTATGAATCAGTGTATAAATGCCTGTCTGAATGAACTCAATCTGGTGTCACTAGTAAAACTGGTACTTCCTGCTGTGCCTTGCCAAATCGGGTATAACGCCGAGGGGGATAGTATTTGCCAAATCGGGTATGCCGATAGGGGATAATGTTGGCCAAATCGGGGGTGCCGATAGGGGATAATGTTGGAACACACTCCGGAGTGGCACTCGAGGGGAGCGACCCACACGAGTAAAGTATCTCAGTAATAAGTATCAGAGGTGTCATAAATCAGCAGGACTGGATCATGACTATGATCAAAGTGGGAAAACCATCCACTAGGAAACCCAATCCCCAACTGATGCAATAAACCAGACTCAACCCCAATCTGATGCAAGGATAAACATCTGGTCGACCGCCTACTGTCCGCGGTCACCGCAATACCCCACAAGTCCACAATCTAGCACAACCTTGGCTACACTATCCCAAACCCCTGCTCACACTTGAGCAACAACATCTGAATGCAAAGGACAACAATAAAACATGTTCAAATCCCAATATGATAGTGTAGCAATGAATAGTGGCCTTACCTGATGTCCGGGCATGCATGCAACTGTCTTTATTTTTAAAAGTTGTAAAATAGTGTCAAAGGTTTAAAACAATTGATTTACTGAATAAAAGTCATTTGCATGCGAGATCATAGCCTTTGTCTCAATCACAGTGTCCCAATATAAGTCATCATATCATTTGTGGGGTTATATTAAATTTTAGGAGGAGTTTGTCCCAGCGGTCCTGTCATTTGTCATATTATTTGTCCTTGTTCTCATTAATTGTCCTGTTAGTAGTCCTGTTAGTAGTCCTGTTAGTAGTCCTGTTAGTAGTCCCAATGGTTCTCTGTTAGTCCCAATGTTCTCATCCAGTCATTTGTCATATTAGTTTGTCCCAATGGTTCTCATTAATTGTCATATTTTAGGGGATTTCTAGTAATCCCAGTGAGCTTGTCAAAAATGAGGTAAGCAACAACCGCCCACCTCGAACAGCTCAAACAACACCCCAGGTAGTCTCCTGGTTGTCCACAGTCCTCAATTCCTGCAAATCAACGCTCCCGGTATAAATACAAATCCCAAAAAGTACAATATTTGCTGTTTTTCAGACAGCACGGGAAAAGAGGAATTTTTCACCTCTAAAATGAGCTCCTAAAATCCCAGAAAAATCACGGTTGCGTTCCTCGCGAAGAGTAGATCAAAATCGACTCTTAAAACGCCTCGATCTGACGCTCCTACGTCAAGATAAAAATCGGAGAAGTCGGTGCTGTCCAAAAAACATCACAGTAAAAAGGGGGGTCAAAGAGGACTCGGGAATCGTGCCAAAAGTACGAAACGGAGCAAAATGATCAACACGGAAATCGAAGCCCTACCTCTTACGGTCGCGCTGCCGCAAAAATCGTCCAAAAATTCCACCCGGTTAGCCCGCAGTGAATTTTCGACGGAACTGCGACGGGAAATGGGCCTAAAAAGAAAATCGTCGCAGTGCGCCGCGTCGCAGATATCTCACTATCTGTAACTCCTAAATTCTGAGATTCTAGAGAGAGAAAGAAGAGAGAGAGAGGAACAACTTTCGTAGAGGGAACTTTTTCTGATTCTCTCTCTTGGCTCGCAAATCGAGGTGCAAAGAGAGGGGGTGGGGGATCTCTTATATAGTGGGCCAAAAGGGAATATTCCACACGGGATCAGATCCGAACAGGAAACACCGAAACTGGCCAACCAGGAAGCGCCACGTGTCGCCCAAACAGGAAACAGCCGTGCAGGGCCAATCAGATTCGCCACGTGGCCACGTGGTCCACGTGATCGGTCCGCGCTCCGGGTTTTCCGGAAAATGTCGGCCAATAGGAGCGTGCCACGTGTCACCCTCCCACGTGACTTCTAGAAGCCGGCCAGCCAATCGGGAGCTGCCACGTGGCAGAGGAAAAACTCGGTGCACCCGGTGCACGCCAGGCCATGGACCGCGCACCGAGCCCCCTGCCCGCGCCTGCCCGCGCTGCCCGCGCCGCGCTCCTCCGCGCTCCGCCGCTGCGCCGCTGCGCCCGCCGCCGCTCGCCGGCGGCCGCCGCCGGCCGGAACAGTAATTCCGGCCGGCGGTTACTGTTCCGGTGAACAGTACCAAGTGCCGAAAAAATAAAGCGAATATACCGTTTTGACCGTTTTCGCGCGCTGAGTCCAAATACGACGTCCGTTTCGCCAAATTCTCATCCGAAATTTTGCAAAAAGCTCCCGGAAATTCCCATTTGCTCCGATTTTCGCGCAGAGTCAATTTTAAATATCCAATTTCGATTCTACAAGCTTCGTTGCACTGTACAAGCTTCTACAGTCACTGTTTAATGTTGCAAGTTCTGCGGGAGTCCGGATCATCACATCCTCCCCCACTAAAAAGAGTTTCGTCCTCGAAACGAGACTCAACAATAATCCTCAGTCCGATGTCTCGAATAAGTAGGGGTGAGCATCCCTCATCTCCGACTCGAGCTCCCATGTAGCCTCGCGCTCGTCATGATTGCTCCATTGGATCTTTACATAGGGAATGGCCGACTGCGCAATTCTTTACCTCTCGATCCAGAATTCGCAGTGGGCGCTCCTCATACCTCAAATCCTCGCTGATCTCCAGCGGTGTGAAGTCGATGACGTGCGATGGGTCGAAGACATACTTCCTCAAAGTAGAAACATGAAATACATCATGGACACCAGCAAGCCTCGGAGGAAGTGCAAGTCGGTAGGCAACTGGCCCGATACGCTCCAATACCTCAAAGGGTCCAATATATCGGGGGCTAAGTTTTCCACGAATGCCGAACCTCCTGATTCCTTTGGACGGCGAGACTTTCAGGAATACATGATCTCCAACCTGAAACTCTAAGTCTCGTCGCCGAACATCGGCATAACTCCTTTGTCGGCTTTGGGCGGTCTGAAGATGCTGTCGAATCACTCGGACCTTCTCTTCTGCCTCTAACAAACATCTGGTCCCAAGGTCCGCCTCTCGCCCACGTCACTCCAATAAAGTGGTGATCGACACTTGCGTCCATACAATGCTTCAAACGGAGCCATCTGAATGCTCGCTTGAAAGCTATTGTTGTACGCGAACTCAGCTAAAGATAAGTGTCGAATCCACCCTCCGCCGAAATCCAAGACGCAAGCCCTCAGCATGTCCTCCAGGATTTGTATCGTCCGCTCTGACTGCCCATCAGTCTGCGGATGAAAAGCTGTACTGAACCTGAGTTCAGTCCCCAAGGCTGTCTGCAAACTCCTCCAGAAATGCGAAACAAACCTCGGGTCTCTATCTGATACAATGGAGGCGGGTACTCCATGTAATCTCACTATCTCATCCAGATATAACTGGGCTAGTCGCTCAAGTGGCCACGTAGTCTGCATGGGCAGAAAGTGCGCCGACTTGGTAAGTCGATCCACGACTACCCAGATAGCGTCTGCTCCTCCCTGTGCCCTAGGAAGTCCGACCACGAAATCCATCGTAATGTGGTCCCATTTCCACTGGGGAATTGGGAGACTCTGTAACTTGCCAGCTGGCACTCGATGCTCAGCTTTCACCTGCTGACAAGTTAAACACTGAGCCACAAATCTCCCGATATCCCTTTTCATGCCATTCCACCAAAAGTGTGCCTTGAGGTCCTTATACATCTTAGTCCCACCAGGATGTAGGGTATAAGGTGTATAATGGGCCTCTCGCAATATCTGCTCTCGGATCTCCGCATCCGCTGGCACACATGCTCGGTTCCTGTACCTTAGTACTCCCGAGGCATCTACCGTAAAGTCCCCTGACTGATTACTCGGAATCTGGTCTCTAATCCTGGTCAAGTGGGGGTCCTCACTCTGTTTCTCCTTGATCCTGTCTAGCAGAGTGGGCTGCAAGACTAAAGATGTCAGTCTAGCAGAGACCCCAGGGGACACAACCTCTATCTCGAGCCGTCTCATCTCCTCTAATAGCGGTGCCTGGTCCGTGATCAACATAGACAAACTTTGCACCGCTCTCCTACTCAAGGCGTCAGCGACCACATTAGCTTTGCCTGGGTGGTAGAGGATATCTACATCATAATCTTTTAATAGCTCTAACCACCTACGCTGCCTTAAATTTAGCTCCTTTTGCGTGAACAGGTATTTTAGGCTCTTGTGGTCGGTGTAGATTTCACAGTGTTCTCCATATAGGTAATGACGCCAAAGTTTCAGTGCAAACACTACAGCAGCGAGTTCTAAGTCATGGGTAGGGTAATTCTTCTCGTAATCTTTGAGTTGCCTTGATGCATAGGCAATTACCTTCCCTTCTTGCATCAACACACAACCAAGTCCGCTGTGTGATGCATCGCTGTAGATCACATATCCTTTTCCCATAACAGGGAGGGAAAGGATAGGTGCGGTCATCAGTCTATTCTTTAGCTCCTCAAAGCTCCTTTGACAGTCCTCACTCCAGATAAATTTCACTTCTTTACGTGTCAAGCGAGTGAGGGGTGTGGAAAGCTTCGCAAAGCCTTCCACAAACCGACGGTAATACCCAGCTAAACCCATAAAGCTACGTACCTCAGAAACCGTCGTCGGTCGGGGCCAATCACGGACTGCCTCAATCTTTGCCGGGTCCACTGCCACTCCTGCGGCAGAAATCACATGGCCCAAGAAGACTACCTCCCGAAGCCAAAATTCGCACTTTGCCAGCTTGGCATACAACTTCTTCTCTCGCAGAAGTTGCAGCACAATTCTTAAGTGCTCCTCATGCTCGGCATCACTTCGGGAGTAGATCAAGATATCATCAATGAACACCACCACAAATCGGTCTAAGTATGGTCGGAAAATCCGGTTCATTAAATCCATGAATGCGGCAGGGGCATTAGTTAGTCCAAAAGGCATAACTGTAAATTCATAATGCCCGTACCGTGATCTAAATGCCGTTTTCGGAATATCCTCGGCCTTCACCTTCAACTGGTGGTAACCGGATTGCAGATCTATCTTAGAGAAGACACAAGACCCTTGCAGCTGATCAAAAAGATCATCAATGCGCGGCAAAGGGTACTTGTTCTTGATGGTCACTTTATTTAATTCCCTATAGTCCACACATAGTCGAAGTGACCCATCTTTCTTCTTCACGAATAGCACCGGCGCTCCCCAAGGCGACACACTCGGCCTAATAAAGCCCTTATCCATTAAATCCTGGAGTTGCGCCTTAAGCTCTCGCAACTCAGCCGGTGCCATTCGGTAAGGAGCCTTAGAGATTGGCGCAGTTCCTGGAACTACGTCAATCACGAACTCAATCTCCCTATCTGGCGGCATACTAGTCAGCTCAGGTGGAAAAACATCCGGGAACTCGCGGACAATAGGGATATCCCCGAGTCCCGGCGCCGCCGTAGGCCCCTCAACAACACTAGCCAAAAAGGCTACACATCCACGATGGATCATCTGCCTCGCTCGGGAAGTCGAAATCATAGAGGCAAAGAAAGCACTCTGACATCCCCGGAATACTAACATCTCCTGGCCTGGCTCTCTAAAAGTGACCGTCCTCGCGGCACAATCAATAGTTGCGAAATACCGAGCCAGCCAGTCCATCCCGAGGACCACATCGAAGTCCTTCAGCTGTCTCAAGACCAACAGGTCTGCTGGCATAATCCAGGACTCGATTTGCATCGGGCAGGACCAACAACACTCCTCCACGTGCAAGTGTGATCGGGAATCTGAACCTCTCGTGCACGTGGTAAAGGTCCTACCTCTATCCCATGTAATGATGCAAATGATTTACTAATAAAAGAATGCGATGCTCCAGTATCAAATAATGTACGAGTCCTAATGCCAGAAAGTAAGGTGATACCTGCCACCACATGATCTGCGGCTGGAGAGTCCTCTACCTGCGCAGCATACACTCGCCCACTCTGAGCTGGAGGGCGATACTCCGTGGGATAGGAAGAAGATGGCCTGCTTGCTGGAGCATATGGTCGCTGAGCTGTCGACCACTGCTGAGACGAAGAAGGAGCAGATGCTGAAGAAGGAGCCGTCGATGGTGCATATGGGCAGGCAGCTCGGAGGTGGCCAGACTGTCCACATCGATAACAGCGGCCAAACCTCAGATCACATGTATCAGAGTTATGCTGTCCCTGACAGAAAATGCACCTAACCGTAGCCTGGGGCTGCCTCGCCTGCTGCCTCTGTCGCGGAGGCCCTTGCTGCCGCGACTGCGATCTCTGTTGATGCGAATGCTGTTGCTGCTGATGTTGCGGTGGCCTCTGGGATCCACCAGGCCCTCGCCGCTCAGAACGTCCGCGGCCGGAAAACTGAGGCCGTGGCGGTCGCGGCGGCCTCCACGAACTGGCCTGCCCCCGTCGTCCTGCGCTGGTCGCTTCCTGTCAGCGCCTTGAGCGACCAGGCCCCCACGTCTGGCGACGACGTGGTCTCCCCTCTCAACCCACTGGGCATGCTCTGCTGCCTCCTCCAAGGTCTGTAGTCTCTGAGCATGCACCAGAGTATAGATCTCTGGGCGCAAGCCCGACTCAAAGAGCTCTACCTGGTGGGGTCCGTCCCTGGCGACATAAGGTACGCAGTTGAGTAACCGCTTGAACTCCTGAAAATAGTCCAATGCTGTCCGGTTGTCTTGCTGGAGATTCTTCAAATCATCTTCCAGCTTTTTCTTCATACTCGTGGAGAAGTACGTATCTAAAATCATCTTCTTGAACTCAGACCAGGGTAGCTGTCGAGTGATTGAAATTCCAGGGGCTCCACCCGACGCCACCATGCATCAGCATCCCCGTCTAAGCAGTGTACAGCCATATGTACCCTGTACTTCGGGTCAATGAAGAAGTCCCGAAATAACTTCTCCATCGAAGAAAGCCAAGTCCCGATCTCCCAAGGCTGAGTATTTTGCCCTGAAAACCTGGGCGGTCCCCGCTTACAGAACTGAGTAAGTTTGTCAGAAAACTCCTGCTCCTCTGCAGGAGTCAATGGCCGGATTGCTCCCTGAGCAACAGGGGATGCCAGGGTCACTGGTACAACTGGGGGATTCACGGCAGGGAAGAAGGTACGGGAGAATTCTCCGAGGGTGCTACAACAGGCTGCGCCCTCTGTTCTAACATCTGCGTCAGCCGGCTCATGGCCTCCTCCTGACGCCGAACAGCTTCAGACATCTGGGCCATCTGAGCCTGCAGCTCTTGCACCTCACTCTGCTGGCCCTGCTCGGACTCCTCCTGATCGGGTTCAGGGGAATCAGGCTGAGAACGCGTCAACATTCTACGTCGCGGAGGCATCCTACCACAAGAAACCATACTCAGTATCATCACCCCATACGACCCAATCTTAGCGAAAGTCAAAGACATTCTCCTATTTCTGTGACTTTATGTTGTCTGCAGCCAACATAACTGTCCACCAGAAATAGGCTAAGTCGATCCTTCTTACTTTACTGGAAGAGTTAAATAAGTAACCCAACGACTTCCGCAAAATATCACGTCTCTCATACCCTATTATCCTAGGGTCTGCCAAAAGCCTAGGGTTTCCTAAGTCCCAACTGAACTATCCCTAAGCTCTGATACCAACTTTAATCTGTCACGCCCCGGGTGCAAACAGGACCCGGGCTCGTCAACAGATCCGCCGTGCACACGGGATTTCCCGCGTACACGAAGCGCTGGTAACCTGCTCCGATATAAAATGAACAAAAAGAGCATAATACAGAGCTGAAATAGAAGAACCACATAGTATCAGACTGGAAATACAAATACAACTGTAATAAGTACAATAATCTCCCAGCTCACCAAAATAGTACAACCAGCTGGCGGAAGCCAGACCCAAAATAAAAGGAGAATACACAGTCTGAGTGGAGGGTACAGCATCTATCTACAGCTCTCAGTCTCACAGGAGATCTATCTATTCAGCGATCCCCTTACCTCGATCAGCTGCCGATGGCCTAGCAGCTCCCGCAGACGACTCTGCAAAATAAAGGAGAGAAAGGAACAGAAAATAACAATGGGGGTGAGAACTACCAGATAAACCAGTAGCCTCCCCTAGTGGGTAAAACCTCAACTCTGACGCACCCACTAGGACTACTAGAGGCAACAGGAAAGAACAGTTGTAAGCTATAAAGACTGCTGATAAAAAGGAAACTACCACCACCATGCCTCTAAATGCCAAGAAAATGTATGAATCAGTGTATAAATGCCTGTCTGAATGAACTCAATCTGGTGTCACTAGCAAAACTGGTACTTCCTGCTGTGCCTTGCCAAATCGGGTATAACGCCGATGGGGGATAGTATTTGCCAAATCGGGTATGCCGATAGGGGATAATGTTGGCCAAATCGGGGGTGCCGATAGGGGATAATGTTGTAACACACTCCGGAGTGGCACTCGAGGGGAGCGACCCACACGAGTAAAGTATCTCAGTAATAAGTATCAGAGGTGTCATAAATCAGCAGGACTGGATCATGATTATGATCAAAGTGGGAAAACCATCCACTAGGAAAACCAGATCCCCAACTGACGCAATAAACCAGACTCAACCCCAATCTGATGCAAGGATAAACATCTGGTCGACCGCCTACTGTCCGCGGTCACCGCAATACCCCACAAGTCCACAATCTAGCACAACCTTGGCTACACTATCCCGAACCCCTGCTCACACTTGAGCAACAACATCTGAATGCAAAGGACAACAATAAAACATGTTCAAATCCCAATATGATAGTGTAGCAATGAATAGTGGCCTTACCTGATGTCCGGGCATGCATGCAACTGTCTTTATTTTTAAAAGTTGTAAAATAGTGTCAAAGGTTTAAAACAATTGATTTACTGAATAAAAGTCATTTGCATGCGAGATCATAGCCTTTGTCTCAATCACAGTGTCCCAATATAAGTCATCATATCATTTGTGGGGTTATATTAAATTTTAGGGGAGGTTAGTTTGTCCCAGCGGTCCTGTCATTTGTCATATTAGTGTCCTTGTGTCCCAAGTCCTGTCAGTGTCCTGTTAGTATCCTGTTAGTAGTCCTGTTAGTAGTCCTGTTAGTAGTCCCAATGTCATCATTATATGTTAGTCCAATTGTTCTCATCAGTAGTTATGTCATATTAGTTTGTCCCAATGGTTCTCATTAATTGTCATATTTTAGGGGATTTCTAGTAATCCCAGTGAGCTTGTCAAAAATGAGGTAAGCAACAACCGCCCACCTTGAACAGCTCAAACAACACCCCAGGTAGTCTCCTGGCTGTCCGCAGTCCTCAATTCCTGCAAACCAACGCTCCCGGTATAAATACAAATCCCAAAAAGCACAATATTTGCTGTTTTTCAGACAGCACGGGAAAAGAGGAATTTTTCACCTCTAAAATGAGCTCCTAAAATCCCAGAAAAATCACGGTTGCGTTCCTCGCGAAGAGTAGATCAAAATCGACTCTTAAACGCCTCGATCTGACGCTCCTACGTCAAGATAAAAATCGGAGAAGTCGGTGCTGTCCAAAAAACATCACAGTAAAACAGGGGGGTCAAAGAGGACTCGGGAGTCGTGCCAAAAGTACGAAATGGAGCAAAATGATCAACACGGAAATCGAAGCCTTACCTCTTACGGTCGCGCTGCCGCAAAAATCGTCCAAAAATTCTACCCGGTTAGCCTGCAGTGAATTTTCGACGGAACTGCGACGGGAAATGGGCCGAAAAAGAAAACCGTCGCAGTGCGCCGCGTCGCAGATATCTCACTATCTGTAACTTCTAAATTCCTGAGATTCTAGAGAGAGAAAGAAGAGAGAGAGAGGAACAACTTTGGTAGAGGAAAGTTTTTCTGATTCTCTCTCCTTGGCAATCAAATCGAGGTGCAAAGAGAGGGGGTGGGGGATCTCTTATATAGTGGGCCAAAAGGGAATATTCCCACACGGGATCAGATCCCGAACAGGAAACACGGAAACTGGCCATCCAGGAAGCGCCACGTGTCGCCCAAACAGGAAACAGCCGTGCACGGGCCAATCAGATTTCGCCACGTGGCCACGTGGTCCACGTGATCGGTCCGCGCTCCGGGTTTTCCGGAAAAATGTCGGCCTATAGGAGCGTGCCACGTGTCACCCTCCCACGTGACTTCTAGAAGCCGGCCAGCCAATCGGGTGCCGCCACGTGGCAGAGGAAAAACTCGGTGCTCCCGGTGCACGCCAGGTCCATGGACCGCGCACCGAGCCCCCTGCCCGCGCCTGCCCGCGCTGCCCGCGCTGCCCGCGCCGCGCTCCTCCGCGCTCCGCCGCTGCGCCGCTGCCCGCCGCCCGCCGCCGCTCGCCGGCGGTCGCCGCCGGCCGGAACAGTAATTCCGGCCGGCGGTTACTGTTCCGGTGAACAGTACCAAGTGCCGAAAAAATAAAGCGAATATACCATTTTGACCGTTTTCGCGCGCTAAGTCCAAATACGACGTCCGTTTCGCCAAATTCTCATCCGAAATTTTGCAAAAAGCTCCCGGAAATTCCCATTTGCTCCGATTTTCGCGCAGAGTCAATTTAAAAATATCCAATTTCGTTTCTACAAGCTCCGTTGCACAGTACAAGCCTTCTACAGTCACTATTAATGTTGCGAAGGTTCTGCGGGAGTCCGGATCATCACAGGCTTGGTATGGGTTACGGGAAAGCTGAATTGCATTGAATATCCCCATTTCCTTCCACAAATCTCCATAAGCGGCGTGAACTCGGTCGAGTCATTGTATGTAAGCTTTTGAAACCGTGGGCCACGTATGAAGATTCTTCTCTGTGGTTTTAGTGGAAGACCACAAACTCAAATAGACGATGTTAGCCGTCAAGGGGATGACGTCGATAAAAAAAGGGAAGGTTTTCTCATCCGGATCCTCGATGAAGGAGGGGCCTAGAAGAAAATGCAGTGGATTCTCTTCTAATAGACGAAGGAGATGAAAATCGATGCTGATGTTTGAAGAAAATGGAGTAACGTAAGGTAGCGCCAGCGAAGAAGGGAAACAGAAAGATGAGCCAAAGTAGAGCATTGAAGAAAGAAAAGAGGACGTTTGCGAAGAAAAGGGAGTTCAATTTTTTCGAATGGAAAGAAAGAAGATAAAAATGGTTGTTTGTGAGAGAAGACGAGGCGTCTAAGAATGAGAAAAGAATAGAATGCTTATCGAGAAGAAGAAGGGTTTGCCGCCGTTTGCGATTCTCTAGTACGACGACATTTACAATGAAAAGATCTGATTAGGGCAAAAGAGAAAAAAATCAGCGACCGTAGGATTGAGGGGTTACACGTGTTGATCGTTAATCAAACACACCGTCAATCGACTAAATGTCATTTTAGACGATTACCGAGAGGGCATTGTTGAAACTGAGAAAATCGCCACGTGGCAGGAGGTACGGTCAACATGATTGACTGGTTCAGCCAAATCAAAAGATAACGCGTCGCGTGGTAAAAAGTCAGTCAATTGAGTCAATCAACTCAGACAAAAGCGAAAGAGGTATGTAATAAGCCGAGGAAAAATGCCTAAAACCGAATGAGGCATAAGCGTGAATCGGCTGAAACTAAACGTGGTATCGGGTATCGGTCAACTGATTTAGGAACCGACTAGAATTAAGGATCGAAATCGAGCAGACTAGGCAAATAACACCTGAGATCAAGCGGGCGAAAGCACATGGCGTGGAGTTCGTGGCCGATGTGATCCTGATCCAAACACACTCCACCAGTTGCAGTGTCACGACCCGGCCCCACTAGCAATAATAACTCGTTGGGCCTAAACCACATGCTCAAAATATTTAAATCCAGTTATTATTACTAGTGTCCACGTCTCTTATAAACCCAATCACAACCCCATTTCCATCCGATGTGGGACTATTGGGGTGTCACAAACTCCCCCCGTTTAGACTTGACGTCCTAATCAACCTAAACACACACACAATCCAAAATCACCAGGCGATGTGAGACTTGTCTCGCTAGCCTTGTCATTCAGATCCTGACATAACCTGTCTTCTTGTCCTTCAGACCGTGGCTCAATCGAGACTCGTTACACACTTCCAGCTGGTGATTGGCTCTGATACCAAATGTAATCTGTCACGACCCGGCCCACTAGTAATAATAACTCGTTGGACCTAAACCACATGGCCAAAATGTTTAAGCCCAATTATTATTATTAGTGTCCATGTCTCTTATAAATCCAATCACAACTCCATTTCCTTCCGATGTTGGACTACTAGGGTATCACACGCGGCCAAGAATCAGGCCATTGCCCAAAGTGGCGAGTGATTTTAGGAAAAAAACTTGGCCGAATTATACACCATTACTCTAAGGGGCTGTTTGGTTGCATGCATTTCCAACTGTTGCAGCGAATGCACGCAACCATAAATTTTTTGTTTGGTTCGATGTAGTTAGGCACAACTGTTGTAGTTGCATCTGCATAGAAAGGTCAACTGCAGCCAATTTGAACCAGAGTCGGCTCACCTGTTTAAAAAATAATAATAACACCACCACTCAAATTTTTTTTAAAAAAATAACGCCATTTAAATTTTTTTAAAAAATCTTACCACTCAAAAAAATAATAACGCCGCTAAAAGAAAGCAACAACGTTGTTAAAAAGAAAAAAAAACCAATGCTGTCAAAAAAAAATAACTCATAAAAAATATCATTCAAAAAAAAGATAACACCGTTTCAAAACAAAAAATGCCATTAAAAAAAACAACACCGTTAAAAAAAAAAAAAAAATGCCATAACAAAAAACAGCGCTGATAAAAAAAATAATATTGTTAAAAAAAGTCTTCTAAAATAATAATAATAAATATATAGAAGGTAATCTAACCTCTCTAACGAAGTAATAGGATACACAAATATAAATATCAACTTCAACTTACCAAACAGAACAAATGTAATTACAGTAGTTGCAACTGTATAGAACCAAACAGAATAAGTGTAGTTACAACTGCAATATTTGCAGCTGGACGTATTTTCAACTATATTATTTTTATACATCCAACCAAACGGTAGATAAATCTTCCTCTAGAAAAGGGTCCTATAACTTTGGAAGTCAGCTGACCACTGTTATTTTCTTTTCGTTTCAATTTTCTGCATATACTACTTTTCTTGTCTAAATTTATAGCTTTTCTCTATAGTTTTTCTAGTGTAATTTTTATGCATTTTCTAGAAGTAGTTCTAATCCTTGTAACCAGACTCCCAAATCCTGTAACTTGTTTCATCCCAAGCAAAACAAGTTGATTTGGCTCATTAGGCCGAGTCCATTTTATGACGCTTTTTTGAATTCCTGTTCGAGAATCGGTTCGGCTCCCCTAGGCTGGACTTGATGTTTGAACTCAATCTCGTGTTTGATTATAGATAACTCGGTTGAGCAGATTTTTTTCTCAACCCGATCGTTTGATCCGAAACTGGTCGACAACCGGATGCAGTCAGCGGTCAACCTTCAGTTCAGCGCAAGCAAATATAAAGCAGTCAAAAGCAGCCAAACAGCCACGAAAATCCCTCGGGTCTGCTCCTAGCAATTTCAGCCCAACTTATTTACGGCTTTGAAGTTGTTGATACATGCTGAGGAAAGTTGGCTTTAGCAGCTAACGTCAATGTTACTTGAGGACAGTACTCGTTGGCTATATGCTAGTTTTCCTTTTTGTAGCGGATGTATTCCAGAGTCTATGCAAGGCCAGTAAACTAAATTACAAACAAACATTACGGTGAGGGCCTCACTTTTGCTCGTTGAGCCCCCGCTAAATTTAGTATATGATAATAAAATTCATTATTCGTTAGATCTAAAGCATCGATTTAAACATAGTTATTAATATTAAAATCTCTAATTCTTATATTTTTAATCATAATCCTTATCCCAGCACACTAGCATTAATAATTCGCCCGACTAGGACCACTAATTTTAAATCTAATCGGTAGTATTAAGATTTATAATTCTTATAATTTCAATCATTGTCTCTTTTCCATGCAACCAGAAATTATTGAGATGTTGAAAAAAAAAATCTTCCAAATTAAATGAAACCATAAAATTTGAGCGAGAGTTGTTTTGAACAGCTTTACCAAATTATCTCAACAAGATCTCATTGAAGCGCTACTCAATGAAGTTCACTCAGCTAAATTACCTTGCTTACAAGCACCCAATTAATTATTTTTTGTCAATGTTACCTGCAAAATGCTCGATCCACGAATTGTGAGGCCTTAGGTTAAGGAAGGTGTGGCCCTACAATTCAGACTTAGACAAGTTTTTAAGGCTTTCTATCCGTTGATTACAATTCAGACTTAGTAAATGATGATTTCAGTTAGATGATCAACGTTCTCAGTTACTTTTCCTTTTTGAAGATTGCAATTAATCTTTTCACAAGTTCAGTATTGTGGAATTCACAAAAAAATGTTTTTTTTTTTTTTCCAGAGTTTAACATATCTTGGTTGTCAGACATGTTAATTTGAAAAAAAGTTAGATAAAAGGAGAAAGGCACTGCACATTGGAAGTAATTATACCAACTCCGGAGTCGTGATTAGCAAGATAGATTCAACATGTTGAGGATCGATCATACATGACTGTCCCTGAGTACAGATTTCGTACATATATTACAACAAAAATGAAATACAGCATATCTGTTGCAGAGAAATTTCATGACTTATTCTGTAAACGAAGTGTAGCCCGTACAGAATGATGAGGAGCTGGCGGTTTTTCATTAACAAAAATTTGTTCCGCAAAATCCACCCGTATCGATCTGAATTCGTAGCTCTGCTTTACGAGAAAAAATAAAACAAAAAAAATAAATATACAAACTAAATATGAAAAAGATAAACAGCACATTAAAGTTTTAAAATTAAAGAATTACATCTCAAATCAACTAAATTAAGGGCGCGTTTGGTTCGCATTATTTAGTATTACAGATTATTTCGACATAACCGAATATATCAAATTTTTAAGTAAGATTACTACTGATCCTACATTACCGCGTTTGGTTTAATGCTAGACGAGTCAAACACAGTTCATCAGTTCTATGCATATAGTGCTAGATTTGTCCTGACCTACTAATACTTAACTGGGAATTAAAAACTGGTTCTACATCAACTCACTAAGGCGTCTGCTACATGAAAACATCCAGCAGACTTGTGAGATCAGTTTCGTAGTAAATCTCAAGAGAGACATAAGTGCAAGAGCTGATAAATCTACAATATAGCATAATACATTCCAACAATAAATTAAATGCCCATCTGCATAGGTTGTGCCTACCGTGCAGGTAAGGCATTGGCATAATACGACCCTCGTGTCAATGGCACGGCTCAAAACCCGCATTACTCAAAATTAGAAAATAATTATATTATTAAAGTACAAAGATGAGTCCAACTACTATTATGATTTACACTAATCAGTCCCTTTCAATGATAGAGCTTTCGAACTAATAATCTATACTGTTAAACATAATTTAGATTATTTAAACCTTTTTAAACAGCCAAAATTCATAATTTTTGGCATCATCTACCTTATGTGACACCCTGCTTCTCATAGAGTCACTCATTTTAGAACTATTCTAGCTTTAGGCTCGCTCAACCCTCTTAACATCTTTGGCCTAACCACTGCCGAAAATACTACAACCCGATTAGGAGGTTTAGCCCTACTATTCCTTCTATCTAGGGCTATTCTAAATCCTGGGTGACTCTCCGGGAGTTTTTTTAAAAAAAACAAAATTCATAATTTTTGGCATCATCCACCTTAGGCTTGTTCAACCCACTAAACATCTTCAGTGTAGCCACCGCCCAAAATATTATAACCTAGTTAAGAGGTTTAGCCCTGCTATACCTTGTATCCAGAACTATTCTAAATCTTTGGTAAGCCCCCAAAATTTTTTTAAAAAACCAAAATTTATAATTTTTGGCATTATCTTACCTATTGTGACGCTTCGCTTTCCGGAGGGTCACCCATCCTAGAACAAATCTAGCCCTAGGCTCGTTCAACGCTCTTAACATCTCCAGCCTAGCCACCGCTCAAAATATTATAACCCGATTTACAGGTTTAGCTCTACTATACTTTATATCTAGGACTATTTTAAATCCTTGGTGAGCCCTCGGAAATTTTTCTAAAAAAATCAAAATTCATAATTTTTGGCATCATTAACCTTATGTGACGCCCCGCTTCCCAAGAGGTTACCTATCCTAAAATTACTCTAGCCCCAGGCTCACTCAACCCTCTCAACATTTTCGGTCTAGCCACTATCCAAAATGCTATAATCGGGTTAAGAGATTTAGCCCTACTACACTTTATATCTAGGACTTCCATAAATCCTAGGCCCCCCAAATCCTACCCCTCTGCGGAGGATTACCTATCCTAGAACTACTTTAGTCTTAGGCTCGCTCAACCCTCTTAACCTCTTGGGCCTAGCCACCACAGGAAATGCTATAGTCGGATTAAGAAATTTAGCCCTACTATATCTTATATATAGAACTATTTCAAATCCTAGGGTGTCACATCTGATGATCAAAATGCCTAATAATTAACAATTTTAAAAACTAGCATGGGCCATTATTTTTTTTTCATTTAACGGTGTAGTACAATCGGAGTCGACTGAAGCTTTTGATAAAAAATTCTATTCACTATTTAGATCCAAATCAATAACTCTGCTATTGAGCCAAAGAATCTTCTACTTTTAGAAAGTTGTTCGATTTTAACTATTCATTTTATATTCACTTAATATATTTGACTGTAATTTTTAAAAAAATCATGATATTTGGTTTCTAGGTAATTCAAAAGTAATAGAGATCATGTTTAATAGTATGGATCATTGATTTGAACTCTCTATCATTGTAAACGAGTTATGGGAACAAAGACCTTCTCATTCACAAGAGTACAAAATGTCACGTGCATCGTGAAATCTATCCCCCGTCTGCCCTTGGTAGTGACACAAACTCAAAAGGGCATAATTTTGGATCCTTCCAAAAACTACTATACGAGCTGAAGCATCACAACGTATGCGAACCGAAGCATTACAACCCTAGAGAGTTGAATGTCATGGGCCACTCTAAAATTTTCTAAGATTTTAAATGTAGGCAGTAAATTGAGGAGCCATAGGCGGCAGCCTAAAAGTCACTCAGTTCTTTAGATTCTCTAGAAATAATAAATAGTGGATCTTTATTTGTAATAATGGAAATAGGCCTATAAATAGTAAGGAGTCTTAGGTCTTTCCCAAGCCCCAAACTCCCAGAATATTGTACCATATTTCTCTAAGTAATATAATTTGCAATTTTCTCAAAACTTTCTCTCTTTTTCTTGCAACTTAGTCTAAGGACAAATAGGTCCGAACTAGCAAGATCGAGACAAACTTGCCCATCTTCGAGGAGGAAGGCGGACGCCGCACAGGCTTTTGCAAGTCAAAAGCATAAGTCTGTGACAAGAAGCTCTACTCTACACAAGATTTCATAAAGAATATATACTAAAAGCAATTAGAATATACAAGTACTAAAAAAATTAAATATTCCACGTTGAAGTGTGTTGGTACACAGGTAAACTTGTCAACAACACACATTGGCACGATACGGCACGTTGACAACACGACACGTACCATTCCATACCATGCCAACAAGTGCTTGGCATGAACCCATGCTATGGCACTTAAATCCTTGCTTTCCAACTTTAATTTGCCCTAGCTATGGTGCCCAAGTATCTGCACAAAGCACCAGAAAACCATCTAAAATTGGAGCCATGCAACGAATCTCTATATTTTAGCCATCCTAATCAACCAACCCTAGAAGAAAAAAGAAAAGAACCAGAACTTTATCCCTTTGTTCCCTAGCTGATAGAATTTGTCATGAATTGAACAATAACAAAAGATTTACCTTCAATTGTTTGGCTTTTTTAAAAGTTTCTTCCAAACCAAGACTCGTATATAGATACAATTTTCAACAGTTCTTTAAGTTTTAACAGTCAAATGTGGCAGAAGTTATTTTCTTTGACTGAAACAATCTGCCATCACAACTCCACAGTACCAATCGATGATACGCTTGCCTTTGCCTACTGGTTACCTTCTGTCTAATGGAAAATGTCATTCTGGCTAATTGTATGATCACCCCAAATGCAAAAGAGGAAGCGAAATGTGAAGCATTTAAGAAGTGTTTTAATACGATATGTTAATCCAACATCCTAAACTAATGCAATGGGCTTGAATATATATCATAATATTTTTCTAATTCTTTAGATCAGAGCTTTTATATGTTGGATGTTAACCTATATATATGTTAATATACTATCAACCAAGGATTTAAATGCCGTGGCACGAGGTTGTGCCGAAAACTTGCTGGCACAGTACGACACAATGTGTGCCGGGCCGAGTTGATGAGTGCAGGTTACAAAAAATACATGTGTGCCAATACATAATGGCATGAAATATTTATTTTCTTTAGCAACAAATTTTTCTAATTGCTTATTATGTATCTTTATAAAATCTTTTAAATTTTACTAAGAAAATTACTTAGTACTTTAACGAAAAGAGGGTTTTGAGCTGTGTCATTGGCACGGAAGCTGTATCATACCGGTATTCTGTTGGCATGGTGGATATGGCCCGTGCCGATGGGTACTTAAATCCTTGCTATCAGCATAGACAACTCTTCTAAAGACAATTTCTTAACCAAAAGGAAAAAATGAGACTTTACGGTCCAAAAATGCTGCTCATAATGCTTCCACATTTTGCTTCATAAATTTTGCTTACTCTTGAGAATTCTGACGTGTCCAATTTCCTATTTTATATTTGCATCAAGAAATTTGGCATCTTCCTAAATGGACTACCCCACAAAAATAAATTCTCGTTCCAACTTGAAAGACATTAATTGTAGGCATATACATGGCACTCGAGAACTTGATCACCGAAAGATACTTCATGAATGTAGATGCCCTTTTTAAGCCAAAAACAATTAATCTATAGCCCCGCTTCCCATTTTGACAGAAGCAATAAACTAGTAGAAAATCTGCTCCAAAATGATGCATAATTGTTAGGCATCATTTGCTAAATTTCTCACAAAATTAGTGTGAACTTCCTAATCCTAGTTGCTGTAACCTTCAAGTGTATATGGTACTTTCTTTTTTTTTTCATACGACTGATACATGTGATGATAACAAGAGAAATGTTCCTTCAGAGAAGTATGAACTTGTGGATCATCTACGTGCATTTTAACGATATTAAAAAAAAGAAGAAGAACGACATTGGGTAATAAAATCCTCAAGATGTACCTTGCCTTTCCACGCAAAATTCATCACACGGTAAAAAGGGTCCACCAAAGTAACACGATCACCTTCCTTGATCTATGACAAGAGAGCTTTAAATTAATAAATGTTTATTACCAACAAGAAATAAAACTTAGTTTACATGGAAATAAAAAATCAATTATTTTCAAGGATATACAATGTAAAATGGTATCATACTAATGGTAGGTAGCAATATAATCCCTTAATGTATGCAAAAATTTGATAGAGAAATATATGAAATTCAAATTCCATAGTAGCCTTTAAATATAGGGTAGAAGGATTTGTAAAGGCAGAGGGAGGACAAAACCCTGAGGATAAAACAAAGTTCCAGAGGTAGCCTATATGTATGCTACCTTTCTTCCAGTATGCTTTTTCTCATTCTTGTCTGAGTCCATAACTAAGACTAAAACCATTCACCTGACCTGACGCCATTGCTACTTCTATTGACACTGCATTCTACCTTAAATAAAGTAGTTTGATGACCAAATTACCCCATATAAACCATAATTACAAAGTATAATAGGCCAACAACTTATCCCTTCTCCCAATTTCTAAATGACAAACCCTTGTCGCCCCTTTTTGTACAAAACAAGAAGCTTCAAGATCGCCTCTCCCAACATCACCACTTGAAGTTAGGTTGTCTGCAAACTGATTGAGATATGAGTTGCATTGTTGACTACCTACTGTTGACAATTTTCTTCTCTCCTTCTAAAAGTTTTTTTTTTTCTTTCAAATCTTTGGTTACAGTTATAAACATCCACTGTTCTATTCTGATAATTGTTTGCTTCTTGATTTCCTGAAGAGTTGATTCCTCCAAGAGGCAAGAGTGTCAATACAATCCAAAATAGTTATCGAAGATCAATCTCAGCTATCAGTAATTTTATCAATGAAAGCAGAATGTATTTTCCACCAAAATTCAAACTTATAGTGCAAAAGAAAAGTGAAATTTCTGCACCTTTTGATCTTGATCTACTACATTTTTTTTGTTCCCAAGAATGTAATTATTTTGTTTCATTACTAATTCTCATGCAGATGACTGATGCTTCAGTTCTCACGATAGTAAATAGATGAGAATAGCTGCACCAATAGTCCTCAAACAATGAAGAGGGTAGGACTTCAGCCCTCTACTTCGCTATAAATTCTGGCTTAAAACCTCTTGAATTGTTACAATTTAAGTCCAGTTTTTTAAAAAAGTTGATTGAATGACAAGGTGTGGCTGAAGTGGTAGTGACGTGGCATCTTAGTTATTGCCATATCACCAATCACAACCAACATGATGATGTGGCATGTTAGCACAATCACATCACCATCACATCACTATGAAGGAGGGAAAAGATAATGGAGAAAATTTTCTTTCGTCAGGTGACCAGATCAACAAAGCACTATAAGAAAAGAAAATAAAATCAAAGAGGTCGTCAAACCATAACAAAATACATTGAATGTGATCTTTAGCATCAAAAAGACCAACATATGAAAATTTGTCAACTCAAGACAATTATTTCTCATGCAATCATGCATCAAAAATATTTTACTTGTGGTGCATGGATGATTTGATGCACCAAGTGCAAACAAGAACTTCCTCTCTTCCCTCCGTCCTAGTGATGCGGCGATGATGTGGCAGTGATTGGAATGCCATGTCATCATAATTGTTGTGGGTGATGATGCGGCAATAAATAGGATGCCACGTTCTGCCACATCATCATGCCACCAGTCAGTCAACTTTAACTAACGATGGGACTTAATTACAACAATTTAGAAAGTTAGAACCAGAAACTTAGAAAGCTTGAGACCAAAATGTTGCCCACCAAATATTTGAAAGACTATGGATATAATTTAACCTAATAAAAATTACTTGTAAACATAGGTTGATCTAAATCAAAAAATAGAAAACACAGCTATAAACACCTTTATAAACTTTTAGTCAAAACCCAAAACTTGAAAGTGCTCCACTTGAAAAATTAAAGCTTTCGTTATAGAGTTTAGGAATAACAAATCACCAATAACTAACTATTATAATTTATTCTTTATATATTTACTTAATATTTACATTAGTTAAAGCCGCAGATGGAAAAACTTTGTTTATAGCTAAAATACAAGGAAACATTACTATCCTTCATATAAATGTAAAACTATTATTATCTTGATTTGGTCAAAATAGTGGCTTTGCATTTGTATTTTCTTATCAATATTGTAGAGTATATCTTTGATAGGTGATCAATTATGGCCAAGTATAAGTGGCTATAAAGAAGGATGGGAAGAGTGAGCAAAGAAGTAAGGCACTGTGGTAAAACAATATTAGTCATATTATCTATGGTTTATGCTTGAAAATGAATTAGGAAACCATTCAGGAACTCACTCTAATAAAGCTAGGTGGAGTAATTTGGGCTGCAACTTCAAAAATGTGATCTAAAGATATTATGACAAAGGACATAGGATCAACTTAAAAAGGAATGGAAGTTATGGAAACAATTATTAAAAAAATGAAACAGACTAAAGTCGGGTTCCAAACGGGAGAATCATTGATGCAGGGCTGATGGGTACCAAGCATATGTGCTGAAGTGTAGACATATTCCTAGCCTTTGGATCAGAGATGTTTATCAATGAAGGCAAGACCAGAAATCAAGCTTGATCTATCCTTAAGTTTGTTTGAAAGAGATTTTATCTTTAAGCTTCTTACATATAATTTTCTCTTTAGGTGGTTACATGAGGATTCAGTTATTCTTATTCATATTTGTTAGTTAGTCCGGATTATTTGTTGGTAAAACAAGGATTAGTCAACCTCTCCATTTTTCTGGCTTTAGTTAGATTCAATAGGGTTTTTTTTTTTTTGATAAGAAGCAATCTTAAAGCCATTAGACTGGATAAGGCTTAAGATTTATACATAAGCCTCACAACTTCTTCATTTGTACAACATTTTGAAGATTTTCTAAAAATTAAATTGAAGCTTTTTGCCCGAACCTTCCTTCGTGCAATAGTCCTGGTCTGGAGTGAGTCCAGGTTGTCCTGTTTTTTTTCCTTAGGCTCATATTTCCATATTTGGATTGATGATAAAGCCCGCAAAAAATTCAAAGAAAGAAGACAATTTCAACAGGACCCACTAGCAGGCCCAGTCCATTCGAACAGTCAATGATTAGGGCTGTTGCTGCCCCTTTCTCTCTCTCGATAAGCATCCCGAAGCTTGCACCACGTGTGGATTCCATTTAAGAAGCATCAGCATCACATTAACCAATCCTACTCTGCTGCCAAGATCACAGCTGGCTTCCTCTTTTCCTACTCTGGTCTACACAGTGAGATCATCAAGGGAGATCCTTTCCTCTTTCCTATTCCTCTTTTCATCTTTCATTCTCCTCAACCTCAAATCCTTATCCAACCTTTATCTAGTAATCCAAGTCCAAACGCTAAACCCTGAAATCGTACTAGACCTAATTTTTGTAGCCAAGGTCTAACTAAGTGGCTATTAAGAGGGGCCGCAATGATTGAGGCATTTTGATCAGATTCAATAGTTTGAGCACATTGTGACAGATGTTGAGGGAACCCCCAGTATAATCTCACATCCTCTCTCTTATTGAGTCATTTCAATTTTTAAACTAGTCTATTAGCGGGGTTTGAAGCTTCATTTTCACGGCTCATGCATTTTCAAAATTTAATAGCAATTCTTGAATTGCCTATTTCATGTGTTATGCATATAGGCTTGCATTACAATTGCCTTTAAGACAGAAGTTTTGCATCGTCCATCTTTAGCAACATTGGGTTGGCAATATACATTTTTATTATAGATATTTAACTCTAGCACAACACTTAGAATTATCCATAAAAACCAGATGGCAAAATCTGTGAAAGAACTGTGATAAGATTGTTTTACCGAATAATGACCTACATTAGCTACAATGATTATTTACCACTGCCTTTGCTGCAACACCTTTTCAAAATGTCTTTTTGCCATCGTCACAGCATTACTAAACTAGGCCTTAAAGTGTTTTGCTTTTGTTTAAATTATTTCTATGAGGAATTTCTACAAATAAAAATAACTTCACATTGTCCTAAAATCTATTTCTTTCGGCCTTGTTTGGTATCACTTCATTTTTTGGCCTTTTTTTTTAATAACGTAAACTCATTCAGTGCGTGGGTCAATGGTGGAGTGCTTGCAATCAGCACATCTGAGGTTTGTTTGGAAACAAAACCAATAACATAGCAGTTACTTTTTTCACTTCCATGTTTTTTTAAAGATGCCTTCTTGCACCTGACCAGTTGCATTGCAAGCTAACCATTGACGAAAAGTGTAGGAAGTCCATCCGCCGGCACATCCAACCATGCAGAATTTTTTTAAAAAGCTGAAAAATGGCAACAATACCAAACGAGACCTTACTTCATTAGTTCTAGATTTGCTTTTGTTTAATTCTTCTAAATGTCCTTTTTGTTCTTATAACTTGCTAATGGAACTGTAATATAAATAACAAATCCTACAGAAAGAAGTGCAGCCTTGAAAAATTAACCCTAAACCCTAAAACCCAAAGAGTGAAAATTATTTGAAAAGTAAATTTAGAGAACCTAGTCATTAACAGTTTAATTATGGTAGTTATCAACCAAGGAAATCAGTCATTAAATTTCAATAATGGCAACCAAAAAGCTATTACTAAAAAAAAGGGTCTAAGAGATTTTTTTCCACCTACACATGAGAAAAGAATTATTCACCAAAATGTCAAAAATAATGTTGAGCAATACTTACCGCTCCACTGTGCAATCCATATACTGATAGAATGAAACAAGACTGGTCCAAATCACATGTCAAATAATACCTGTAAAATGACGAACATAGGAAAGATGCATAGGCATTTGTTTAGGAAAATGTGTGGACCATTATGACTCAATAAGATGACAAGACACTAGCTGATCACGATATACCATACGAGAGGAATTATGTGTTTCTTCTGTTTCTTATCCTTACCTTTTAAAAAACTGAATGGTCTTCAAATGCAAAATAAATAAAATGCAGAATAAGTTGCTGAAGACAAAAAACCTATCATATGTTCTCTATTTGCAAGGATCTAAAATACGTGCAGATTTACTGAATCTATTGAAATGATACAGCACAGAAGAACCAAGTTACTTAGATCTGAAATTGATAGACTGATGGTTTAATCTTTTATTTTATTGAAGTGCTATTCTACAATGGCAAAAGAAGCCAAAATCACCACCTAAAATATGATATAAGGTAGCACTAAAATATGATACAATGTAGCAAGAAAGATACTGAAAGAATTAATATTAAATGTATTCAAATAGACAATACAGTTGACCCACAAATCTCTAATTTGTCTAGGTCCAGAAACAGTTCAGATTGCAAATAAAATGCAGATCATCCATAAGAGATTGTTGACGGCACATTCAGAAAAGTCAGTGAGTAAATTTTATACAAATATGGCAAGACTCACAATGGTGCTATATTGTCATGCTTTATGAAGAGAAGCACTTTTCCCACAACAGCTACCGCTTTATTCAACCCTTCTGAAAGGACATTTATGGTGGATTTCTTGTGCGATGACTTCACTAGTAAGGCAAATAATGTAATAAATAGTTGAACAATTAAATGAACTGACCAAAGTATACAGCTTCAAAATGCTCAAGTAGTACCAAAAAGTGGACACTTACAATTAACTTCAGCCAAGGATGACAGGAGTGATGTTAACCGCTTACTTCGGACCTGCTCCTGCATAATTATTTATGGACAATTCTAAGGCAACTCTAAAAATACAAACCGTGCTTGCAGATTCTTGGTTCATTTCTATCTTAATCTAACTCATTTACAAAAAAGAAATTCACAAGAAAGGAGATATAACATTCTTTATGTTAGTATACTTTGGAGAATGAGGACTAAGCACAATCGTAGGGCCTTGCTTCATATTGTTGCTTTTCTTTTGGCTTTTTTAAACACCAATTCTACAAAACAGAGTAAGCAGGAAGATGGCTTATTGCTTCAGTCTGTACTCTACAGGATTTGTTCGGCAACAAAGTACAAAAACTAAAATAGCAATTTTTTAAAAAAAATTGTTGCTTGTTTGTTTTTTTGAAGAAGATGGTGTTCTGCATCAAACCTGGGCATATAATGAACTAACCAACAATGACAACAATAGAAAAGACCACCCACCGGCACATCCATTCACATAGAATTTGTGCATTTGTTCCTTAAGTTCCTTGTTTGTTATGAACTATTGTAGCCTTTGTGTATTTGTTCCTTAAGTTCCTTGTTTGTTATGAACTATTGTAGCCTTTGTGTATTTGTTACTTAAGTTCCTTCATACTCATAAGCAAGGAATTAAGTAACCATCCGTACCTTACAGCACAGAGCGATACGTATCATGCCACCAATTAGGCGACACGGTACAGAGGGGGTTTCTCTTGGCCCTCCTGTACCACGATACACTTTGAGTATCGAACGAGACAGAGCGATACCCAAAGAGTATCACAGTACGTGCCGCTGCATGACCACACAGACACACAGTGTTTTTAATTTTTTTTTTTTTTTTACTTCGACCTTTTGTATTTTTTGGTTTCTTGCATAGACCTTTATCCCTCTCTCATCTGTTTTCTTCTTTTCACTTCTACCTTTTCTTTTATTCTGTACTTTCTTTTCTTTCCTCTCACATCTTTTACTCTATTTTTTTCCTTTCTATTTTTTTCTTCCCTTTTTTCTCATAATTTTTTTTTAAATTTTTTCCTTTCAATCTCTTATTATTTTTTAATCACTTCGATTTTAAAAGAAATAATAAAATCGAAAATCTACTTATTAGGTAAGTCAAAAAATGTACAACTTAAATTTTTTTCCATACATTTATAATATATTTAACTTGTAAAATTTCTTTTGTAAAGAAATATGAAATTATACAAATTTTTATTAACAATTTACAAAAATCTGAAAATATATCCACTTGATTTAATCATTATATGGTCCATTTTTAATTTTTTTATACGGATATAGTATTTTATGTGAGATTTAAGACATTCTTATCTTTGAAAATTTTATTATTAGATTTAGAAATATAAGAATTCTAATAAAATCAAAAACTAAATAGAAGCAATTGATATTTAAATTTTCTTAATGTATAAGTCATATGGTTTAGTGTTAAATTTTCATAAATAAATTACACAAGTTTTCTTATTTAAATTTAAGAAAAATTAATTTTTTTGGATGAACTTGCAAATATTTCATAAAAATTTAAAAAAATTTAATTTTCTCGAATTTATATTTTATAATTTTTAAAATTCTAAAAAATAAAAGATAAATAAAAAAAAAAATTAAAAGTTTCATGGACAAATTTTATAATTTTTTTAAAATTTTTCGAAAAAATAAATTTCTTTAATTTTTCATAAATATTTTATAAAAATTTGAAAATGAAAAGAAACTATTAGTGCATTTGGGGTATCATTCTAGTTTAGTTTAATCATCATATGATCTTTCATCGAATCAATACGAATGGATCTTGCAAATTTTTATAAAAATTTAAAGAAAAAATAATTTTCTCTATGAGCTGCAGTTGGATTTAACTTCATCTATAAAGAAGACTACTACTATATTAAGCTATTAACTAGTAAGTTAGTAAGTTATTATTGACATTAGATCAAAACAAATCAATACGTAGCCAAAATTTATAAATATTACTCTAAAATTTTTAAAATAATATTCTAAAGCCTTATTGGACAAAAAAAACTAAAATAAGACCGAGCCAAAGCGTGCCACTAGGAGGTTGTGCGTGCCATGTATCGGCACGCAAGCGTGCCTGTGCCGTATCGTGCCAGGCAACGGTCGGCACACCCCCGTGCCACGGTACTTTAATCCTTGCTCATAAGTTGATGGCAAGCTTATATCATTTACTTGCTGTGACATTGTTGTGGTAGTAATAGGAGCATGCTAGTTGGTTAAAGTTGACCAGAGGAACATTATGGACAAAGTAGCAGTAGCATGCGGATTAGCATAGACCGATGCTTGAGGCAGTGTAGTGGACTACTACTATCCAAGGATTAAAGTGTCGTGGCATGGAGGCGTGCCGATGGTTTTCTGGCAAGATACGGCACAGGCACGCTTGCGTGCCGACACGTGGCATGCTTACGTGCCGATGGATACACATAACCTACTAGTAGCACGCTCTATCACGATTTTTTTTTTTTTGTTCCCAATAAATTTTATAATGTTATTTTGAAAGTTTTAATCAAATAATTATAAATATTTGTTATATATAACTTGCTATACTTACCAATTATAGTGGTAAGCTTTTTCCTATATAAATAACAACTATACTTCATAGAGAATAAATATTAAAATACAATAATAAAATTCACAAGTAGAATAATTTTTTAAATGTACATCTTTACAGAAAGATGGCTGCTTAGTTCCACATTGAAAATTATATTTTTTCTCAAAAATTTTCAAGATCAATATATTGATTCGAAGAGGATATGATGATTAGAGCAACCATAATAAAATCACAATTACACCGATAATTTTTTTATTTTTTATTTTTTAAAAAAATATTTATTAAAATTTTGAAGAAAATATATATTTTTTATTTTTAGAAAAATTGTGAGAATTGATTAACTTCTCAAATTATTTTGATTTTATCTTTCTTTTCTTGGAATTTAAAAAAATTATAAAATACAAAATTAGAGAATCATTTTTTTTCAAAATTTTAATGAACATTTGCAAAATTGATCCATATTGATTCGACGAGGGACCGCATGATAATTAGATTAACTATAATAGGACCACAATTGCTTCGATATTTCCTTTCCATTTGAATCGTTTAAAAATATTTATTAAACATTTGAAAAAAATTATTTTTTATTAAATTTTTTAAGAAAAATGATTAGATCTATCCATAAAAATTTAGCAATAAATTATATGGCAAATAAATCAAACAAATTTAAGTATCAATTGATTTAATTTAGCTTTTAATATTTTCAGAATTTTCGATCTTCTAAATCTAAAAGTAAAATTTTCAAAATTTAAAATATTTTGTTGCAAATCTCATATAAAATTCAAGATCTATCCAAAAAAGAAAAAAAAAAACCACAAAAAAAAAACTAGGTAGGGTGTACAAAGGCCCACCAAAAGAAAAAAAAAAGAAAAAAAAAAAAAAAAAATAGACTCGGCATAAAAAGAAAGAGAAAGGGCACTGAAAGAAAAGAAAAATAAAAAAGCCCACAGAAAAAAACCATGAAAAGCAAAAAAAAAAAATCACTAAAAGAAACTGGCCACAATAAAAAATCACGGCACAGAAAGAAGAGGTGCGGAGAGTGGAGGCGCACAAAAAAAAAAGGGTTCGGCACAACATAGTGCCGCAATACCCTTGTGGGTATCGAACTATCTCGCGCGATACCCACATCGACACGGGGGTCTTGAGAGATCCCCCCTATACCATGCCCCTATATTAGGCGCACGGTACGTGTCGCCCCGTGCCGCGGTACTTAATTCCCAGCTACTATCATACTGATCATGAGCATGATGATTCGCCGAAAACTGCTATGCTCCCCTTCGCCGCCTTGGTGGTTTGATCACTCCATGGTAAGGTGAGCTCTTCGAAAAGAGTAGTCGTAGTCGACCTATTAGTCTGGATCTTCTCCTAAACAGGGCAATTGAGAATTAACCTACTAGTTCGAGTCTTTTCCTAGACAAGGTGCTGAGTATGAACTGCCCACGTCTCTTCCTAAACAGGGTAGAGAAGTGGGTCAGATTGGTGACATAGTATACTAACTGATGCAGGAGTAAAATCTTGTATGCTGCACATTGACACTAGTTGTAGATATCACTTACTCTGGCATATGATACATACCATTTCTTATTAGTTTTTTTACATACCCACATCATCATTACTCCTTGTTGACCTAGTTGGGGATGGCTTGCCCTCTACGACATGCTATGCCCACTGAAAAATTTTATAGTTTCTCACCCTACTATTCTTCTAATGGGCTTAACCCGAGTTTCAGTGTGAAATAGTTCTGTAGGTCGATTGTGAGGAGCTGGGAAATATCACGCTAAGTTGGTTTGAGTTTAAAGAGAATTGCACGCAAAAATGAAAACTGGAAGCTTTAAAGTACTGAAACTCGAGTTCAGTGCATTTTCGAACACCAGAAAGAATGTTTCAGGTGCCCGAAATCTGTACGGAAGTTGGAACCGACTTAGTTGAATTCGGACTAACTTAATTTCGGATGTCCGAATCAAGGATTTAAGTATCCATCGGCACGGTCCGTATCCACCGTGCCATATCGTGTTAACAAGATACCAGCACGATACAGCCCCCGTACCGATGACACAGTAGAAAACCATCTTTTCTTTAAATTACTAAGTAATTTTCTCAATAAAGTTCAAAAGAATTGATAAAGATATATAATAAGCAATTAAAAAATTTTGCTACTAAAGAAAATAAATATTTCATTCCATTATGTGTCAGCATATATGTATTTTTTGTGACCGGCACTCATCAGCACCGCTCGGCACGCACTGTGCCGTACTGTGCCCCGGCAAGTTTTCGGCACGATCCCATACCACGGCACTTAAATCGTTGGTCTGAATGATCATGTGGACGCCTAAAAGCTTTCGGTCTATAAATCGAGCGCCCGAAACTTCTCTCACACACTCAACCCGAGAGCTCGGGTACTATTCCAAGTAAATATTCGGGCGATTGAAAAATTCTTTTGGGAGCCCGAAACATTTCGGAAAGGGGTTTGGGCAATCCGAAATTTACTAGGTGAGACCGAAAAAGTTTCTACTGGGCACCTGATACATGCTCTGGGCACCCAAAAATTCTCGATTGGCTCAGAATGTTTTGTATACTGCAAATTTTATATTTTATAGGGGTTTAAATTAAATTGTTACATCTAAATAAGCCCCAAGTACACTGATAGTTTCTTTTCATTTTTAAATTTTTATAAAATATTTATAAAAATTAAAGAAATTTACTTTTTAAAAATTTTAAAAAAATTATAAAACCTGTCCATGAAAATGTAATAATAAACCATACTATGAATAATAAAAATTGATTAACTTTTAAATTTTTTTTATTTATCTTTTATTTTTTGGAATTTTAAAAATTATAAAATATAAATCTGAGAAAATTATTTTTTAAAAAAAATTTATGAAAAGTTTGCAAGTTTATCTAATAAAATTATTTTTTCTTAAATTTAAATAAGAAAATTTGTGCAATTTATTTATGAAAATTTAATACTAAACCATATCACATATACATTAAGCAAATTTAAATATTAATTGCTTCTATTTAGTTTTCGATTTTATTAGAATTCTTATATTTCTAAATCTAATAATAAAATTTTCAAAGTTAAGAATATCTTAAATCTCGCACAAAATGCTAAATCTGTAAAAAAGAAAATTAAAAATGGACCATATAATGATTAAATCAAATGGATATATTTTTAGATTTTTGTAAATTGTTAATAAAAAATTTTATAATTTTAAATTTCTTTACAAAAAAAATTTTACAAGTTAAATATATTCTAAATGTATGGAAAAGAAATTTAAGTTATAAATTTTTTGACTTACCTAATAAGTAGATCTTCGATTTTACTATTTCTTTACTTTTTTCTTTTAAGATCGAAGTGATCAAAAAATAATAAGAGATTAAAAGAAATTTTTTTACAAAAAAATTATGAGAAAAAAAGGAAGAAAAAAATAGAAAGGAAAAAAAATAGAGTAAGAGATGTGAGAGGAAAAAAAAGAAAGCGCAGAATAGAAAAAAAGGTAGAAGTGAAAAAATAAAATAGATGAGAGGGATAAAGGTCTATGCAAAAAATCAAAAAATACAAAAGGTCGAAGTAAAAAAAAGAATTAAAAAGTGTGTCTGTGTGGGCACGCAGCGGCACGTACCATGATACTCTCTGGGTATCGCTCTGTCTCGTTCGATACTCAAAGAGTATCGCGGCACAGGAGGGCCAATCGTGCACCGAAATGGGGCTGGGGAGACGGTAAACCTTAGATCGCCTAAGATCCGTGAGGACTAGAGTTGATGGAATCTTTGACTACTTACTAGTATAGGGGCAAATAAGTGTAATATCTTTTGTAAAGTAAACTCAAGCCATGTGATAGCAATTTTGAGACAGGGGATAAATCCTTCTTCCAGTCATGTTAACTAGCTCGGATAAGACACTCTCGCTAGTTAAGGATCGCTAGTCATCTAAGGAGAGGGATTCATTAGGGCTATTAGCAAATTTCCGTTAGCTTTGAAGGAGAGGAGAGTGAGTCAAGCCTGGAAGAGAGCAGGTCTGATTGTTCTATGTGAAAGCGGGCAGTAGGAGGTAGAGCCATCAGCGCCAGAGTGAGGGAAGTTAGAAGGCTTGTGGATTCAACTAAGATCCTTAGACTATGGTGGAAAGAGGGATGCTATCTAGATGGATAATTTCCTTTGGCACGTGGAGCCCTACTTCGAGACCTTGAACCTTGAGGATGAGCGTCTAAAGATCAAGACAGCTACTCTCTACCTCACCGACTACTTGGCGGACATATGGTGGAGAAGGTCACTGATTCCCTTATAGATAGACAAGACAGCATGCTGAAATCGAGAAAGGTAGGCTCACTATCGATACTTGGGATGCCTTTCAAGAGTTGAACTTAAGAAGCTATTGTATCCAGATAATGTCTGCCATGATGCTAGAAAGAGAGAGAATGAAGGAATTGAAGGATGGGCATGGGATCTCTATTCCTTAGTATGTGAAGGAGTTCTCTGCCCTCATGATGAAGATTCCAAAGATGGGCGAGGAAGACTTACTATTTCAGTTCATAGATGGGATTAAGGCATGGGCTGAACTTGAGCTAGAAGACCGAGGGGTGAAAGAGATTTCGACAGCCATTACTATACTATTGCATAGACTTTAGAGTATTAAAAGGGCAAAAAAAACCGGGCCATAGTTTAGTTAGTTAGGGCTTTGAAGAATGGCCATGCGGGGAGCAAAAGGCACCCTGTACCGTGTCGCCTAATTGGTGGTACAATACGTATCGCTCTGTGCCGTAAGGCACGGATGGATACTTTATTCTTTGGCCGTACCGTACCGGCAAGTTTTCAGCACGACCCCGTGCCACTGCACTTAAATCCTTGCATCCAAGAATTTAAGTATCCATCGGCATGGTCCGTATCCACCGTGCCGTATCGTGCCAACAAGATTCCGACACGATACAACCACCGTGCCAATGGTACAGCTGAAAACCCTCTTTTCTTTAAATTACTAAGTAATTTTCTTAATAAAGTTTAAAAAATTTGATAAAGATACATAATAAGTAATCAGAAAGTTTTGTTGCTAAAGAAAATAAATATTTCACGCCATTATGTGTCGACACACATGTATTTTTTGTGACCGGCACTCATTAGCACCGCTCGGCACGTGTCGTGTCGTATCGTACTGTGCTGGCAAGTTTTCGACACGACCCCATGCTACAACACTTAAATCCTTGATCACATCTATATTTTTCATTTCAGTTACTTTGCTGCTATTTTAGCTGTTTCTTACTATCTATGCTCGTGTTGACCTAGTGGCATAGGTCGTCTATGTTGGCGACTGAACACACTGGAAACTATTTTTATAGTTCTCACACCCTCGTTGTGATTTCTTTACCAAAGCCCTCATCATCCACCAGCGAGCACGGCAAGGAACTTGCGAGGTAGATAGCGTCGCCGTCCCTGGAGAATTGATAGAGCCAGCCCGATGTTATGTTTTGTATATGAAAACAGAATGTAAAGAATAGTTGAACTTGTAATATGTAATGTATTGTTTATAGTATCTCTAATACCATTTCATCTCCGGTTTTTACTTAATTTTTCACTTTGTTTGCATTAATCGTGCACGCTTCATATGTGTGGGAGTAATCCTGTGCATACGGCGAATCTGTTAGCGCTTCTAGGGGGCTTCCGTTGCGACACCGGTGCGAGACAGTCAGGCAAGCTGGAGCATGACGAGGAGTGAGGAACCGTGATAGATAGTTCTTCCCGAGATAGTTAAACCATTTTGTATTTTGGATAGCATACGTAATCGAATTATTTTGGAAAGATGAAATTTGTAAATAAACTTAGAATAGTTGAAGATGGATGTATTTGGAAACCATGACATGTTTTGTAAACATTAAATATTATTATTTGAAATTATCATCCTAGAATTGATTTCCATATATGATATTGCCAGGTGCTAACACATAATGACATGAAATATTTATTTTCTTTAGCAACAAAATTTTCTAATTTCTTATTATCTATTTTTATCAAATCTTTTGAACTTTATTAAGAAAATTACTTAGTAATTAAAAGAAAATAGGGTTTTGAGCTGTGTCAACGGCACGGTGGCTATATCGTGTCGGTATCTTGTTGGCATGATACGGCACGATGAATACAGTTTGTGTCGATAGGTATTTAAATCCTTGGTGGACAGAGGTGTTGTATTCCTCAGGTATCAACACCAACCCTATCATTCAATAAAAGAGGAATTAAGACAATTAGGGATTAAGAATGATAAAAAGAGGGAGAAAAACTAGAAGTAAGCAACAACTTAGTACCATACACCCAAGGATTTAAGAGTGTCATGGCACGGAGTCGTACCGAAAACTTGTCGGCACGGTATGGCACGATGCGTGCCGGGTCGTGCCGATGTGTGCCGGTCACAAAAAATACATGTGTGCCGACACATAATGGTATGAAATATTTATTTTCTTTTGCAACAAAATTTTCTAATTGCTTATTATGTATCTTTATCAAATCTTTTGAACTTTATTAAAAAAAATTACTTAGTAATTTAAAGAAAATAGGATTTTCAGCTGTGCCATCGGCACGGAAATTGTATCGTGCCGGTATCTTGTTGGCACAAAATAGCACGGTGGATACGGCCCGTGCCTATGAGTCAAGAATTAAAGCGCCATGGCACGGGGGCATGCCGATGGTTCCTGGCACGGTACGGCATAAGCATGCCTCCGTTCCGACACGTGGCACGCTTGTGTGCCGATATATACGCATGACCTCCTAGGCTCCTACTGGCATGCTCTGCTATAATTTTTTTTAAAATTTTTGTTCTCAATATACTCTTATAATATTATTTTGAAAGGTTTAATCAAATAATTATGAATATTGGCTATATATAGTTTGCTATACTCATCAATTAATATAGTGATAAATTTTTTTTTATATGTAAAGAACAACTATATCTCATAAAGAATAGAAATTAAAATACAATAATAAAATTCACAAGTACATTCTTCTAATCAAATTTAAATATCAATTGATTTAATTTAACTTTTAATTTTATCAATATTTTCAATTTTCTAAATCCAAAAATAAAATTTTCAAGGTTAAAAATATTTTTGTCGCAAATCTCATATAAAATACTAGATATATCCAAAATAGTTAAAAGTTTAACCATATAATAATTAAACCAAGTAGATCTAATTTCAAACTTTTTAAAAACTATCGATAAAAAGTTGCCTAATTTTACACTTCTTCAAAAAAGAAGCTTTACAAATTAGAAATATTCAAAAGAAAAAAAAACCACCAAAAGAAGAAAAATAACCGAGTGGGGGCACAAAGACCCACAAAAAAAAAAAATTGTAATAACCAATTTTGAATTTGAGATTTGAAAACCTTGAATTTGTAGGCGACAAGGGTTGGCCGCGGCTTCTCCAGCACCACCGCCACTATCGCCCGTTGCCAGCCACCGACTCTGCTGGTCCTTTCTCGTCGTCGGGAACACCCTCCCCCGACAGCTGCGCACGCTTCCAAGCAGCTGGAACAGTATTCTTGCTCCATGTTCTAGATCTGCCCAAGCTCGGGCCAGTTTTTGGCCAAGCTACCTTTTCTGGCCATCCCTGTTGCCGACCACCTTCCAGCAAGTGAGCACGACCTTCCTGAGGTCCTGTAGGTCACCGTGCTCCTTTTTACGGCAATCTGTTTGACGCTGTGTGTTAGTTTTGACAGCGTTGCTCCCGGTGACATTAGAAACTAAGGTTCAAGTAGCCCCAGCACGCTCCTCGGCTACCGTTCGTTCTCCAGACAGCGAGCACAGGCTTCAGCACAATAAGACCTATCAGCCTGTGTCGCTGGTTGGTTTCCAAAGCTCACGGTTTTCGGTAACGGGCCATAAACTCTATTTTAATATTATAATTGTGCAAATTATATGTAGTTAGGGACTTTTATACAATTAGGCCCTGTGGGCTGCCTTGGGCAGCGTGAACCCACAGTATGTGACCTCTGGACTGGTCGTCCAAGGTTCGCTGGCCCTCGCAAAGCGTAATTTCGGTTTCGGTGCGTTAATCGACAAATCCGCCGATTTAATGTTGTTTTCGGAGCGGGGTTCACATTTCGATCAACGCGAATGCCCCGTAATCATCGCCGAGCCTTGTTGGCTGGTTGCCCTTGCTGTCTCAGGCAAGGATTTAAGTGTCGTGACACAGGGTCGTGCCAAAAACTTGTCGGCACGGTGGGTGCCTAGCCGTACCGATGAGTGTAGGTCACAAAAAATACATGTGTGCCGACACATAATGACATGGAATATTAATTTTCTTTAGCAACAAAATTTTCTAATTGTTTATTATGTATCTTTATCAAATATTTTGAACTTAATTGAGAAAATTACTTAGTAATTTAAAGGAAAAAGGGTTTTGAACTGTGCCATCGGCACGGAGGCTGTATCGTGCCGGTGTCTTGTTGGCACGATAAGGCACGACGGATACGGCCCGTGCCGATGGATACTTAAATCCTTGGTCTCAGGTGTCCGGAGATAGCGGGTGGGCGGCGAAGGGTTTCAGAGCCGAAATCAAAATTTTTGAGAGCCCGTTACGACATTATTATCGTTAAATATATTTGTTAATGTTGGTCGCATGTTTCCTGCCCGGACACCTAAATTGATGCGTTTCGGGTCAGCAAGTGGTTCACGGTATAGATTGGTACCTTCCGGGGCACTTCGTGAGTTTCGAAATTGTTCAAGTGAGTTAACGAAAATTTCGGCGAGGTTCGGGACTCGATTAAAGGAGTCGGTTTCTCGATGATTTTGGGATTGTGTGATTTGTGACTTTGAGTCATGTAGAGTTTAATCCTTGACTCTGTGAATCTTTTGTAGGCCCTGTCGATGATCAGAAGCACCTTGGGAGTTAGGTGCCTCGTCTGATTTCAGGTGAATACTTCGATCTGAAGTCGGTACAGTGATGCTAACTCAGTGACATTCTCTCCCCTTCCCTTTCTACTTAATTATACACACCTTACATGTTGAGCACTTGATCACCACTTCATGTTTTGTTTGTTCTACTTTTATCTTACTTATATTCATCATGATTTAGTAATAGAGCGGTACTTATTTGAGCATCATTATATGATTTGTTTGACCTGCTTGGTCGATATGGCATATCTGTGAGATTGGATGACCTGATTGGTTGGTACTTTCCTATTGTGGATTTCTTGTCGACTACTTGCCGATGATTGACTATTGATCATATTGCATCGATCGTCATAGCTCGCGTGCATTTCACGTACACCAATGATTTGGCCACCGCAGTAGTGTTACTCGGAGTCGCTCGTAAGTATGGATACAAAGTATCTTCAGTCCTCTCCACAACTCCTAAATTGATTTCCCATCAGCTTATCCAATCTAATTCCAGACAGAGTCAGTAGACCCTACGTTAGTGTAGGTAGTGTAAGATAATTAGGAAGTCTTGATAGTCTTCCGTATAATCTTTTCTTCAATCCTAGGAGCAAAAATGGAATGTCCTTTAGGAGCCTTTTGATACCAAGATTTCTGACCTCTTACTTTCGTAGTTCTGGAATTAATAAGCCTTACCTCATCCTTATTGGTATATCTGTTTGGGCCGCTACCCAGAACCCAAACAGAGCTAGATTTTGAGAAAACAACTTACAGTCTTTTAATAATTGGTTTATATGGTTTATATGAATCCTGTGTGGTTGAGACCAAAAATGAAAATAATATTGCCAGAGATTGGCAAGGTAACATTTCCACTTCTTCATCAAAAGATGAGTCCCTTTTGAAGCCAGAATTGCTTTTCCTTGATATCGAACATAATGCATGAAAGGATCAGTAAAAAACCATAAAGTTTTCTGAAAATAGTTACGGTACACTACTATAAGATGTTCTATTTTTCCATAGAACTGTATTCGCACAAGAAAGGTTCCAGAAGATGTTAATCATAAATAAGAAGATTGTTTACGAAGAAAAACGAATAAAAATTCTCATTCAGATACATAAGAATTATTATCTAGACGAGTGAATAGACTGACCTCGAAACAACAACGATTAATTAC
Organism: Tillandsia fasciculata; assembly: GCA_029168755.2. Classification (NCBI taxonomy): domain Eukaryota; kingdom Viridiplantae; phylum Streptophyta; class Magnoliopsida; order Poales; family Bromeliaceae; genus Tillandsia; species Tillandsia fasciculata. The sequence continues at coordinate 15,507,497 of CM054936.1, forward strand.
TATTGCTATAAAACAAGCTCGTATTTTATCTTTGTTACCTTTCGTAATAATGAGATACAATTGAGAGAAGCTGAGTCCGTCCCAAAACTACTGGTCCTAGAACCAAAAATAAA
>CM054936.1:15507709-15703337 GCA_029168755.2 Tillandsia fasciculata
ATTCTATGTTTCTTCATCTATATTGATTGATTTGATTCTAGGTTTTCCATACTCACATTTTGAGTAGAATCAAATCAATGAATACTTAGATGGTATTTCCGATCTATCTCTTGATCTAAGTATTCGGCGGATCATCACCACCCAAACAAACAACGATTTACCCCAAAATCGGCGCGTGGACTCGCGTGGCCTTGTGGATTCAAGGTGCAACCGCTCTCGTGGATTCGGAGCGAGGTACGTTCGTGGATTCGAAGCGTGCCATTGGGTGAAGACCGTGGATTCGGTTGGACGTCGTGGACTCGACGTTGGACGCTGTGGATTCAGCGTTGGGCGCGGATCGTGGATTCGAGAAGCGTCGTGGAGCGAGCGGGAAGATCTACTAGGAGCGTATGGTAAAAGGTTGAGTCGTCTGTGAGTACGTTATATCACCTTGTACGTGTGTTAATTCTAGTGGATTTCGCCGTGTTATCGGTCCCGTGGTTTTTTACTCCGGTTTGGAGTTTTTCCACGTAAAAATCTTGCGTGTTCTTTTATTTTTCCGCATTGGGTTTATTTGCAATGATTTTTTGAGTGTTTATTGTTTACACCTATTCACCCCCCTCTAGGTGTTTTTTCCCCTATTTAGATCCTTATAACCTAAACCCAACAAGTTTCACCGCGCGCTGCCCCAGCACGCGCCGCGTGCTGCTAGCATGTTGCTTGCGCGTGGCCCAGCCTACCCGCCGCCCGAGAGCGCTGCTTGCAAGCTATTGCTGCTCACAAGCTGCTGCAACTTGCACGCCACTCCGTTTTGCGTGCTGTTCCTGCGCGGAGCCCGCGCCCCGCCGGGGCCCCATGCTCTGAACTACTCGCTTTAAGGCGTTGTTGTGGCCGCGCTTTTCATTCCGGCCACCCCGATCGCCGGTTACGTTGCCGCAAGGGAGCACGAGCCTCTTGTGAGTGCGTAGAGCACCGTGCACACCTTAGTGGTCATCGGTTTCACCTTGGTTTGTGTGTTTGACTGCGTCGTCCCAGACAACCGTGGATTTTGATGTTTGGCTTGCCCCGGCACGCTCTCCGGTGCCCGTTTTCGTTTCGGACAGCGAGCATCGCCTTCAAAACGTCGAGACCTATCAGGCTGTGGTGTTAGTTGGGTTCAATTAAAATATTAAAACAAGTATAATGTTTTAATTGGATAATCTATATGCTATGATAATCAAATAAAATTAAATACATATAAATATTCATAATTATAAAAAAAACTGTAAGATAACTCACGATGCGTCATAGAAAACAAATTCTTGACAAATAAATAGAAGTTAGAAATTTGATTGTGATACCAATGTTACCCACCGAACTTGGTTATTTTTCATTCTGTCTCAGATACTCTACCGTGTGGTGCGAAAAAGATAATAATTCTTTACTAAAATGCAAATGAAAAAGCTGACAGAATCAGTAGCCCTTTATATAGAGTTCAGATCAATATACTATATATCAAAGTCTGATTATAATTCTATTTAATTTAAATAGATGAAAAAAAAAAAATTTAACATATCAAGTAGTTTTATATCTATTATTATGATTAAATTTATATTTGAATATAATTAATTATGTTACATATATCAAAATCTTAACATGCTTGACTTGTAAGTCTTATCTATCTATGAAACCTCCATTTTACTTCCGTGTCAATTTCTTTTTTTTATGCAATTATTATGACGAGTGCACCAAAAAAAAAAAAAAAAAAAAAAAAAAAAAAAAAAAAAAAAAAAACAATGACGATCACACAATAAACAAACTACAAATGCACAATTAAAAATAAAGAATATAAAAATTTACATAAAAAATTCTTTATACAAAAAAAAATTACGAGTGAAAAAAAAAAAAATTCAATATCTGATAAAAAATATAATTGTTTTGAATACATCACACAGAATAGCCTCTAGGACAAAAAAAAATAAAATAATAATAATAATAAATAAATTCTTAATGGATTTCATCTCATCAATGACCCTTCCGTTTTCCATATTTTTTTTTTCTCAATTTTTTTAAAAAATTTTATCGTACCGTGAATTAGAATCATAAAATGCAAGAACGATAACCAATTTCGAGTCATAGGAATTAAAATTTATTCAAAAAAAATTCAATGAGAATTAATTAATTCCCTTATGCAATTAATTACTTCTACCTAATTTTTCAATGAGTAACATTTTAAAATCCAAGCTTAATTCAACTAATGTGATCTACAACAGTAAAGGGACTATAAATAAATAAATAAATAAATAAATAAATAACAAGATTTTTTTTTTAAAAAAAACCCTTATTACTGTAACATCAAGTAAAATAAAAAATCAATAAACATTCATCTTTTTCATTTTTTCTAATTTTTAAAAATTTATATTTTTTCTTCTCGAAATTTAAAGTTGATATAATTAGCCCCTGCCATCAAGGTTCCATTACTATTTCATCTATTTTTTATAATTTATATTTAAATATGCTGAATACATATTTAAAAATACTAAAAATATATTAAAATATTATTTTTGTCCTTTGTAATAAGTAACGATAGTTTTGTCCTTTCACCCACGGCTAACATCGAAATTTTTTATAAACACATCTAAAATTTTAAGCTTGCAAAATATAAATTTTTATAAGTTGTAAAAAAAATTAAAAATAAAAATTATTTACAGAATAAAGTTATTACAGTGCAATAGTGTATATAAATTTTCAATATATAGAGAATTGAAAAAAGTTATTACAATATAATAAATAAAAATAATACTAACCGATTAAGCCTTACCTTTATTAAATGCAAAAGAATCTCATTTATTAAGCAGTGATTTTTGTCATTTCTAAAATTTTCAAATTTTATCTGAAAATAGTATTTTCGTCTTTCAAATTATTTCTTAGAAATGTAAAAACTGTAATTTTCTTTTTTTTTTTTTTTTCAAAAAGCAGTTTTTCGACTTTCTTTTCGTGGGGAATCAAATAAAGCAGCCGTACTCTATTGCTTTGCCATGCAGAAGTCTCTAAGTTTCTATTCTCAGCTTCCTCCTTATTGGCTGACAGTTTTCAAGAACTCGTTCCTTCTTTCTTCTTTGCAAGCTAAACATCTCTTTTCTATTTCCTTAATTTATGCACTCCAGGAGTTTGATCAATTGCCTAAGTATTGGTGAAGTAGTAGAAGTCAGAGCTATCTGGAGGATTATGGCATTTCCTTTCATAGTCGAATCAGTGGCATCGGCAATCATCGAGAATCTTGTTAACACATGCTCATCCTACCTCGAGGTGTACCCGGCAGCCAGTGGCATGCAGGACGAGCTCGAACGGCTACAGCACGCCCTTCCGCAGGTCCAGGCAGTCTTGATTGCAGTCGAGGAGGGTGTGTCGATCATGGTGCAAAACAAGCCGCTGGAAACGTGGCTGTGGCAGCTCAGAGACGCTGTGGAGAACGCGGAGGACGTTCTCGACGAGCTGGACTACTACGAGCTGGAGAAGAGAATGCAAGATCGAGATGACAAGGTGTGTGGCAATATTCTTTCTAAATGCAAAAGAAAGTTTGATAGTTTCGTTAATCATATCTTTAACGATGACACACTGAAGCGATTGAGGGAGGCTGTCAAGGTGTTAGATAAGGTCATTGACCGTATAGGGCCATTCCTTCAACTTGTTACTGGGTTATATGGTCCTAGTGTTAAGCATCAGAAGCTCGAGGAAATCAAAAATGCCTGCGAGACTAGCTCCTTGTTAACCGAAAGTGTGGTGCTCGGACGAGACAAGGAGAGGGACCTGATAGTCGAATGGTTGATCAAACCAATAGATGGCGAGTCTGAAGGGATCACTTTCAATGTCTCTGCTTATACCATTGTTGGTATGGGTGGGTTTGGGAAGACTACCCTTGCTCAACAAATCTATCACAATAAAAAAGTGCGAGAGCATTTCGGCCCGATAATGTGGGTTTGCGTTTCTCAAGATTTCCATGCAGCTACGATAACAAGAAAGATGCTACAAGTTATAAGTAGTAGGAGTTTCGATGATAAGTGTCTAAATGCACTTCATGAGATTGTTAAACAAAAACTTCAGTCGAAAAGGTATTTGCTCATACTGGATGATGTTTGGAACGATGATAAAATGATGGAGTGGGAGAAATTGGTTGCTCCTTTGAAATTTGGACAGAGAGGAAGCAAGATCCTGTTGACAACTCGAATGAAATCAGTTGCAGATATGGTGGCAAGGGTGATGCAATGTCAAACGGAATTATTAAATCTTAAAAGGTTGGAGAAGAGCCATTGTATGTCGCTTTTCAATAGGCATGCGTTCTTTGGTGTGAACCTGGATGATTATAAAAACTTGCAGCCGATTGGTGAGCAGATAGCGAAGAAGCTTGGAGGATGTCCATTGGCAATTAAGGTTATGGGAGGGCTGCTAAACTCCTGCATGGACTATGACTACTGGAAAAAAATCTTGAAAGAAAACACTATGAAATTACAACAAGAAAGGAATGACATCATGGTAGTTTTAAGATTAAGTTACAATCACTTACCCAAAAACTTACAACTCTGCTTTAGATATTGTAGTATATTTCCTCAAGATTACAGGTTTAAAAAGAAAAAGTTGGTCAATATGTGGATAGCTTCAGGTCTGATTCAACAGTCTATTTGTGGAAGGCAGAGTCCGGAGGATATTGGGAAGGAGAATTTAGATCTTCTGACAAAAAAATCATTCTTTACTTGCGGAGCCATCCATTGTGTGAATAGAATTTCTAAACGCTATATTATGCATGATCTACTGCATGAACTTGCACAATCTGTCTCTCTAGGGGAATGCATCAGAATAGGAGGTAATGTTGCAAGAAATATTAATCCAAAAACGGTTCGACATTTATCTTTCGAAAACATAAATTTTTTGTCCATCACAGAGATCTCCGATTTTCAAAATTTGCGCACACTTGTCATATCTATTAAAGAGAATCATAAGCATAATGTAGATCATGTACTTGCATTTAATAAGGTTGTGGTAGGATTTAAAAAGTTACACTTACTGAGCATAGAGGTGAATTTTGACTCTTATAAACTGCCAGATGAACTTGACAGCTTGATACACCTCCGCTACCTATCTTTTAAGCAAATGTTCAGTAATATTAATTATGGTCCTATTGCTAAGACCTCCACATATTTCTTTCCTCAATCTCTTTATAGACTTTATCACCTTGAAGTGATTAAGTTCTCAACCCCTAAACTAATTTGTTTGATAATAGTGAATAGAATGGTTTTGGACCAAGTTGTTCAAGTTGCATTCATTATATGTTCCTGGTATGATAACAAAATATTCCTTATGCTAGCAAACTACCCTCCATCCGCCATTTGTACAATTTTTTTGTCCAAGAGAAGAGTGGTTACAAAATCAGTGAACTAAAGAACCTAAGTGGCCTTCGTCATCTGTGGGTTAGTGGGCTTGAAAATGTAAGGACTTCTGAAGAAGCTCTAGCGGCCAAGTTGAAGGAGAAAGAATATCTCAAATCATTGTCATTGTATTGGTCCGAAGACCGCTCCAACAGTGCAGAGGCGGATGAGCAGCTCCTCGATAACCTCTGCCCGCATATCAACCTCAAGAGATTGCGTATTGCAAGATACCAAGGCGTTAAATCTCCATGTTGGATGACAAATCTATCTTTCATCAATTGAGATCCATCGAACTAATATGCTTGTAAAGGATTGGAGCACCTCCCACCTCTTGGGCAGTTGTCTTTCCTTAACCATCTTTACCTGAGTGTATTGGATGCAGTAAAGCAAATAGTGCATTCATTCTATGGGAGCGGCGGTGGATGTGCTTTCCATCATTGAAGGAGCTAGTCTTTCAGGACATGCCTAACTTGGAGGAGTGGATTGGAATAGATGATGGGTGCATGTTTCCTCAACTTCAGTCTATGAAAATCCATGGTTGCCCTAAATTGATGGATTTCCTCCTCTACCTTGTAGTCTAAGAGGCTTGCATATTTCTAAGGCGGATTGACTGCTCTTCCAGTGATAAATCAGGATGCGGAAACAACAATGTAAGTGCTCTATTTTATAAACTTCACTTAAACCCTATGAGGTTTAGCTCATTTTTCACTTTGACCCCTGTGGTTCAATAAGTTTCACTCTGCCCTCCTGTGGTTTAGCTTATTTTCACTTTTTCATCTTGTAATTCAGAATGTTGCATTTTGCCCCTTGTGGTTTAGCACATTTTTCACTTTGTCACCATGTGATTTTTTAAACATTTTTAATTTGTCATTCTATTTCATATATATTTTTTTGGAAAATAAAAATTAAACTACAGAAGGGCAAAGTGAAACTTTTTGAACCGCATAATGACAAAGTAAAAATAAGCTAAACCACACAGGAGCAATTTGAAGTTTATCCTTATATTAAAATACCAATAATATTTGCATGACTGTGATTGCGCGGACTTAAAATCTATACATTTTTCTTTCTTGCAGCAGCAAGAACATTTTCGGGCTCTTAAAACCTTAACCATCAAACAATGTGAGAAGTTTGAATATGTTCCAGCAGAGTTTTTTCATAAATTCAACACCCTAAAGGTGCTAAGAATAGAAAATTGCCCGAAGATTGACAACACGTGGGATCTCAGACATCCAACTGCCCTTTATACTCAACCAACTCACTATTGGGTCATGTGGCGACCTTGAGTGTCATTGCTATGGTCAGCGAATTTAACCTCTCTACTCATTTGGAATTATGCGATTGCGCAGTATAGCATCTCTTCCCCTAGCGCAAGTGTGTGCACGGTGGACAATGCTTTCCTATTTAATAATAAAGAACTGCAAAGAATTATCATCATTTGGTGGAATACAAGCTCTCGTATGCCTCCGTTCTTTAGAAATTAAAGGGTGTGACAAGTTAATTGAAGTTGCCCTACTGGAGCCTCCGTTCCCAAAACGATGTCAGCCAAAAGAATGCAGTGGATTGCTCTTTGAAGCTTGATATCTATCAATTGACCACCATGCACTCCTGCTCATGGAGCCATTGAGAAGTCTCTCTTCCATCGCTATTTCTATCTCTTGAACGCTTCGAAACTCACTTCCTTGCCTGAGGAATGGCTATTGCAAAATCACTCTGCCCTCAAAGATTTAAACATATGGAATGCATGCTCCCTTCAGTCCCTGCCCAAGAGCATAACAAAACTGTGTTCCCTAGAGAGTTTGGATGTATCTAATGCTAAACTCATCCAGTCACTTCAAATCTGCCTATTTCACTTGCTTATCTAAGCATCACCGAGTGTCACCCTGTGTTGAAGGAGCGATGCCAAGAGAATATAGGTCTTGATTGGCCCAAGATTGCTAACATCCCTGATGCGAGGATTCAATTACCATATGAAGAGGTGATGATGCACATTCTATATTCACTTCACCGCCCTTCATCTCTCCCATGCTACTCTCTGTCATTCATGCAATTCATTTTGGTCTTAATTAAGTACATCTCATTCTATGTTATCTCATTTGTTACAGTATTGCTAAGCCTTTTTGGGGACAATGCGAGAGCAGCCAGGTTCAATTTTTAACTTAGCATTCTCAAAAGAATTTTAATTTTCATTTTTATTTGCTATTTTTTACTCTTACTTTATGATTTTGGATACATAAAAGAAAATATATAGTGCTAATCGTCCCTTATGATTTTTTATTTTCTATTCTCTTGGTCAGGTATGAGTGAAAAAGGCTCTTATTGTAGTCTATCAATTTCATTGCAGGAGCAAAGAATGGCTAAAGTCTTGCTGCTTTTGTTCTCCTATTTTTATTAGTGCTGGAGCAACATATATGACTCTCTATAGTTGTCTATCAATCTATTTATAGAAATTAAAAGGGGAAAAAAAAAAGAGACTAATGTCTTACTACATGCTTGTGTTCTTCAATTTTCTTGGTGCAGGATTAGAGTCAGATACCATGTATTCCTGTTTTTTTCTTCTTTTTTTTTTGCTCTCTCTATAGCCAAAACAACATGAAATCTTTAAGAAAGAAATTGACCTCTTTGGGGCAGGGAGGAATTTTGTTTCTCCTCAATTTATTATAGTCATATGTCCTTAAGATAATTTAATGTTTGAATATTTCTGCATAAATAGCAAATCTCATAGTCTGGTCATAAGCTTGTAATGATTGAATGAATTAATATTTAAAAAGGTGATGATGCACATTCTATGCTCACTTCACCACCCTTCATCTATCGGCCATGCTACTTTCTATAATTAATGCAATTCATTTCTGTCTTAATGAAGTACATCTCATTTGATCTTAACATGGTTATCTCAATTGTTACAGGATTCCAGTGATTAGTTATGAGATAATGCAAGGTCAGTCAGGTTTGTTTTTAATTAGCATCCTCAATAGAATTTTTAAAATCTGTACTCTTACTTTATGGTTTGGATTCATAATAACTAATAAGGGAATATAGTGCGCTAATTGCCCCTTATAACCACGGTACTCGTAGGACGGATTTGACTCGTATAAAAACAATGTAATGAATATAATATATGCAATATATGGATTGCTTTCGAAAGTTCTTTTAATTTCTTGGTGCAGGACTGTAGTAATGGTATAAACACTCCTATATATATAATATATTTCTCTCAACTCTTTCAGGAGTATAATAAGAGTAAAGTTTTGTTTCTTCAATTTTCTTGGTGCATGTAGGATTAGAGAAAGACTCCATGTATTGCATGTTCGTTTTTTCTATTGCAAATTAATGTATAATTTTATGAATGAAATTTACTGTTTGATTCCTGCACAAGTAGCAAATCTCAAGCCTGGTAGCTTGTTTTTTGTTTCATCTATTATCTGATGATCTTGGTAAGCCTAGTATAAACATTGCTTCCAATGTGTTTCAACCCTTTTATTGTGTGTGTGTGTGTGTGGTTTGTGTGTGTGTGTGTGTGTGTGTGTGTGTGTGTGTGTGTGTGTGGGTGTGTGTGTGTGTGGTGTGTGTGTAATATATCTATATATATATATAGGGTCCGGCTACTATACTCTTATGAGTAAAATCTTTTTGTACTCATAAGTTTCATCCCTTGGATGAAGGAAAGTACGGTTAGGATTATAGTAGTCCCTAGAATTTATACTATTTCCCCAACAACCTAGTAAACCCTAGGGGACCACTATCATCCCAACCGCACATTCCTTCATCCAAGGGTGAAAAAGTTTTGAGTACAAAGGAGTTTATACTCATAAGAGTATAGTAGCCCTACGCTATATATAATATATAAATATAATATAATATATATATAACTTATCAGCAGCATAACGAGCACCCTGATTAAGATTGTGAGCTTTTAAATTCAGAATCTTTTTAAAATTTTCTATCACGTACTATTTTTTTTTTTCCGCCGCAAGACTCTGTCGGACTATTGTTGTTTATCAATCTTTGCACTACACACTTTAGATTTATTTTCTTTTTTCAAAAAGCATCATTAAACATTCAATCCCTACATTATTATCATTAAATGTACTTCTTTAAATATATAGAAGCTTACAACTCTAATAAGAGGTACCGGCTAGATAGACATGAAAAGCAGAATGAGTCTCCAAGATTGATTTATCAAAAGCTTCCATGCATCAAGTTATTTCAACTATTTTTTGGCTTTTTTTATGTGTTTTCTTTGTTTTCCTTTTTTTTTTTTCTTCTGTCAAATAGGCCAAGTGTATGCTCTAGTATTTTCTATCGGTGTTTTCAAGCTTTGCAAGAATAGATGCAGATATTTGATCAAAATGCTGTCTAATTGATGGAAGGCTATTTATAAAAATTGAATATTTCAAAGGTTATTTATAAAAAAATAGAGACTATTGTACAATTATAGCAAGAATAAAAGAGAGAGAGAGAATGTGTGCGTGTGTGCGTGCGCGCACGCATGCTTTTTTCTTTTTTTATTGTCTATAATCTGATGAAACATTTTTATCTTTTTTTGTCGCTACAATCTAATGAAGTTGTTGAGCTTCTTTGAAGTAGCTAAAACATTTATGTAATTAATACAATTCATTTCGTCTTAATGAACTACATCTCATTTGTTTCAGGATTATTTACACTTTTTTTGGATGATGCGAGAGCAGCCAGGTTCAATTTTTAACTTAGCATCCTCAAAAGATTTTTTATTTTTTACTTTTACCCTTACTTTATGATTTTGGGTACATACAAGGAAATATATAGTGCTTATGATCACCCTTATAGTATATGGTGCTCCCAAGACTTATATTTGATTACCCCATCCAATCAACGAACAGTTAGCTTCCACATCTGTATTCTTTAGTTTTCTTGGCGCAGGATTAAATCAGATTCCATGAATTCCTCTTTTCTTTTTTTTTTTCTTTTCTTTTTTCTCTCTCTAAAGCCGAAACAATGTAAAATCTTTTAAGAAAGAAATTGCCCTCTTTTGGGCAAGGATGTTAAATGCTTTGATTTTGTTTATCCTCATATATCATATATCATATATCCTAAAGATAATTTAGTGTTTGAATATTATGGCATAAATAGCAAATCTCATATCCTGGTCATACGCTTGTTTACGTTTTGTCTATTATCTGTTGAATTGTTAGACATTGCTTTAAAATTTGTTTAAATTTTGTTATTTTTTTTTTCAGTAGTGTAACAGGCACCAAATTAAATTGTGAACTCAATTTCAACAGTATAGATCTTGCTTTAAATTTTGTTAAACTTCTTTTAGTTTTTAGTGCAGGTTGTATTGACATTTAGAGTAAATTTGGTGGATGCTCCAGCGATACGACTCTGTTGACTCATCGTAAAAAGAAAATGATGGCTACGCTGCAGCAGGCATCAACTTGCAACCACATCCTACAGCGCCTTACTCTTACTTTATTTATAGTTTTAGAAACCATTTCGTTCAATTTCATATTGAATACAAAAAAAAAAACTGTAGTGTTCCGCTTATTCTCTATGTTTGGTGGTGCGAGAATGAATTAAAACCTATTGATTTCTCTATAGGAATGTATAGGGACTAAATAAACTGCCTATGTATTTCTGTTTTCTTTTTGTTCTCGGTGCTGTATGAATTTAAAAGACTCCTATTATTATAGGCTATCGATTTCGTCCTTTGTTACGAAGTATGTTTAAAGTTTTACTGCTTTGTGTAATTCTTCTAATTTTCTTGGTACAGGATTGGAATTAGACTACTATATATATATAATATATATATATATATATATATACTATATATATATATATATATATATATGATGTGATTAGTGTCTTCAATGCAGCTTAACTTTACTGGTTATTTTGTTTTACTGCTTAATTAATCTTCCCTAGCAACCAATTAGCAAGCTGAAGTATATTTTGAGTGTAAGTACAAGCGGTGGGACTAATTTGATTTCCTAGTAGAGAAGGACAATTTTAGTTGCTGCTTAAGGTGATGGCATTTGCTTCTAGGAAAATCACTAGGTTCAGAATTTTGATGATGTGGTGGATGGTTTGTTTAATTTTTAATTTTAATTTTTAATTTTTTTTTTAATTTTTAATTTATTTATTTTGTGAGACTCTGCAACATGTAAGAGTATATATGATAATTAGATTTTACAGGGGTAAATTTGCTTTGGTTGGGAATCTCATGAGTTCTTTAAAAGATTATCGCTCCTTGTTGATGGCCATTTTTTGTTCTCAACTTTTCTGATGATGCTTAATAAACAACATGCAAGCTTATATCTTGCTTTGTATTTCAAAAGTTTCTTTTGAAGCTCACTTCCTATGTATTCATTAATTTGAGTATGCTGTGGGCTTTTCAGAATGCTTGCAAGAGTGGATGGTCTCTACGTGCTGATGCTGATGAAATATTTGCATTGTTGCCATGTGGTGTGTCCACATTGGCTGGTTCTAATTTGACTCAATCCATATGAGATGTGGATTATGATCGGGATTTATCCTTATAGGTTAAGGATAAAGGATAGGATTTATCCTTATGGGTTAAAGATAAGGATATGTTTCTTATAGGTTAAGAAACATATCTTAACCCATATCCTAACCATATTCTGTTTATCTCTACGTGAGTAAGAGAATATCCTAAGGAGTCCTAATAATCGATAAATAGAACCCCTTCCCTCATACGTTGAAAATATACGATATACGATACACAAGAAAAAGAGGATTTTCTTCTTCCTCATTCTCTCTCTACGTTCTCTCTGGGTTTCCACCTTCGTTCCCGGGGTTTTGGAGTGTGGACATAGAAGAGGACTCTGGTAGCCCTCTTCGCATCCGATCCGATCTGCGCATCCGGTCTGCAACCAGGAGATTCGTGGAGAGTCAAGAATTACCAAGAAGACAAGGACGATCCAAGAAGGCTGGTAAAACAAGCTAGCTGATCCAATTCCGGTTCCTGGATACGTTGGCTATCCAGTTTGTAAGTTTCCGCTGCCCTATAAATCCTACAATTGGTATCGGAGCCATTTGCTTGTTTTCGCCTAAAAGATCATGCCTATGTGTTTGCTTGATTAAAAAAAAAAAAAAAAAAAATGTTTCGTTGATCATATTTTTCGTAGATTAGTTCTACAATTTTTTTTTAGATTCTTTTTCTATGTGAAATCGAATAAATAAAAGATGAAGATAGAAAATTAAATTAGTTTTAGTTTTTTATTCTTTTATGTTGATCACGAAATATTTTTTATTTACATATGTTGTAAATGACCTTTTTTTATTATTTACATATGCTGTAAATATTTTTTTAAAAGATAAAAAGAAAACTAAATTAGTTTTAGTTTTTTATTCTTTTATATTGATCAATAATATTTTTATTTACATCAGTTGTAAATAAATATTTTTTATTTTTAATTTTTTTTTATGCTGTGTGCATTACTTAAAAAAAAAAAAAAAAAAAAAAAAAAAAAAAAAAAAAAAAAAAAAACTGTGCTGGGTGCGCAGGGCCGCCCGCAGGCGGCGCGGGCCTCAGCGCTTCGCGCGCAAGGCCCGGCCCGCCTGCAGCCCCATGCGGGGCGGGCTCCCTGCGCTGGGGGCGCAGGCCCGCCCGCCTGCAGCACCGAGCGGGCTCGGGCCCTGCGCAGTGAGCGCAGGGCCTGGCCTGCGCGGGCTCGGGCCCCGCGCAGTGGGCGCAGGGCCTGGCCCGGCCTGCAGCCCCTAGCGGGTGCAGGGCCCTGCGCTGGGTTCGGCCCTTGCGCTGCTGGCACTGGGTTCGGCCCGGCCTGTAGCGCTGCTGCTGAAAACTGGCCCCTCGTGCTGGTGCGAGGCCGGCCCGGCCTGCGTGAAGTCCCGTTTTTTTTTTTTATATTTTTTTTAAGAAAAAAAGAAATTTTTTTTATGCTCCTATGTGGTGCAAATTTTTTTATGTGATTTTTTTTATGCTCCTATGTGGTGTGAATTTTTTTTTATTATTTATGCATGTGTTGTATATTCTATTATATCTTGTGTGGATGTAAATTATAATGCTTTTGTGGCTTGTTGTGTATGTTTTGTGCATATAAGTACTTGTGTTCTTTCGGTGTTTTTTCACAAAATTTAATTTTTAGAAAAGCGGGTTCGGCGTGTGCAGCATTCCTTTAGAATATGATCCCTTTGATGTACATCTTTGTAGTGATGTAGTAGGTTTTATTTCTGCAAATGTGATGTAATAATTAAGGTCGTGTAAGAGGAATGTGTTTTGCACACCATCGACGTTTTTCAAATTAAATTTTGGCACAAGTACTTATTTTATTTTTTTATCTGTGTGATATGAATTATCTAAGATAAGTTCTTAATTTTTTTTTAAAAAAAAAAAAAAAAAAAAGATGTGTTCTTTTTTAATGGATGAGTTCCGTTTTTTTGGAATAAGTTTCAAAATTACATAAGAAAAAAATTAATAAGATTGAAATTTCTTGAACCGACACTGGGTGATGATTATGAGCCTAGCGAAATTTTCGATCCCGTTGTGAAGGAGATATTTTTTCAATCTTGTTAATTTTTTGAAATATGTGCCTAATGTCCAAACCTGTTTTTGAATGTAGTGAAATGGCTTCCAGAAATGTTATAGCTGACCTCACGAGGGGTGATAAGCTAAACGAAAAAAATTATGACATATGGCACAGAAAAATGCAATACCTGCTTAATGAACAAGGAGTTCTTGAAACTCTCTCTGTCAAAAAGACCGAGCCTCTAGATAACTCTACTGCAGAACACAAGCATGAGCAGGATGTCTATGATAAATGGTTCAAGGAGGATCGTACGGCTAGGTATACTATGTTGTGTGCCATGCAGGATGACCTCATTGGACAGTTTGAGACATTTGAGACTGCCAAAGACATGTGGGAAAATCTGAAGATTGCTTTTGGGCAAACTTCAGTTACGAGGCTGCGTGCCCTAAATCTAAAGTTTCAGCAGTACATTAAGGACCCGAAGCACTCAATGGTTGAGCACCTTCGTGTGATGAGCACCATGATTCGGGACCTTAAGGCTGCTGGAAATGAGCTCACCGATGAGCAACAGGTTCTCGCAGTGATTCGTTCACTGCCGGACCCTGAATGGTCCCAGATGAAGCTCCTGATGACGCACAGTGAGGGCATTAAAACGTTTAATGACATATCACGTCATCTCGAGCTTGAGGCAGAACGCTTGGATGCGAACCGTTCTGTCGCTCTTGTTGCACGCTCTGAGGAGCGCGGTGGGATTGCACCCAAGCGCAAAAAGCGTTACAACAATGGAGCGAAGAAAAATAAAAATCAAATTCCTCATGGTGGAATTGGAAAGCGCGGCAGAGGCAAGCGCGCTGGCAGTAGAGATGTTGCGAAGCTAAAATGCTATAACTGCAAGAAGAAGGGTCATTTCGCTCGGGATTGTTCTGAGCCGAAAAAGGTAACCCTACCACTCTCACACTGTTTTGTTTGCTCTTATGCTTTAGTAGCTAATTCTCTTCCCGATTGGATCGTGGATACAGGAGCAAACAAGCACGTAGTGCGTGATCGAGCGGGATTTGTAGATTACCATCGAGTACCGACTGGCACACAATTTGTCACCCTTGGGAATGGCTCAATGGAAGAAGTTATTGGAGTTGGTTCGTACCAACTCAAGTTGCGTGGTGGCCGCACCTTACTTCTTCAAGATGTGCTATATGCACCCGGTATAAGATGTAATCTATGTTCAGTTTTAGCTTTGCTACATTTAGGCTATTCTTTTCATTTTGACAGAGACCGCCTTGACATTTCCTTTCATGGTACTTTATTTGGATATGGTACATTAATAAATGGTTTCTTTAAGTTAGATTTGGAGGATGATTCGTTTGCTTTTGCTTCTTCTTCTTCTAATCTTTGTGATGAATCCGTTAAATGGCATGCCAGACTAGGCCATATAGGTCAAGAAAGAATGAACAGACTGGCTCGAGTAGGCCTTTTGGGGTCTCTCGCCAAAGTTGACCTATCTGTGTGCGAGCCTTGTCTGGCTGGGAAGGCATGTAGAAAGCCTTTTGGTAAGGCTACTCGTGCCTCTCATCCTTTGGAACTGATCCACTCAGACATTTGTGGGCCAATGAATGTGAGGGCCCGGCATGGTGCGTGCTATTTTCTCACATTCATTGATGATTATTCCCGTTATGGCTATGTGTATTTGATTTCTCACCGTTCTGAAGCTTTAGATTGCTTCAAGCGCTTCGTAGCGGAGGCTGAGAATCAAATAGAAAGAAGTGTAAAAGTGCTTCGCACTGATCGAGGACGTGAGTACTTGTCTGATCAGTTCAAGACTTACTGTGAGCAAAAGGGCATTATGAGACAGCTCACTATTCCAGGTACTCCGCAACAAAATGGTGTTGCAGAGCGAAGGAATCGTACTCTACTGGACATGGTTAGGTCTATGATGGCGCATGCTCATCTTCCTATAAGTTTTTGGGGAGATGCTCTTTTGACTGCTGCCTATATTCTTAATCGAGTCCCTAGTAAATCAGTGCCATCTACCCCATATGAGTTGTGGAGTGGTAGAAAGCCAAGTTTACACTACTTACGCCCTTGGGGTTCAGCTGGATATGTTCATAACCCCTCACATAGATTCGGAAAACTCGGCCCTAAAGCAAGCAAGCATGTGTTCATCAGATACCCTGAAAATTCGAAGGGCTATGTGATGTATGGTGAACACCCAGATGGTGGGATGACCGAGATTGAGTCTCGTAATGTGGAATTCCTAGAGAAGGAATTTCCAAGCATTGGTGAAATGCGAAATGACGTCGGATTGTATGAGTTACAAGACGATGCTATCCCATCTTCTGGTGTGGGTGATCGATCACTTCCCGAAGTCGCTGAAGGAAGTGGTAGCGATCCTCCGGTTAGTGGGAGTGCTCCTATGAGTGGGAGCATACCCTTGGAAGCCGAGAGTTTAGGCCCTCAACTGCGTAGAAGTGAACGTGGAAACATTCCCCGTCGACGTTTTGAGATCGAAGGGAATATTTTTATATGCACTCCGCTCGATGATGATGAGCCTACTTCTTATGTAGAAGCGCTACAATCACCAGCTTGTAATGAGTGGATGGCTGCTATGAGAGATGAGATGGATTCCATGAGCAAGAACCAAGTATGGGAGTTGGTTGACCTTCCACCTGAGCGCAAGTCTATTGGAAATAAATGGGTTTTAAAAATTAAGCTCGTGGCTAAGGGCTACAATCAAAGGCAGGGGGTAGATTACAACGAGACATTTGCTCCCGTTGTGAGATTTGCCTCCATACGTGTGATTTTAGCCTTAGTGGCTCATCTAGATTTGGAATTGTTCCAAATGGATGTCAAGACAGCTTTCCTCAATGGAGGATTAGCGGAGGAGATCTACATGGATCAACCTGAGGGTTTTGTACTCGAAGGTCAAGAAGACAAAGTATGTCGTCTTAAAAGGTCCATTTATGGTCTCAAACAGTCATCGAGACAGTGGTATTTCAGGTTTCATGAAGCCATCATCTCTATCGGTATGTCCATGATAGAGGAAGACCACTGTGTATATGTCAAGAAGTCGGAGAAGGGAATTTTGTTTCTCTCTCTATACGTCGACGACATACTATTGGCTGGGAATGACATCGAGTTGATCAATACCACTAAGGAGTGGTTATCTTTCAATTTTGAGATGAAAGATATGGGTGAGGCGAGCTATGTGCTCGGTGTTAAGGTCATCAGAGATCGCTCTAGGAGACTTCTTGGTCTGTCTCAAGAATCTTATATTAAAAGGGTTCTGGAGCGGTTTAGGATGCATCATAGTAAACCCGTTGATACTCCAGTGGAAAAGAATCACACTTTGAGTCTTGATCAGTGCCCTAAAACGGATAAAGAAAAAGAGCAAATGAGTAGGGTTCCTTATGCGAGTGCGATTGGCAGCTTGATGTACGCTATGATGTGTACTCGACCTGACATATGCTTCGCTGTTGGCTTGGTAAGTCGTTACCAGAGCAACCCAGGACCTGCTCATTGGCAAGCGGTCAAGAGAATCCTTCGATACTTAAAGGGAACCAGTGATCTCGTTCTATGCTTTCAAGCTGGGGACTTGAGATTGAAAGGATATAGTGATGCTGATTGGGGCGGTGATAGAGATGAGCGCAGGTCCACTTCAGGCTATGTGTTTATGCTTGGAGGTGGGGCAATTTCCTGGTGCAGTAAAAAGCAGAGTTGCATTGCCTTGTCTACCATGGAGGCGGAGTATGTTGCTTGTTCAGCAGCCGTTCAGGAGGCTGTTTGGCTGAGGAGATTTCTCCAGCACCTCGACATTGTGACTCGAGCTGACGAGCCTGTTGAGATGGTCTCTGACAGCATGGCTGCTTTGGAGTATGTGAAGGACCCCAAGTATCATGGCAGGACCAAGCACATTGACATCCGTTTTCACTACATTCGAGAGATGATTAGGCTAGGCGAGGTCACTCTTAGACATATCTCCACCACTAGGATGGTGGCTGATCCGTTGACCAAGCCGATAGCTAGGGATATGTTCCTGACCCACGTTCGGAGTTTGGGTCTTCGCAGGTTATGATGTATGGACATTATTGAGACTTTTGTATCTTACGCTTTTCTTAATGAAAATATGTTTTTCTTTTATGTATGATTGCGTAATTGATACTAGTAGGCACATATTACCATTAGTCACCAGGCTCAGGTCAGCCCACTCACACGGGTGATCGCCCTGGCACCTAAGTGGTGAGCAGGATGAGACTAAATAATCATATTAAACTTTAGTAGTTGTAATATGATTGCTTTGTTCATATATGTTATGAATAAAGTGTTGATACGATTTGAAAGTCGCCTTAATTAGTTTAAGATGAGACTCTTGGGAGTTGGATATGAGAATTATTTTGTAAAATTCCATATCGAGCCTGTATAGCAGCCGAACCTAAATACTTGGGTTAGAGAGATGACCTGAGTTGTATAGTGGTTAGATGCCTTAGTGGTGCCTAGACCAAGGTTCGCATGGCGTTTTAGAGCGTGACACGACCCATTGGGTGGGTGCTCCGCCATGGCATACATATCATACTGTATGTGATTGTCGACCAGTTAGTAGAGTGACATACATTCTTCCCTCTATGTCACTGTGTGAGCACTAACCCCTTTTTTTATGCCCTCGACTTAGAACTACATTATGAAGTAGAGGTCCAAAGTAACTAACTTAGCGTGTATCTCAGGGTCATGAGAAAATACGATCTCGCGGAGCATGTCTAGTAAAGTGCTTGGACCGATACAGATTAATGCGAGGGGCTGAGGAAGATGTTTTGATAGCACACCATGAAAGTCTTGTGACTCATTGCCCGGGCGGTTATCTCGATTGTGTTACTTGAGATAATCATGAGTGCAAGGATGTTGTAGGGTCAAGTCCTGTGATTACAGGAGGGAGATTTGTGATACTTGATCCGGTGTGTGTTGAAACGTCTGGGGCATATACGCTTTAGTCAGTGATGTGCTATGTTAGTTGGGTGGTGACTTAATATGGCACTCCTGCATTGTGATTTTTTTTATCTGGTCGCACGCTCCATTACCCGTATGAAGAGTAGAATGTATATGAGAGAAAATTGACAAATGTGGCCAAGTGGGAGATTGTTGCCATGTGGTGTGTCCACATTGGCCGGTTCTAATTTGACTCAATCCATATGAGATGTGGATTATGATCGGGATTTATCCTTATAGGTTAAGGATAAAGGATAGGATTTATCCTTATGGGTTAAAGATAAGGATATGTTTCTTATAGGTTAAGAAACATATCTTAACCCATATCCTAACCATATTCTGTTTATCTCTACGTGAGTAAGAGAATATCCTAAGGAGTCCTAATAATCTATAAATAGGACCCCTTCCCTTATACGATGAGATACGATATACGATACACAAGAAGAAATAAGGATTTTCTTCTTCCTCATTCTCTCTCTACGTTCTCTCTGGGTTTCCACCTTCGTTCCCGGGGTTTTGGAGTGTGGACATAGAAGAGGACTCTGGTAGCCCTCTTCGCATCCGATCCGATCTGCGCATCCGGTCTGCAACCAGGAGGTTCGTGGAGAGTCAAGAATCACCAAGAAGACAAGGACGATCCAAGAAGGCTGGTAAAACAAGCTACCTGATCCAATTTCGGTTCCTGGATACGTTGGCTATTCAGTTTGTAAGTTTCCGCTGCCCTTTAAATCCTACAGGCATGGTAAAGGAGGTTTCAAAAAAATGTCTGGACAAAGTTTTCTTAAAAGGTTCTGCCTTTTTTGTGGTAATTTTTTTAATTATGGTTCTTTTTTTTTTCTTTTTTTTTTCTTTTTTTTTGCACGCAGCTATTTAACATCTTCTGCACGAAAATGAGTTCTGCAACTGATGATTGTACTTTAGATGTTATTTCAAGGATGATGCCTCGGTATGGTCATTAATTTTGAAGGATGTTCATGCCCCCCTGACTTAACTTGTAGTTAATTGTGACGATCATTTCTACTTTCAATCTTAAATGGTTCCGCATTTTGACCTCAAGAGTGTAACCGAAGGAAATACTAACGATTATAGTCTTTATCCAAATTACAATGAAAGCCTCATGGTTTGTGATCACTGCTTGTGAAACGACATGCGCAAGAATTTAGGTAGAAATCTACTTTATAGAACATTGCCATCTTACATTTTAGAATAAGTAGAGAGTTGCCAATTCTTTTGGACATATATTGGCATTCTTCTTGACTGAACAAAATGCGAAATAAAGAAGCCAAACAGAAGCTTGCTTGGCTGAAAAAGCTGTTCTGAAAAAGTTGTCTTTTATTGGTCGACTGTTTAATTCCTGTTGTTTGAACACTCCTCCATAACTGCAACATTTTTATTGCCACATTAATAAAGTCTGGAGCATCATTTTGAATATCTGAATTAGATATAATGCCATTATTTCATTTAATGGACAAAAAAATTTTGAGTTAGAATCTACAAGGATAAATCAGTAGCACATATAGTTTCTGGACATAGTAATATGATTGAGACTATGGATAGCTAAAATTTCTTCCTACTTACAGAAGTTTGGTAATTTTTATGTTTTCTAGTTCTTAGTACTACTATTCTTTCTACAATAGAAATATCTTTCTACTGGAGAGATTATAAATGGTCTATCTATAATGACAGCAACATTCATATTACTTATTGCCAATTTATATACACACAATCTGTCACATCCCGAGCCTATTTGGAAAGTGTTTTTCATGATCAGTTCAGTCTTCAATCTTTGTAAGTTTTGTTTTGATTCAGATTTCTTGAACATTGCATTTCAGTGGTTCTTTTCTATCTATACTGAGTACACCCCATTTAATAGCTTTTATTTTTTCCAAATTTTTTTAATTAATTACACCCTCTTAACTTTTTTTTTTGAGTTATTTTAGTTAGTTAAAGTGAAAAATTTGTCAAGTTTAATGGCTCTATTAGCTCACGGTTGATTTAGTTTTATTTGCTAAAAGCTGATTAAAACCATTAAAGTCTTTTTTTTTTTTTTTTTTTTTTTTTGCTATAATTTAATGTTTCAATAAAAATATAATAATAATAAAAATAGTAGTTTTACCCATTTTGTGCAATGAGAAACAATTGCCTGAACCCAGTGTACACATACACTGTATGCACCGCACCTATATATGATCCCATATGTTTGATCTAAAATATCTAAAGAGCCTATATTGGAAAAATTATGAATTTTGAAAATTTTATTTTTATTTTGTCATCCTATCGTTCAAAAAGTTATACCTAATTATTTCATGGTTTAGCGCATTGTTCACTTCGTGATCATGTAATTATTTTCAATTTATTTTACTTTGCCATCCGTTGGACATTAAATTTTTTGGTGAAATAAAAATTAAATGACAGGACAGCAAAGTAAACCATGAAATGACTGTCACACCTCAATAGTTCTACATCGGATAGAAATAAAATTATAATTAAATATATAATAGACCATAGACATTATTAATAATAACTGGATTTAAAAATTTTAGGCCGGTGGTTGGGACCAACGAGTTATTAGAGTCAATCACTTGTCGGAGCTGAACGCATTTAAAAATACTAAAAATATATTAAAATATTATTTTTGCACTCCATAATGAGTACAGCAGTTTTGTATTTTTACCCACTCTTTTAACATCGAAATTCTTTGAAACATATCTAAAATTTTAAGGATGTAAAATATAGATTTTAAAATCATAAAAAAAAAAAAAAAAAAAAAAAAAAAGAGAAGACGAATATTTACAAAAAATAAAATCTATATTTTAATCTAAACTTTAATATTAAATTTCTGTTACGAAATTTTAGAAATATAGTACGTATGATGTAATTATAGGCCGACAATAATTTCTCCCTCTAAAAGGGTGTGGAGTCGGGAAGGACACATTGCAGACAATAATTTCTTTCTCTGAAACAGATTGTAGACAATAATTTCTACCTCTGAAAGGGTGTGGAGTGGAGAAGGACAAATTCCTCTAGCAATAATTGAGTTTTGCTGATTTTACTTAAGGAGAACAAACAAATTTCTCCAGCTTTGACTTACAAACTTTGATTTCATTTTTTCCTCTTCCAATAAGTATTCAAAAAATTGCTCCTTTCTAATTTTTCTTTGCTATGTACTATGTAATTGTTAAAGATTGTGAAATAATCAATTATCCTTAAAAGCTTAAATTGCTACAGAAAATAATATTTTTTTTAATAATTATATTCAATACTCCTTCTCATTATGATTTCAAATTTTTTTTTATAAACATCTCTCTTTAACTGAAGTTACTAATTATGTATCCGAATTGATCTTTACCCGATGTATCCGTATAGATCTAATGGCAGAATAGTAGCCGGACTCATATACATTTAGATTACTATTCTATTAATAGTACGTAGTTATTAGTGCTATTAAGTTTTTGGCCCTTAAATGAAGATATTGCATTTAGGATGATAGTGGATCCCTAGGTTTTAATGGATGGTTAGAAAACTAGAATGATCTAAGGGATCAAAATGATCACCAATGGCAGAAAACTTGGTAGCATCATTTGTTCCTAAGACATAAAAATTATATAAAATAATTTTTTACAGATATAAATCGAATATTTTTGTCATCATTTGTTCTTAAAGCCTAAGTTAAAGTAGTAAAGTCTAAAATATCTACAATTGTGGTGGATAACAAAGAAATATTTAATCACTAGGTGCGTGGGGCTAAAACTTTCTATGCTTTCACATCTGTGTCTTCCGAAACTTACTACTTTTTTATGCAGCTTATATTATATTTCCTACCGTCTTCCAAGAAGCATCAAAAAAATTACTTTTTCTAAATTTTTTTTGGCACCTGCTATTATATCTACTCAACAGTATAGAATAACTAAAATTAGATAAAAAAAATTTAAAAAAAAATATTTATCATAAAGGGCAATATCATTCCGATTTTATTTTTAATTTTTCTCCTATTTTTTATGAGATTGTTATTTTTTTTCTTTTATTTTATTTTGAGACTACTCGTTCATTAAACAAATAAAGTTAAAAAATTATAAAATTTGATTTCTAAATAATTTCAATACTGTAAATCATGTCTACTGAACTCGATCACCGAATAAAATGTTTTATTAAAGAAAAAAAAAAAAAACTTGAAAGTATATATAAATTTTTGTACTTTCGAAAAATACTAGTCGAGCTCAACAAAATTATACTTTTTAAAAATATTTATTACAATATAATAAATAAAAAAAAAAATCCATTATAGCATGGTGCAATTAAGTCATACTTTCATTAAATGCAAAACAATCTCCCTTACTAAGTGGTGATCTTTGTCATATTCTTTCTGCAATTTCCTAACGCATTCCCTCTACTTTTTTGTTTACTCTTTTTTTTTTCTTTGTTTTTTATTTGGATATGAAGATTTCCATGTGATTGATTGATTAATTGCTTGACTAGTGCTATCGAATGAAATAGGCGTTGACTAAATAAAGTTATTTTAAAAAAAATAAAAAGGAGTATATTTATGAAACACACTTTACTTAATAAAATTTTAAATTATTAAACATTATCTAAAATAATCAACAACATAGAGCGTCCATGCAGCGTCGGTAATTCTATGTATTAACAAGTAACAATTCATATATGATGGCAAGTTATTATTATATAGAAAGTTAAGATTTTGAATTTGATAAAATATTAAAAATAATAATTTAATTAGTTAATATGTAATTTTATTAATTTGTTTCAAAATAAAAAGTTGGATTTGGTGAAAATCCTATTTAATTAGTTGGTTCATATCGTTACACATAATATTATAATCTATTAATTTAATTTATTATATTATAAAATTAATTAAAAAATATAAAAAATTTTAATTTAAAAAATATAGTCCTAAATTTAAATCATTTTTTTTTTATTTCATCTCTCTGCTAAGTTTCTCTCCAGCAAAATCTCAAAGGTATTATTTTTTCTATCTCTTTTTTTGAATTAGTGTTATAATTTTTTTGAATTAGAATTTTTTTTTATGATCTTAATAATCAGGTTTGGTAGATAATATTTGATGGTAAAAATATAGTATTTTTTTTTTATAAAATTAATATATTATATATCTATATGTAATGAATATATATTATTATATTAAATTATTATATTTTATCAGCCGTATACTCGCCGTGTTCGTGTTCTTATTTTTCAAAATCTGTCGAATCGCCATGTCTGAATCGTGTCCTATGTCCGTGTCCTTGACACATAGGTCCCACCAATGATAAGAGTTGATTTAGAGATTGCTTGGTTTTCCATAAAAATATTTTAAAAATACGTTTTTGATTGAAATTTTTTTTGTAGTTCTGTTTAGTTTTTTTAATTTTTTTTTTTAATTTTTTTTGTATTTTCAGCTTTCAAAATATTATTAGAAATATAAAAATTATAATTTTTTATTTTTTGTTTTGTTTTTCGAAAAGTAATTTATTATCTTTTTATTTTCTGAAAAATTATATAAAAGCAATACTACTCATACACCCTAATAAAGATATATATTTTATATTTTATCTATGTGACACGGGCACGGGACACGACTCGGCGAGTCGGCAGATTGGACACGACGAGTACACGACTGATAAAATATAATATTTTAGTACAACAATATATATTCATTACATATAATATATTAATTTTATAAAAAATAATATATTTTTACCATCAAATATTATCTACCAAACTTGACTTATTAAGATCATAAAAAAATAAATTTTAATTTAAAAAAATTTTAACACTAATGTAAAAAAGAGATAAAAAAAAAATAGTATCTTTAAGGTTTTGCGAGAAAGAAACTTAGTATTAAGATGAGATAAAAAAAAAAAAAAAAATATTTAAATTTAGAACTATATTTTTTTAATTAAAATTTTTTATATTTTTAATTAATTTTATAATATAATAAATTAAATTAATAAATTCTAATATTATGTGAAACGATATGAATAAACTAATTAAATTAGAATTTTTACTAAATCCAACTTTATATATATAAACAAATAAGTAAAATTACATATTAATTAATTAAATTATTATTTTTAATATTTTATCAAATTTAAAATCCTAATTTTTTCTGTAATAACTTTTCATAATATATCGACGGTTACTTGTTAATATATAGAATTACCGAAGCGGTATGCACGCTGTATGGCCGCGCGTCCCTGGGACGTCCCCGTCGGACGCGCAGCCGTCCGGGGAAAAAAAGTCGCGTCCGTGGTGCCTTGTAATTTCATCTATCTAACAGGTGACGCATTTTCATTAATTATTTGATGCGACTAGTAAACAACTCTCTCTATAAAGCAGTCGTAGCTGACAGCATTCAAAAAATAAGAGATGCTAGGTGTATATCTTTTTAGGGATATATATTTTACACTCCATCTTATTTTGGAATAGGTATTATTTTACTCATCACATCGAATGACGAGTAAAATTCATTCCACTCCAAAATAAAATGGGGTGTAAGATATATACCCCTAAAGAAGTGTATACTTATATATATCCTTTAAAAGCTCCTTCCTCGGTAATTCCTGCACTCAATTACCTGAGTAGTGGCGAAGCATCTGCGGATTATGAATTTACCGTTCATAGCCGAATTGGTGGAGTCGGCGACCGTGGAGAATCTCGTTAAAACTAATTGAGTTTGTCTTGACTTGTAAGTATTATCTATGAAATCTCCATTTCATTTTTTTTCTCCTCTTTCAAAATGCATTCAAAAAATTACGCCTCTTCCAATTTGAATATATGCTCTATCTCTTTTAAATAATATTTATTATCAATTTTTGTACAAAATTATAATTTTATTTTCTTATAGTACAGAGGCTGAAAAAAAAAGAACAACTGAGTAGTATAATTGAAAAAAAAAAAAGAGTACATCATAGCAAGTGAAAAAAATCTATAAAGTATGTTTAATTAATTCAAATAAAAAATTTAAATATATGTTTATAAAAAAATAAAGTTCAAATATTCTTTGTATATTTTTTTCTTAATCTATAAACCTCTAATATTGGTGTGCACACAATAGTTTCTCTCTCAATTTACAAGGACAAGGGTGTGGAGGGGGCAGACAGACGAATTTCTCTATTGGCAATAATTGAGTTTGGGTGACTCGTAAGTCTTCTCTATGAAACTTTAATTTCATTTTCTCTTCTCTTTTGCAAGAAGCATTCGAGAAATTAATTATCCCTTTGCAATTTTTCTTCACTATATACTATATACATATTAAAAATTTAGAAATTCACTATATACTATATACATATTAAAAATTGCAAAATAACCACTTGTTCATAAAAACTTAAATTGCTATATAATAATATTCCTTTCAATAATCGTATTCAACATTCCTTCTCACGGTTGCACTTGAATTCTTTTTTTTTATACGCCCACTCTATGAAGTTGATTTAAATAGGTGAAAATTATGAGACACGAATCTGGAGGGATTTAACTTAGGACCTTCCGTTTTAATATCATATTAAATAATGTGAAACAAGAATTATTCTCCGAAAGCTTAAATTATTAGAGAACGGTGTTATATTTGAGCTTAAAAATTTTTAATAGGTTTGAGATGTGGATTTGATTAAAATGGAAGAAAATTTAGGACCAGTTTAGAAGTTGAAATAAAATATTTAAGAATAACATTTTCGGCAAAAGAATTTTCTTGTGTGATTGTAATGAAAGGGTTTGTTTTTTTTTTCCCCTTAAAATATTCTGATATTCGTGATTTGATAGTATAACAATTTCACCTACTATGACTTAATGTAAGTAGCATTCAATTTAGATATTTGATCACACTCCCATCCACCAAATATATAAAGTTGTGTAGTATATCGCGGAGATACACTGTGACATCCCAATAGTCCCACATTATATGGGAATGGAGTTATGATTGGGTATATAAGAGACATGGACACTAATAATAATAACTAAGATTAAACATTTTGGGCCGTGGTTTGGGCCCAATGAGTTATTATTCCTAGTGGAACGGATCGTTACATTTCGTATCAGAACCAGTCATCAGCCGGAAGTGTGTGACGAATCTCACATCGCATGGTGATCTTGGACTGTGTGTGTGTTTGGACTGACGGGGACGTCTGGCCTAAACGGGGGGAGTCTGTCACACCCCAATAGTCCCACATCGGATGGATTGGGTATATAAGAGACATGGATACTAATAATAATAACTGGACTTAAATATTTTGGGTCGTGGTTTGAGTCCGACAAATTATTATTGCTAGTGGGCCGGGCCGTAACATACACCAAACAATATATTCATGTATCCAAATAGGGCCTAAATGAATAATGGGAAAAAAGGAGTTGAATGAAAAGCGTGTTGAGACATGGTTTTGTTTTTTTTTTATAAGGCCATAAAAATTATATAAGATAATTTTTTACAGATATAAATCGAATATTTTTTTCATCATATTTTTTTGCTGCACGTATCATTTAATCTCCAGTAGTATGTTTGCCGCGACGAACGGCTCAACCCTGCTCAACCCTCGGTAAGTGGCCATTCATGGTACATATTAGATTTGGTTTAAATTTTATTTTGAAATTAGGTTTGCAGATTTATGACTTTCAGCAAACTTAAGAATTCGTCGTTAATTACCCTACACTCGTAATGTTAGGGGACTCTTGATTAAAAGACCAAATATAAATGTTGATAATAAAAGAAAACTGAAGCATAAAGGCAAAAGTCTTATTAATATAATTTGCTCCGACTTATTTATTTTCTCCCTCTTTTTTTTCTTAATTTTCTCCAACAAGATGGGTTGCACTCTAAGTGTCATAAGTGTCGCTAGGGCGCCGGATGCTACTACCTCCAAATCGAATTGCAGCATTTACTTTTGTAGCAATGTTTGACCAGTGATCAACATAGCGAGATTCTCCACAAATTTTCTACCTAATGCGTCGGCCAACACATTTGCCTTTTTCGGGTGATACAAGATTGTGACATTATAATTCTTAAGCAATTTTAGTCATTGATACAGCCTCAAATTTAACTTCTTTGAGTAAATAGATACTTGAAGCTTTTGTGATTTGTGTAGATCTCATAGTGCTCGCCATATAAGTAATGCTACCACAGCTTTAAAGCAAATATTATTGCGACCAATTCGCCATATAATTGTCGGGACGTGTAGGTTATAACCTTTCCTTATTGTATCAAAACACATCCCAAACTACTTTCCGAAGCATCACTGTACAGCATAAATCCATTTCCCGATGTGAGACAGTTCTTTTAGCTGTATTGTAGCTAATAATATAAAAATAGTTATAATATTATATTATTACAATATCAACGTCAAATCATTATTTAGCCATCTTTATTGGATCATGAAACTGGACCCTAATAATTTAGGGAGTTTGAGTTTGAAATTATAAATAATTAAAATTATACTACCAAAGCTGTGGTTTTTATTTCAAATAATCTATAGTTGTGGATATTCTATACAAGATTAAACATCTAGCTTTTTCTTTTTATTTGTCAAAGCAGTGAGAAATTATTGCTTGCACCGTGTGTAGAAGTACATCTTATACACTGTGCTCTTAAAATTTATAATAAAAATTATAAAATTAATATATAATCTATTGAATATATTTTATAATAATTTAAAATGTCTTTATATAAGTATTATAAAAGTTAGATTTTTTTTTTTAATAAACCGAGCAATATTTATTTATTTATTTATTGAGAGAAAGATAACATATTATTCTATTTTTGAAATAAATTTAGTTGGAAATATGAAGCAACTAGGCTTCGAACTCGGGTGTCGAGTATCAACTACCAAGCCCTTTGCCACTTGCGCTAAAAACAATTGATACAATGCTTATTTTTAGACCATAATTTTTTAGATACTTCGATCCAATTCACATGGTGTACCATTACACCTAGTAGGTAATTTTTTCTGTAACAATACTTGAAAAAATTATCTAATTTGTAAAACAATAGATGAACAAAAGTATCCTTGAGATTAGTATGGATTGATCGATGAGTGCACAGCTCGTATAACTGGTCACTTTAAATATTTTATATCGTTGGATTAAAGTATATCAACGGTGATGATAAGAGAGTGGCATTAAAAGTGATGCATAGAAGCAACTTTCGTTATCATAATATATAATAAATAAAAATAATACTAAAATACACCGCAATATCTGAAGCATTTTCATCTAGGAGCTCGTGTTTAGTTTACATTCTTAAAAGATAATTTATGGAGAATTAATTTTGATTTAGAGAATTGATTTTAATTAAAAGTTGTATAGTATTTGGCTAAGTTTAAATAAAAAGTGTTTTTTCTGAAATAATATTGGAAAGCTATTTGGAAATAATAATTTTTTTTTTCTGAGTTTTGCTTTAAAATAATTTAAATTTAAATTTTAAATTTTAAATTTTAAATTTTAAAATTTGAATTTTAAATTTGCAAAACAAATTTAAATTTTAAATTTTAAATTTAAAATTTTGAATTCTAACTTTTGATTTCATTTCAAAATTGAAAAATAAATTTAAAATTTGAAATTTAAAATTTGTATTTTTAAAATTTAAAATTTAAAAATTCAGAATTAAATTTGAAATTTTAAATTTTAAAATTTTAAATTTTGAATTTTTAAAATTCACAATATGTAATTTGAAAATTAAAACTTATAATTTTAAATTTCAAAATTTTAAATTTTAATTTTAAAATTTCAAAATTTTAATTTTATCTTAAATTCTAAATTAAAATTTAAAATTTTGAAATTTAAAATTTATGATTTGAAATTTAATCTCTAAATTTAAAATTTAAAATTTTGAAATCTATAATTTAAAAGTAAATTTTGAAATTTAAAATATAAAATATAAAATATAAAATTTAAAATATAAAATTTAAATTTAAATTGAAATTTAAATTTAAATTTAAATTTCAAAATTTAAATCAAAATAAAAATGTGAAATTTGAGTTTAAAATCACTATTAGGTTTTAAGAAGTAAGTTTTAGTTTTTTCTGATTTTGGATTCCAAAAATCAAAAAAAGTGATTCTAAAATTTAAAATAAGATGCTGAAAAGTGGGCATATTTATAAGCCAAACATCCTATTAAGCCAACAATCACTTTTAAACCCAAAAATTATTTTTCAATGGCTACACTAAACATTCACTATTTAAAAGTAAAGTGAGTATATTTATGAGACTCACTTTATTTAATAGAGTTTTGAATTATTAAATGTTATCATCCCATTAATGATTCAGAAATTTTTTAGATTAAATATTTCAAAAATAAATTTTTGACCGATATATATATATATATATATATATATATATATATATATATATTATATATATATATATATATATATAATATATATATCTTGTTTAGTTTCTAAAAAAAAATAAAATTTTCTTAATTTTTTTTAAAATTTTATCTGAAAATAGTATTTTTCATCTTTCAAATTATTTATTAGAAATATAAAAACTGTTTTTTTTTTTTTTTTTCTTTTTGTATTTCGAAAAGTAGTTTTTCACCTTTCTTTTCCTGGGGAATCAAATAAAGCAGTCATACTCTATTGCTTTGCCATGCAAAAATCTCCAAGATTCTAATCTCAGCTTCCTCCATATTAGATGACAGCATTCAAGAACTCATACATTCCTCCTAAATTTTTCTTCTTTGCAAGCTGAACATATGTTTCCTCTTTCTCTAATTTATGTACTCCTGTAGGAGTTTGATCGATTGCCTGAGTAGTGGTGAAGCAGCTGCACTTGGAGCTATCTGGAGGATTATGGCTTTAACTTTCATAGGCCAATCGGTGGCGTCGACGATCATTGATAATCTCGTTGACACTTGCTCATCCTACCTCCAAGCGTGCCCCACGGCGAGTGGCATGCAGGACGAGCTCGAACGGCTGCAGTACGCCCTTCCGCAGGTCCAAGCAGTCTTGACTGCAGTCGAGGAGTGTGCGCCGGCCATGATGCGGAACAAGGGGTTGGATAGGTGGCTGTGGCAGCTCAGAGACGCCTTGGAGAACGCGGATGACGTGCTCGACGAGCTGGACTACTACCAGCTGGAAAAGACTATACAAGATCGAGATGACAAGGTGCGTGGCATTCTCTCTAAATACAAAAGAAAGCTTGATAGTTTCATTAATCGTATCTTTAGCGATGACACACTGAAGCGGTTGAGGGAGGCCGTCAAGGGGTTGGATAGGGTTGTTGCCAGTATAAGGCCATTCCTTCAAATTGCTACTGGGATTTATGGCCCTAGCGTTAAGCGTCAGAAGCTCGAGGAAGTCAAGAATGCTCGCGAGACTAGCAGCTTTTTAATTGAAAGTGAGGTGCTCGGACGAGACAATGAGAGGGACACGATAGTCGAATGGCTGATCAAACCGGTACATGGCGAGTCTGAAGGGATCACTTTCAATGTCTCTGCTTTTACAATTGTTGGTATAGGTGGGCTCGGGAAGACTACCCTTGCTCAACTAATCTATCACGACGAAAGAGTGCGAGAGTACTTCAACCCGATTATATGGGTTTGCGTTTCTCAAGACTTCAATGCAGTTGCGATAATAAGAAAGATGTTGAAAGTTGAAAATAGTGGCAAGACTCTAAATGCACTCCATGAGGATCTTAAACAAAAACTTACGTTGAAGAGATTTTTACTTATTCTGGATGATGTTTGGAATGATGATGATATGATGGAGTGGGAGAAATTGGTTGCTCTTTTGAAATTCGGGCAGAGAGGAAGCAAGATTTTGTTGACAACTCGAATGGATTCAGTTGCGGATATGGCGGCAAAAGTGATGAAATGCAAACGGGAATCATTAAATCTAAATGAGTTGGAGGAGAGCGACTGTATGTCGCTTTTCAATAAGCATGCGTTCCTTGGTGTGAACCCAGATGATTATAAAAACTTGCAGCCGATTGGTGAGCAAATAGTGAAGAAGCTTGGAGGGTGCCCATTGGCAATAAAGGTTATGGGAGGACTACTAAACTCCTGCAAGGATTATGAATACTGGAAGAGAATCTTGAAAGAAGACACTATGAAATTGCAGCAAGGAAAGGACGGCATCATGACAGTTTTAAGATTAAGCTACGACCATTTACCCACAAACTTGCGAGTCTGCTTTAGATATTGCAGTATATTTCCGCAGGATTATGAGTTTAAGAGGAAAGAGTTGGTCTACATGTGGATGTGTTCGGGTTTGATATCACAGTCTATTTGTGGAGGGCAGAGCCCGGAGGACATTGGAAGGGAGTATTTAGATCTTCTTATAAGAAAATCATTCTTTACTTACAAAACGAAAGATTTTAGGAATAAAATTTATAAACGTTATGTTATGCATGATTTGCTGCACGACCTAGCACAATCTGTTTCTCTAGGGGAATGCATTAGAATAAGAGGTGATGTTGTAGGAAATACTATTCCACGGACAGTTCGACATTTATCTTTTGAAACCATAAATCTTTTTTCCATCGGAGAGATCCCCACTCTTAAGAACTTGCACACTCTTGTGATCTTTGATGAACAGGACCATAAGCATGATGAAGATTATTTACCTGCGTTTAATAAGGTTATAAATGGATTTAAAAACTTACGGCTATTGAGCTTAAGCGTGAATTTTGAATATAATAAATTACCTGATGCACTTGATAGCTTGATACACCTTCGGTACCTATCTATTTCGTCTGATTTTACTACATATGAAAGTTTCCATTTTCAATCTCTTTATAGGCTTTATCACTTGGTAGTCATGAAGTTATCCTTTGATGGAATTCCTCCTATGAATATTGAATATGATGGGTTGACTAACTTGGTCAATTTGCGTTCATTAGATGTTCCTAAGGATGTGATGAAAAATATTCCTTATCTTAGCAAACTGCCCTTCATCCGCAAATTAGAAGATTTTTTTGTTCGAGAGAAGAGTGGTTACAAAATCAGTGAACTAAAGAACCTCAGAGATCTTCGTGGTCACCTGAACATTAGACAACTTGAAAATGTAAGGAGTTTTGAAGAAGCTATGGAGGCCAAGCTGAACAAAAAAGAATATCTCAAATCATTGTCATTGCATTGGTCTCGTTGGTTCGAATACAACTCCAGTTATGTAGAGGTAGATGAGCAGCTTCTCGAAAACCTCTGCCCGCATATCAATCTCAAGAGATTGTGTATTGAAGGATACCAAGGTGTTAAATCTCCTAATTGGATGACAGATCTGTCTCTCATCAACTTGACATTCATCGAACTGAGGTATTGTAAAGGATTGGAGCATCTCCCACCTCTTGGGGGTCTGTGTTCGCTCAATGGTCTTCACTTGAGGAGACTGCATATAGTAAAGCAAATAGGTTGTTCATTCTATGGGTGCGGTGGTGGATGTGCCTTTCCATCGTTGAAGAACCTAGTCTTTGAGGACATGCCTAACTTGGAGGAGTGGATTGGAATAGATGATTGCTGCATGTTTCCTAAACTTCATACTATGAAAATTACTAGGTGCCCTAATTTGAGGGGACTGCCTGCTCTCCCTCAATGTTTAAATAAATTACAAATTGAAGATGTCGGATTGACAACTCTTCCAGCAATAAATGAGAATTGCGGAAACAACAATGTAAGTGCTCTATTTTATAAACTTCAAATTACCTGATGAGGTTTAGCTTATTTTTTCTTTGCCCTCCCGTGGTTCAAAAAGTTTTACTTTGCCCCCTCTATCGTTTATCTCATTTTTAGTTTGCCACCTTGTGGTTCTAAATTTACACTTTTGTGGTTTAGTGCATTTCTCACTTTGCCACCTTGTGATTTTTTAAAACTTTTTTAAACAGTTTTAATTTGCCACCCTATTTCGTATAGAATATTTTGGAGAAATAAAAATTAAAACATATGAGGGCAAAGTGAATTTTTTTGAACCATAGGATGGCGAGGTGAAAATAAGCTAAATCACACAGGGACTATTTGAAGTTTACCCATATATTAAAACACCAATTCGTATTTGCATGGTTGCGATTGCCGAGACTTAATGCCTTTACATATTTTCTTTTTGCAGCAGCAAGAACAATTTTCGGATCCTAAAACCACCTTAACCATCAAAGACTGTGAGAAGCTCCAATATCTTCCTACAGAGTTTTTTCAGAAATTCAATACCATAAAGGTCCTAAGAATAAGAAATTGCCCGAAGTTGACAACACTTGGGATCTCAGACATCCAACTGCCCTCTATAGTCAATGAACACACTATTGGGTCGTGTGGTGACCATGAGGTGTCAATGCTGTGCTCAGTGAATTTAACCTTTCATGAGCTGAGAAGACTACATGCAGTAAAGAAAATAGATTCTTCGTTCTTTGGAAACAGTGGTGAGTGTGCCTTTCCATCATTGAAGGAGCTATACTTTGACGACTTGCCAAACTTGGAGGAGTGGATTGGAATAGATGATTGCTGCATGTTTTCTAAACTTCATACTATGACAATTACTAGATGCCCTAATTTGAGGGGATTGCCGACTCTGCCTTGTAGTCTAAGGAAATTGCATATTTTTAATGTCGGATTGACCGCTCTTCCAGCTATAGATGAGAATTGTGGAAACAACAATGTAAGTGCTCTATTTTATAAACTTCAAATTACCCCCTGAGTTTAGCTTATTTTCTCTTTGCCCTTCTGTGGTTCAAAAAGTTTCACTTTGCCCACTCTACAGTTCAGCTCATTTTCACTTTGCCACACTGTTGTTCAAAAATTTACACTTTGCCTACATGTGGTTTAGCGCATTTTTTACTATGGCACCTCGTGATTTTTTTAAACAATTTTAGTTTGCCACTCTCTTTCGTATAGAATTTTTTGGAGAAATTAAAATTAAACCACAAGAGAGCAAAGTGAAACTTTTTGAACCATAGGATGACAATGGGAAAATAAGCTAAATCACATATGGGCTATTTGAAGTTCACCCATATATTAAAACACCAATTCATATTTGCATGGTTGTGATTGTCCGGCCTTAATATCTTTACATATTTCCTTTTTGTAGCAACAAGAACAATTTCCGGCTCCTGAAACCTTAGCCATCGAAGACTGTGAGAAGCTCCAATATCTTCCTACAGAGTTTTTTAAGAAATTCAATA
The DNA here is from genome assembly GCA_029168755.2 of Tillandsia fasciculata. Taxonomy (NCBI): domain Eukaryota; kingdom Viridiplantae; phylum Streptophyta; class Magnoliopsida; order Poales; family Bromeliaceae; genus Tillandsia; species Tillandsia fasciculata. The sequence goes on from CM054936.1 coordinate 15,542,664, forward strand.
CCATAAAGGTCCTGACAATAAGTAATTGCCCGAAGTTGACAACACGTGGGATCTCAGACATCCAACTGCCCTCTATACTCAATGAACGCACTATTGGATCATGTGGCGACCTTGAGGTGCCATTGCTGTGCTCAGCAAATTTAACCGATCTTCACCTGAGGGGACTACATGCAGTAAAGAAAATAGATTCTTCGTTCTTTGGGAGCAGTGGTGGGTGTGCCTTTCCATCATTGAAGAAGATATACTTCGACAACTTGCCAAACTTGGAGGAGTGGATTGGAATAGATGATTGCTGCATGTTTCCTCAACTTCATTCTTTAAGAATTACCAACTGTCCTAATTTGAGCGGATTGCCGACTCTGCCTTATAGTCTAACGAACTTGCGTATTTTTAATGTCGGATTGACCGCTCTTCCAACAATAGATGAGAATTGCGGAAACAACAATGTAAGTGCTCTATTTTATAACCTTCAAATTACCCCCTAAGATTTAGCTTATTTTCTCTTTGCCCTCCCGTGGTTCAAAAAGTTTCACTTTGCCCTCTTTATGGTTTAGCTCATTTTCATTTTGCCACCCTGTAGTTTAAAAATTTACACTTTGCCCCTCTATGGTTTTGTGCTTTTTTCATTTTTCCATCCTATGGTATTTTAAATATTTTTAATTTGCCACCCTATATCTTTTAGAATATTTTTAGTGAAATAAAAATTAAACCACATGAGGGCAAAGTGGAACTTTTTGATCCATAGGGTGACAAATTGAAAATGGGCTAAAGCATGAGGGAGCAATTTGAAGTTTACCCTTATATTAAAACACCAATTCGTAATTGCACGGTTGTGATTGCCCACACTTAATATTTTTACATCTTTTCTTTCTGCAGCAGCAAGAACATTTTCAGGGTCTTGAAATATTAACCATTGAACAATGTGACAAGCTCGAGTATATTCCAACAGAGTTTTTTCATAAATTCAACACCGTAATGTCCCTGAAAATAAAAAAATGCCCAAAGTTGACAACACTTGGAATCTCAGACATCCGACCGCCTTCTATACTCAATGAACTCTCTATTGTGTCATGTGGAGACCTTGAGGTGTCATTTCTGTGGTCAGTAAATTTAACCTCTCTTACTTGGTTAGATTTAGACGGTTGTGCAAACATAACTTCCCTTCCCCCAGCACAAGTGTGTGCACGGTGGACAATACTTTCCCATTTAGAGATAAAAAACTGTGAAGAATTGTCATCATTTGGTGGAATACAAGCTCTTGTATCACTCTGTTGGTTAGAAATTAGTGGGTGTGACAAGCTAATTGAAGTTGCCCTGCGACAGCCTCTGTTCCCAAATGATGTCGGCCAAAAGAATGCAGCGGACTGCTTTTTGAAGCTTGGTAAACTATCAATTGACCACCGCGCGCTCCTGCTCATGGAGCCATTGAGAAGTCTTTCCTCCATTAGCAGTTTCACTATCTCTGATGCTTCGGGACTCACCACCTTACCTGAGGAATGGCTACTGCAAAATCACTCTGCCCTCAAAAGATTATACATACAGAATGCAGTCTCCCTTCAGTCCCTGCCCCAGAGCATGACACAACTGTGCTCCCTAGTGTGGTTGGAAGTATATGATGCTAAACTCATCCAGTCACTTCCAGATCTGCCTATTTCACTGCATACTCTACGCATCTTCCGGTGTCACCCTGAGTTGAAGGAGCGATGCCAAGAGAATATAGGCCTTGATTGGCCTAAGATTGCCAACATCCCTGATGTATGGATTTACAACTAATTTCAGAGGTGATGATGCATAATGTACATACGTTCACTTTACAACCCTTCATCTTGGCCGTGCTACTCTTTATAATTAACGCAATTTATTTCGGTCTTAATGAACTATGACATCTCATTCAATCTTAACAAGGTTATTTAATTTGTTTCAGGACTAATTAGCCTTTTTTGGACAAATTAAAATTTTATATTTTTTGACCCTTAACTTATAGTGCTAATTAATCACCCCTCATAATTAGTACATGGTGCTCGCAGGGCTTGCGTGATTACAAAGATAGGATTGTATTAGAAATTAAATAAATTTCTGTTTCTGTGCCTCTTAATTAGCTCTTGATTTCCTATGCTATTGGTCAGGTATTTTATCTTATTAAGCGTGAACATCGAAGCAATTGATTAGTCATGTAAAACAAATTAACAATGTAATGATCATAATTTATCCAGTCGATCTATCAATTACTTTCTAAAATTAACTATGACTAGTTGATGAGTTGAACAAAAGAGAGAGAAGTGTGACAACAGCTTTAAAGTAGTTTTAATTTCTTGGTGCAGGGTTGTAATAGTAATGGTATAGCACTCCTATATATATTTCTCTCAATTTTTTCGAGAATATAAAACAAGAGTGAAGTTTTGCTGCTTATGTTCTGTTTTGTAGTGCAGGAACATGACAGGATTTGGACTCCCTATCTGCACTTGATCTTTTTTTTCTCCAGGCATGAAACAAGATTAAAATCATACTACTTATTCTCTCTATTTTTTTATTTTTTGCTACATGAGTGAAAAAAGCTTTTATTATTGTCTCTCAATTTTATTAGTGCTGGAGCAATATATATATGACTCTCTATAAGTTGTCTATCAATCAATTTATAGGAATTAAAAGGAAAAAAAAAAAGACTAATGTCTTACTACATGCTTGTGTTCTTCAGTTTTCTTGGTGCAGGATTAGGATTAGAGTCAGATTTCATGTATTCCTTTTTTTTTTTTTTTTCTTTTTTTTTTTTTTTTCTTTTTTTTTTTCTTTTTTTTTTTTTTTGGCTCTCTCTATTGCCAAAACAACATAAAATCTTTAAGAAAGAAATTGCCCTCTTTTGGGCCAGGGAGGAATTTTGTTTCTCCTAAATTTATTATAGTCATATGTCCTAGAGATAATTTAATATTTGAATATTTCTACATAAATAGCAAATCTCATAGTCTGATCATAAGTTTGTTTACTTTTTGTCTATTATTTGATGAAGTTGTTCAACATTGTTTTAAAATGTGTTTGAAATTATTATTATTTTTTCCAGCAGTATAACATGCACCAGATTACACTTGTGAACTCAATTTCAGCTATATAAATCAAACTTTAAATTTTGTTTAACTTTTTTTAGTGTTAATTAGTGCAGGTTGTATCGACATTTGGAGATTTGGTGGATGCTCCAGCGATAAGACAATGTTGACTCATCGAAAAAGAAAAATGACGACTACGCTGCAGCAGACATCAACTTGCAACCACATCCTACAGCATCTTACTTTTACTTTATTTATAGTTTTAAAAACACTTTAGTTTCATTTCATATTGAAAACAAAAAAAAATGAAAAAAAAAAAAAAAAAACTGTAGTGTTACCGCTTATTCTCTATGTTTGGTGGTGCGATAACGAATTAAAAATTCTATCGATTTCTCTATAGGAATGTAATAGGATTAAATAAATTGCCTATGTATTTCTATTTTCTTTTTGTTCTCCGTGGTGTATGATAACGAATTAAAAATTCTATCGATTTCTCTATAGGAATGTAATAGGATTAAATAAATTGCCTATGTATTTCTATTTTCTTTTTGTTCTCCGTGGTGTATGAATTAAAAAGACTCCTATTATTATAGTCTATTGATTTCGTCCTTGTTATGGAGTATGGTTAAAGTTTTACTGTTTTGTGTACATTCTCCTATTTTTCATGCTGCAGGATCGGAACAAGACTACTACATGTAGTCTATATATGTATATATGATTAAACTTGTGAACTTAATTTCAGTGGCACAAATTATACTTTAAATTTTGTTTAAGTTTTTATATATGTTTTTTAATGCAGGTTGTATCAATTTGGGCGTAAATTTAATAGGTGTTCCGTCGATAAGACTCAGCCCGACTCATTGTAAGAGGAAAAATGAGGGCAACACTACAGCAGGCATAAACTTGCAACCACATTCTGCACTTGTTTATTTTTACTTCTTTACGAGTTTCATAAAAATTTTTAATTTCATTTGGATTTGATTTAGAACAATTTTTGTTGTATGCTCTGTTCAGTTTTCCAATCTGTTTAACTTTGGCTTTGATTTAGAACAATTCATTTCACTGTTTCTTTTTTATCTGTGTTGTTCTTTATTTATCTATTTATTTTCACCATGTTCTGAGACCTCCTCAACTATAGGCCATTGTGAAACAGGCCCTTTTTTATAATTTGAGTTATTTTAGTTAAAGTGAAAATTTTCTTAAGTTTAATGGCTCTATTAGCTACCGGTTGTTTTAGTTTTATTTGATTAAAACCATTAAATTGATGGAATTCTCAATAAATTTAATAAAATTCGTAATTTATTTGACCAAATTCATACAGTTCAAAAATATCCAAAGTTAAGGGTGTAATCGACGAAAAATAATGTCGAGAGGTCCCTATATATATATTTTGTCCTAAACAACTCTATGCTCATTGAAAGCTTCTATTAAGTTAATTCGACTATTTTGTTTCGCTATTTTTATTTTTATTATTTTCAAAATAGGTCGAAATTAATCTGAATATATGTTCTACTATTTTCAACTAGTGTTTTTTAATGGAGCTGCTAATTTTTGTTTAAAATTATATAAATTCATAGTAAGAATAAAAGAGTGTGTGTGCATGTTTTTTATTTTTTTTTTAATTTTTTTATAAATAATGTTCCTTTCTCTCCCTTTTAGCACTGATTTGTTTTCATGACTTAAAAGAGGAGCTACTTTGATGTTTCCTTTTCAAAGGAGGCATGTCAAGGTCAAGCTCACTTTAGGTGCAAGATCCTCAAGCTCACAACTACTGGGCAAAATTACCATTCTAATCCTATTCCTTTTTTTTTTTTCTTATTTTTTTTCCCTTCTTAAATGATGGTTTTTACAAGTGATTATATGTTGTGCATATTCCATGGTTAAGTCCACATAATCTCTGTAGTTCTGTGAGAAGATGAGAAAACATATATTTACTCTAATTCCTTTTAATACCAAAGAGTTTCTAAGATTTTGTTCTGTAATAAATGTTGCGAATATGTGATATGAAATATTATGCTTATAGTCATTTTACATGCATGCATGTAGATGGTTTATTAGACATGTGAAAAATGTAACTCAACAAATTTGTATTGCCATCAAAGTTTTCCTTGCTCAAGCCATTAATGAAGCAAGATAAGATTCAAGATGTAGTGGCCTACTTTAACATCTGATGGTTTATTTGGAAACTGAATATTTCCTAGTTAATTTTTTGTTTGATTGATTTTTTGCTTAATATAATACCAGAGTTAGTTTTATGTCTCTCGATTGTAGAAAGGTTTGATATCTAACATATAATGGCGTATATTCTTCTTACATTTTCTATCATTGTACATAACATGATTCACTTAATCTCTGTCATGCACGTGAGTGTGTTTTAAACTGTTTAGAAAATTTCTCAACCGTTTTTTATCATATCGATTTTTAGTTGAATGGTATAATTAACATTGTCGTTGGAAACAAATACCGTATTTTTTTATATCACACATTTGATGGAGGTGGACATCCAAGTAGAATTTTAATGTATGTTTTATGTTGTCATACTCTCCTATTTTCCTTAATGAATTGGTTAAAGAGAAAAAAAAAACAAAAGAAAAAGAAAAGCTAAATACCATTTCCAACAACTAACACCTCTCTCTCTCTCTCTCTCTCTCTCTCTCTCTCTCTCTCTCTCTCTCTCTCTATCTAAGGGTTTGTGAATGGAATTACAATCAGGGATCTAGTAATAGTAATAATAATTGGATTTAAGTATTTTGGGCCGGTGATTTTGGCTCAACAAGTTATTCGTACTAGTGGGGTCATTATATTTGGTTTTAGAACTGAATACCGGCTAGAAGTCTATAGGAGCCAGAATCTCATATCATCTAATAACTTTTATCTATATGTATGATTGGGCTAGGGCCGGACGAGAACGTGAGGGTCTAAACAGAAGGAATATGTAATGCCTCAATAGCCCCACATCGGATGGAAAAGGGTTTGTTTGAACCAATGGTTTGAACTCAATAAATTATTAGTACTACTGAGTCGGATCATTACACTCTCTATTTTGTAACCAAAGAGCCCTACAACCCTTAATGCATTAATCTCATTTCATATCACATTTGTTTAATTACTTCATTACTTCTTCCCTATAATTGGAGGTGCCTTAAATCCTTTGCTTGATTACTTCTTTCCTATAATTGAAGGTGCCTTAAATCCTCTACTTGATTACTTCTTTCCTATAATTGAAGGTACCTTAAATCCTAATCCATTCCATTGCAAGAACATCTTGTTAGGACTTGCTTAAAACCCACATAATTGCTTCACTTTTCCTTGTGTCCTCTCTCTCTCTCTCTCTCTCTCTCTCTCTCTCTCTCTCTCTCTCTCTCTCTCTCTCTCTCTCTCTCTGTGTGTGTTTATTTCCCTCCTCTTCTCTTTATGAAACTTGGAACTTAAGCATTAGTTAAGCTCTATCCCCTGTGAACTTAAACAACTAACCAACATTCTATTTAAGCTTCTCTATCTCAAACTATATATATATATATATATATATATATATATATATATATATATATATATATATATATATATATATATAGCTGTTCAAATATCCTGCGAAAAGAAGCCCACGATTCGCGACGAATCAATGAGGCGCGATTCGGGCTGCCTCAGGTAGCAGAAGCTGAGGAACGGGTTGTGGTCTCCTGAGGAGGATGAGAAGCTCTACAACCACATCATTAGATTTGGTGTTGGCAGTTGGAGCTCTGAAGCAAAACTAGCAGGCATTGATCACATTATTTCTTGTTCTTTCGTGATTTATCGGCCGAATTTAGTCCATATTTTTCATTAATTTTCTTTTTTTTTCATGGTTGCAGAGATGAGGAAAGAGTTCCAGATTGAGGTGGATCAATTACTTGAGGCCTGATCTCAAGAGGGGAAGCTTCTCGCAGCAAGAAGAGGATCTAATTGTTAGTTTGCATTGAATATTAGGCAACAGGTAAAATAATTTAGCTCGAGACAACTACATTTTGTCAGGATTTTGCGAAATGGGTACTGAATTTTTTTGCATTTGGGAGTTTCAGATGGTCTCAGATTGCATCTCAACTGCCCGGAAGAACAGATAACGAGATCAAGAACTTCTGGAACTCGTGCTTGAAAAAGAAACTCGTGCAGCAGGGAGTCGATCCAGTGACCCACAAGCCACTAAATGAGACTCTAGAATCTCGAGAAGAGAAGCTCGAACCGAACAATTCGAACAATGTCGGTTCTTTAGTCCACTTAGCAGCAACTGCAGCATTTGATGCCTTCCCCTTCAGCGCAATCAGCAATCAATCAACGAGCAATTTGACCATTTACAGCCAGTTAGAAAACTCGCAGATTTGCGATTATAATAGTGTGCTCGATATTTCAGAGAATTACGGGTATGGTAAGAGTTCAAGTGACTGTAGTAGCTGGAACTGCAATGTGGGTTCAGAGATGAACATTGCACTAAACTGGGCTGCTGATGATATCAAAAGGGAGGAGACATTTGAATACAATGTAGAGAGTGGAGAAGATGACATTGGTTATCCGATAAGATCGCTTTCTCGAGGACTGTTTTGATATGTCGCGAGGGGAATTGGCGAGTGACTTTTCAGTTTTTCTGTTTGGTCTACTGTAAGAATTTGAATTTTTGTAAATGAATAAATGAATAAAAGTCAAGTTCAGGTTCTGGATCATGAGTGACCCCTTTCTTGCAGTGTAAATTGCACATATATGAGGCTAAAATGTCGCTTTTCAATCCGAACCTAATCTCGAAAATCCGAGATCACCAGCACGACCGTCTTGCTGAACCGAGTGAAAACCATATTAAGCATGTTTAGATCCGACGGTCGGATCTTCCGGAAATCGACGAAGAAGCGGGCGGGACCCGCGACTTAAGTGAATAGTGCTTGGGGACTGTTGATGAACAGTAAACCCTAAATTTAAATACCCCTAAGTGCTAACGTGGGCCAGTTCGCCATCCGGAAGCTGATCATAGCACTTCAAATAGTCGATTTGAACGGTTTCGTCGTTCTGAACGCAGTGGCGCTGACGGAATTTCTGTTTGACGACCCTAAAGTCTCGAAAAACGCGATAAACTGTATTTGGAGCAGTATTTGATGGATCGAGATTTTATTCGGGCAGTTTCTCGAAAAACGAAAATCGCTACCTGATAGGTTTCGTCGAGCCGGACGTCATGGCGCAGTCCATTTTTCTTTTCGACAACCGGATCGCCTCGAATAGCATGAAATACAGCGAAAATGGGGCTTTTTGCACTTAGAACCCTATGTTTCTTGTCTCGATTTGTGTGCCACCTCTGTGGTGAGGGACCTGGATGCAAAAGAAAGCTGTTGTAAGGGGCCTAACCCTGAATACCAAAGCTAGAAGGGCTAAAATGCAAAGTTGCAAAACCCTATATAAACATGCATACCCGAGCTAGGGTTTTCAAGAAACCCTAAACCTCAGAGCACTGCCCTAGCCGCACCTCCAACAGAATTCTCCTTCTCTGCCGCGCTCCCTGGAATCTCCCCGCACCGGCCGCCACCCCGTCGCCGGAGAAGATCAAGAAATTATCTTGTTCTCGGAAGTCTTGGTGAGGAAGGTGTTGGGAGGGACCCAAGTGGATCAAGTCCTTCTCTGAGGTATCCTCGGTGAGCCGCAGCCGAGCTGAGGTGAGCCTTGCCCCAGCGCCGCCCTGCGCCGCCTCGGGACCACTCCTCTTCTTTCCAAACTCCGGCGAAGGTAAGTTCTTGGAACTTTTTATTTAGTTTCGGCTTGTGGGCATATCCGGTGTGCTCCTGACATCGAGAAGATCACCCGGGTGCAGGCCGAGCCGCTGCCGCCGTCACGATCGCCGGCGGGAGCGCTGTCACCGGAATTATCGCCTTCCAGGCCGATCTCGTGCGCCGTTGTCATCCGACCGTCAAGGAGCAGATCAGCACCGTTGGATCGTGCCCTCTCATCAACTTTATCATCTCTACGGAGTTGGAGGGTCATCGGTTGAGGATCGGACTCGGCCGAGCGTGCCCTAGAACCGGCTTTCTTCAACCTTGGCCGAGCCCGGTCGTCCGGCGCCGGCGCTGCCTCCCACCGCCGGCCATCGCCACCAGAAGACTCCTGGAACCGAGAGGGACCTTTTGGTCCAAGCTGCACCGGCCCGGAGCTCGTCGGCCGGAAACCGCCATTAACGGCCAACTAACCTCCACCGAGCTCCGCCGCCGCGCCTTGCCGACGATCCCCGGCACCGGAGAACTACTCTGGTGAGCTTCTTGGACCCTTAGGAGTTAACCCATCATCTTGCATGCGGGGTTTAACGTCGAGCTTTCACCCTCTGCAGTTGCACCCGAGACCGCACTCAATCTTCAACTCCGGCCAGCTCCGGCGATCTGGGGTCCGGCCAACCTCACTGGTAAGCCCTAAATGTTAAATATAAGATCTCCAGCATTTTGTTTTGGGCCGGGGAACCCTCTGTAGCTAAGTTTCCATTGTTGCACCCGAAATACTCTTTTCGGGCTTAACTCCGGCCGCCGCCCCCTCCGGCCGCCGGGGCTCGACCCCTCATGGACCAAACTTCTTCTGGGACCTTCTTTTAACTGATGCTCCTCTTGGTAACAGGTCTGCACCTGTGCTGCTCAAGAACACCCAACCCGAGCTTGGGCAATTTGGGTGGTGCTGCTCCGGCCACTGTTCCGGCCAAGTTCAGGCAAGCCGCAGGTGAGCACCACTCTTCTCTGTCACCACTTAGTACCATGCTCCAGTTGGGCTCTGATTTGATCATGTGTAAATTAAGTTTGAGCATAGTTGCTATTTGGACTTAGTAATTGTTGGGCCAACTTTGCCCTCGGGATCCGTGTCAGGCCAAACTTGTGAGCACGGCCTTGGTCTCGTCGTAACGAACGCGATGAAAGTTACGGCGCAGCTTTTGGACCCCCGGATTTCAAGAACGAGTCGAAACAGTGGATTAACTCAATGTTTTTATACAAATTAAAATATATTATGGACTAAAACGCAATTCGGACTTGCTAGCTGTCTTTAGACAGTGCTTTCATGCCTATTGGGCATCTTGTTAGGTTGCTGTAGGCCCTCGTTGATCGGAAAATGGATTTCGTTCCGCAAACTAGCTATACTGTTCCATATAAGCATTCTGTTACTGTATTGTCGTCGGGATGGGTATGTGTGAGTCCATTACTGATTATAGCTTCTTATTCAGGGCCCAGTTGTTCAGCACCAGCCTCCCAGTAGCTGTGCGGGAGTTCGGGGATCTGCCTTCACTCAGGTGGGTTATCTTCGATCCGGGCTTTAACTTTTTGGCCCTTTGGTTGCTTTAGTCCAGTCGGACACCTGTCTTTGATTAGCCCTGTAGATTTTATCATGTATCCCTATTCTTGACTGTGCCTGATGATTTGATCTATATACCGCATGATTGTTCAATAGACATTGATTCCTTAGACACACTATATACATCTGCTTGTCAGTGTTCATATCTTGATTATATCTGATGAGTTCATCTATATGCCATATGATTTTCCTGATAGACAGTGATTCTTTAGACACAGCATGTACACCTGCTCATCAGCTTTTATATTCTAGTACATAGATGTCAGGATCGGATTTTACCTGCTATTTCCTTTCATCTGTGATGTTTGCTTGATATTCAGATATGCATGATAGATCTTGATCGATATGATAGATGATTTCCCTGTTGGGATCTCGGCTTATTGCCGACTACCCAGTCATTAGACCGTGAGCTTGAGCATAGCATGATGACTACCACGCACGCTGTACGTCACGTACACTGACGGTTTGGCCACCGTCACAGTATTCTTTACCGGTAAAGTGGTCTAGAGGAAGGACCCATGAGCCCCCAGATAGGCACCAGTGGGTGCGGGGTTATGTCAGCCAGATAGGTGCCAGATCAGTGGTATGAGCCTGAGGTCCTCGTGACCAATAATGGCATCGATTGGGTACTTTAGTTCTTTTGTTGACGCATTATTCTTATCTTGCACTGTTATTGATAGATATCTTACCCTGTACCCTTACTGCTCAGTTTATGATTGATTATCTCATTTATATCCAGATTTCTTGTATTACTTACCTGCAGTCCTTATGCTTGATTATTATAGCTATACATTGATTTCCAGCATTTATTACCTGCAGTTTCATTACCCTTGATTATCTGCCTATTCAGTTATCTGTGGATTTATGTTGATTATCAGTAGATCTTATTTGTTATTCAGCTTTACCCTATGATCTTTACTATCCGCAGATTATTGTACCCAGTAGGTACGATTAGCTATTTCTCGGCTCGTCGTGCCCATTGGGATACATGTACAGTGTATCTCACACCCCCTGGGTGACCATTTTTCAGGTCGTTTGGTAGAGGGGTGTCGGGACGATCCAGTGAGGCTGTCACGATAGAGCTGTCCCCCTGATGAGATAGATTGATGATTGAGATCCCGATGATTTGTAGCTGACTCTTGTTTATACCATTTCAGCTTCCAGTTTATTTAGCTATTTCAGATTATTGTTGCATGATTATTTGGAATATCCTTATTGATTATTCATTGATTAGTTAGATGTTGATTGATCTCTGATGGATGATTGGATTAGCCTAGCCGTGCATGTATAGGGGATTCCCTATATGTGTGGCGGTCTGTTACGCCCGTTTTACGAACTCTGATTATTTAAAAAAAAAAAAAAAATTTCAGGCCTGATTTTAAAAACTCGGGGCGTGACATCTACACTCCTTTGTAAACAGTTCCTTATTTTTCAGGAGTATTTACAGTACCTTTTTTTTTTTTTTTTTTTTTTTTTCTAAAGAATGTATTGAAATAGTACCCCTCAAATTTCATATTTTTTATTTTTTATTTGCCCCTATTATATTTGGTTGAAATTTATCAAATATGTTAACAGGCTCTTCCACTCAAGAAAGTTACAAATTAGTAAGTAGTTATTCTCAACATGATTTTGTAAAGCTTTAAAATAGGAAGAAAATTATTCATTTAAATTTATGAAAAATATAATAAAACTCATAGGTGGATATAAAAAGGCAATAAATTATTTATTTATTTTTTACTCAAAAGTCATTAAATGATGCACTATCTTATTGTGGTTAGCACTAGCGTTATCTAGTGTGTTATGAAAGTTAAATTCTCAAATAATATATATGAAGGTTAATAGTTTTTTTAAAAAAAATGTTAAAATGTATCCTGAATATTATTTAAATTTTTATTTTTTGGTAAATGAGCAAAGCTTGTCTTACAATCCTTAAAAAGGAGTGTAATCTTACTACTTCCATCATCTAACGTTCACCTTTTTCCAACTTGTCTTGTCCAATTTTTTTTTCCTCTTTTGAACTCGAGAAAGAAAAAAAGTGAATTAAACCCTAGAACCCTGGATTACAAATATTAAATCTTATGGACATAGCATTTCTCTTTTTTTATTTGATTTACAATTCTCAACTAACAAATTATTTTATTTACGTTCTTTTATTAGTAATTTTTTAAAAAAATTAGAATCAAACGGCCACACATGATCAGAAATTGCTCTAGTAAAAAGAAAGAAAAGAAAGTAGAATTGCTCGAAACTAAAGCATCACAGGACTCATAGTTAGAAACAAAAATTCATCCATTTACGGACTGAAGTGTAACGAGCCTCATAGTTTGAGGACCAAAAATGTAATTATCATTATATTTTGAGTAATACTATAAAAAATAAATACCACTAGTATATTTTTTTTTGAATATATATTTTACATTTCTTTCATTTAATGAGTGAAAGGTCACTACTTCATCTATAGTAAAATTACTGGTGAAAATATTAACGCGTTTGATTAATGATGAAAACAGTAAATTTTATTTTTTTAAAATAAGCTGGTATAAAATTAAAATTACTGTTTCAGTTATTTTTTTCTAAAACAAGCTTGTTTTCACTTGAGAATAAAATTAATTAAAATAAATATAATTTTAATTATTATATTAACTTTTTAATTAATTTAATATTTTGACTAATCTACTTATTTTATTAACTAATTATCTAACTATTAAATAACTAACTAATTAATTTATTAAATTATTCATAGTTAATTAAATTATTTATTAACTATACTCATTATTGTTAATTATTTTATCAATTAATATTTAGAATAATCTAACCATAGTTAATTAAATAAGTTAAATTATTATTTAATTAATATTTTTATATTAATTAAATAGATAAAATATTATTATTTTAAAATTATAATTACTTTTATTTTTTTTTGCTACTTCAATCTAATTATTTAAATATTATTTTATTTATTTATTTTATTTCTACTTATTTTTAAATTTATATTTATTTTTGAAATAAATTGTTCTAGTTTATTGTTTATAGCCGAACCAAAAGCAGCAGCTCAATGCCCTTTTCTTTATCCACTAGGTGACAATAATTACTATTTTCATTCGCAGTCAAATGCGTTTGGCAAACAAAATTAGAACAAGATTTTATTGAGCTGCCAATAATTTGGCCCCAGTGCAGCGGTGGCGTGGGTCAAGAAACGCGACCTTGGGTGATTAATTATTCGAGTTGAGGACTGGGGCGTGGAATCTCAAAGAAGGCGGCGAAACCTCTGGTGTGAAATTCACGCGTAATAATAAGTCTTCCCCAACCTATGTGCTCTTTGTCTTTTCTTTATTTATACCTGCTACCCAACAAGTGATTGTTTTCATATTCTCTATATTTCCTCATGCTCTATCTTTTGCACTCCAAGTGTTTGATGAATTGCCTGAGTAGTAGTAGTACTAGTAGTAATGGTGAAGTATCAATTGCTTTCGAATGTTAAATACGAGACTAGTTGTCCAGTGATGAGTTAGAACAAAAGAGACGCGCGCGCAACAGAAGCTTAATTTCGAGTTCTTTTTTAATTTCTTGGTGCAGGACTTTAGTAATGTTACGTATAACACTCATATATATATATATTTATTTATATATATTTCTCTCAATTCTTTCAGGAATATAACAAGAGTAAAGTTTTGTTCTTCTATTTTCTTGGTGCAGGATTAGCTAGAGAAAGACTCCATGTATTGCATGTTTTTTTTCTATGTGGTGCAGGAGGATAAGCTACCACGCCAAAGCTCAATCCGATGCTCCCACGCGATCCATGAGCTCGAACTCCCCCAAGGCGTGAGTTTTACAGAGAGAGAGAGAGAGAGAGAGAGAGAGAGAGAGAGGGAGAGCGAAAGACGGAGACTATTATGTGAGGTACAATTTTGGCGTGAACCTATTAGACCAATTTGATTTGAATAATTTATGTCTATATACAAGTTGATTTTGGTCATAATATATTAAATCTAAGAAGTTTTGGATGATTTTCTAGCGTAAACGCTTGAATTATGATTTTTAGACAAAACAAGTTGGATTTGCATATTGGGTTAGAAAAATGCCCGATGATTCAAAATGGGTCAAATTGATGGGTTATTATATGCATTGGAAGAAGTGGATTTATTTAAGAATAAATTTCAAATTGGTCTCGTATGGTATAGCTTATTTTTATTTTATCATCCTCCTAGTTAAAAAAGTTTCACTTTGCCTTCTTATGATTTAGTTTATTTTTACTTTGGCACTCTATGGTTTAAAAAAAATCACTTTGCCTCCATGTAGTTTAGCATATATTTTACTTTGCTACTTTATTGTTCTTTCAAAATTTTTACTTTACCACCCTATTTTGATATAGAATTTTTTACCAAAATAAAAATTAAATCACAATAATGCAAATTAAGTTAAACTTTTTGAATCATGGGCGTAAAGTAAAACTGAGTGAAACCACTGGGAGGTAATTTGAAGTTTATCTCTTATTTAATTAGATGAATTGAATGATCATATCAATATTACACTAATTGAGCTATCCAATTAAATAAATCATAACTCAAATAGGTCAATTTTGGGTTGACTATTTATGTTCAAAAAGTTAAAATAATGACAAATCACATTCTTTCTAATTGAATTTTAACTTTGATCATCCAACTTCAATTTATTAAGATTTTTGTTTAAAATTTTATAGTTTATTATATTCAAGTCTACAAATCAATTTAATTGGTCGGCTAGTAACGTGTTGCTGATATAACAGTGATGTAGCTGTATTATAGCTAATGATATAAAAATAACTATAATATTATTTTATTATCACATCAACGTCAAATCATTATTTAACCATCTTCATTGGATCATGAAACTCGACTGCAATAAATTAGGGAGTTTGAGTTTAAAATTATAAATAATTAAAATTGTACTACTAAAGTTGTGCTTTTCATTTTAAATAATCTATAGTTGTGGGTATTCTACGAAAGATTAAACATCTTGCTTTCACTTTCACTATGTGTACATCCCAAAAAGGGTATACATCATACATCCAGAAAAGAATGTACATCATACATCCCGAACTATGCTACGTGTACATTTCGTAAGGGGTGTATATCATACATCCCATCCATCCAAGGGTGGGGACTTAGCTACCGGTTACTTCGAAGTAACCGATAGAATTCACCACACTCTTGGATGGGTAGAATGTATGATACACAACTCATTTGAAATGTACACTTAGTATTTTCCTTTACTTTTTCTTTGTCAAAGCAGTGAGTAATTATTGCTTGCATCGTGTGTAGAAGTACATCTTATACACCGTGCTCCTAAAATTTATAATAAAAATTATAAAATTTATATATAATTTATTAAATATGTTTTATAATAATTTAAAATGTCTTTATATCATGTATTATAAAATTTAGATAATTTTTTAATAAGTCGAGCAATGATTATTTTTAGATCGTGATTTTTAGATTACTTGATCCAATTTACATGTTGTACCATTATACCTAGTAGGTAATTTTTTTTGTCACAATACTTGAAAAGATTATCTGATTTGTAAAGCTTAATCTGATTTGTAAAGCAATAGATGAACAAAAGTATCCTTGAGATTAGTACGGATGAGTGCACAACCCGTTTAACCGGTCACTTCAAATATTTTGTATTGTTAGATTAAAGTATATAAGCCGTGGTGGTAAGAGAGTGACATTAAAATTGATGTATAGAAGCATCTCTCTTTATCATAATATATAATAAATAAAAATAATACTAAAATACAGGGTAATATCCGAAACATTTTTATCTACAGGCTCCTTTAGTTTACATTTTAAAAAGATAATTTATGCAGAATTAATTTTAATTTAGAGAATTGATTTTAATTAAAAGTTGTACATTGTTTGGCTGAATTTAAATTAAAGGTGATTTTTCTGAAATAATTTTGTAAAGCTGTTTACAAATAATAATTTTTTTTTTTCTAAATTTTGCTTTAAAATAATTTAAATTTTAAATGTGCACAACAAACTTAAAATTTAAATTTTGAATTTTGAATTCTAACTTTTGATTTTCAATTTCAAAATTTTAAAATAAACTTAAAATTTGAAAATTTATAATTTATAATTTTCATTTTTATAATTTAAAACTTTAAAATTTAAAATTTAAAAATTCAAAA
This sequence comes from Tillandsia fasciculata, assembly GCA_029168755.2. Taxonomy (NCBI): domain Eukaryota; kingdom Viridiplantae; phylum Streptophyta; class Magnoliopsida; order Poales; family Bromeliaceae; genus Tillandsia; species Tillandsia fasciculata. The sequence goes on from CM054936.1 coordinate 15,559,206, forward strand.
TTAAATTTGAAATTTTAAAATTTTAAAATTTTAAAATTTGAATTTTAAAAATTCAGAATTTGTAATTTGAAAATTAAAACTTATAATTTTAAATTTCAAATTTTAAATTTTAAATTTTAAATTTTAAATTTTTAGAATTTCAAATTTTTAATTTTATCTTAAATTCTAAATTTAAAATTTAAAATTTTGAAATTTAAATTTGAGATTTGAAATTTAATCTCTAAATTTAAAATTTAAAATTTTGAAATCTATAATTTAAAAGTTAAATTTTAAAATATAAAATATAAAATATAAAATTAAAAATTTAAATTTAAATTTAAATTTCAAATTTTAAATCAAAATAAAAATTTAAAATTTGTGTTTAAAATCAGTATTAGGTTTTAAGAAGTACCTATTTAGTTGTTTTTTATTTTGGATTCTGAAAATAAAAAAAGTGATTCTAAAAATTAGAATAAAATGCTCAAAAGTGGGCATATTTATGAGCCAAACATCCTATTAAGCCAAAAATCTCTTTTAAACCTAAAAATTACTTTTCAATAGCTACACCAAACATCCCCTATTTAAAAATAAAGTGGGTATATTTATGTGACTCACTTTATTTAATACAGTTTTGAATTATTAAATATTTTCTAAAATAACAAACAAGATTCATAAATTTTTTGGATTAAATATTTCAAAAATAATTTTTTGACAGAATATTATTATTATTTTTTATCTTGTTTAGTTTCTAAAGAAAATAAAATTTTCTTAACATTTTTTAAAATTTTATTTGAAAATAGTTTTTTCATCTTTCAAATTATTTATTAGAAATATAAAACTGTTTTGTTTTGTTTTGTTTTGTTTGTTTTTTTTTTTTTTTTTTTTTTTTTTTTTTTTTTTGTATTTTGAAAAGTAGTTTTTCACCTTTCTTTTCTTGGGGAATCAAATAAAGCAGCCATACTCTATTGCTTTGCCATGCAAAAGTCTCCAAGATTCTAATCTTAGCTTCCTCCATATTAGATGACAGCATTCAAGAACTCATATATGCATTCCTCTAAATTTTTCTTCTTTGCAAGCTGAACATCTCTTTCCTCTTTCTCCAATTTCTGTACTCCTGCAGGACTTTGATCCATTGCCTGAGTAGTGGTGAAGCAGTTGCACTTAGAGCTATCTGGAGGATTATGCTTTAACTTTCATAGGCCAATCAGTGGTGTCGGCAATCATCGAGAATCTCGTTGACACATGCTCATCCTACCTCAAGACGTGCCCGGCAGCCAGCGGCATGCATGACGAGCTCGACCGGCTGCAATACGCCCTTCCGCAGGTCAAGGCAGTCTTGACTGCTGTTGAGGAGGGTGCGCCGGCCATGATGCAGAACGAGGGGCTGGGTATGTGGCTGTGGCAGCTCAGAGACGCCGTGGAGAATTCAGAGGAAGTGCTCGACGAGCTGGAGTACTACGAGCTGGAGAAGATTATACGAGATCGAGATGACAAGGTGCGTGGCAATATTCTCTCTAAATGCAAAACAAAGATTGATAGTTTTATTAAAGGTATCTTTCCCGATGACACACTGGAGAGGTTGAAAGAGGCTGTCAAGGTGTTAAACAAGGTCATTGACCATATGGGGCCATTCATTCAACTTGCTATTGGGTTTTATGGCCCTAGCATTAAGCGTCGGAAGCTCGAGGAAGTCAAGAATGCTCGCGACACTAGCTGCTTGTTAACCGAAAGTGAGGTGCTCGGACGAGACAAGGAGAGGGACACGATAGTCGAATGGCTGATCAAACCGGTAGATGGCGAGTCTGAAGGGCTCACTTTCAATGTCTCTGCTTATACCATTGTTGGTATGGGTGGGCTTGGGAAGACTACTCTTGCCCAACTAATCCATCAAGACAAAAGAGTGCAAAGGTACTTCGACCCGATAATGTGGGTTTGCGTTTCTCAAGACTTCAATGCAGCTACGATAACAAAAAACATTGTAGAAGAAATAAATCATAGAAGTTCTGATCATATGCAGAGTCTAAATGCACTCCATAAGGAACTTAAAGAAAAACTTACGCCGAAGAGGTTTTTGCTTATACTGGATGTTGTTTGGAATGATAGTAATATGTCACAGTGGGAGAAATTGGTTGCTCCTTTGAAATTTGGACAGAGAGGAAGTAAGATTCTTTTGACAACTCGAATGGGTTCAGTTGCTGATATGGCTGCAAGCGTGATGCAATATAAGAGGGAATCATTGGATCTAAATGACTTGGAGGAGAGAGACCGTATGTCACTTTTCAATAAGCATGCGTTTCTTGGTGTGAACCCTGATGATTATAAAAACTTGCAACTAATTGGTGAGCAGATAGTGAAGAAGCTTGGAGGATGCCCGTTGGCAATAAAGGTCATGGGAGGGCTGTTAAACTCCTACATGAATTATGACTACTGGAAAATGGTCTTAAAAGAAGACACTATGACAGTGCTGCAAGAAGAGAATGACATCAAGAAAGTTTTAAAATTAAGCTACGACCATTTACCCATATACTTACAGGTTTGCTTTAGATATTGTAGTATATTTCAAAAGAATTATACATTTACAAGGAAATGGTTGGTCTATATGTGGCTGGGGTCAGGTCTAATATCACAGTCTATTAATGAAAGACGAAGGCCAGAAGATATTGGAGAGGAGTATCTTAATCTTCTGATAAGAAAATCATTTTTTACTAACAAAACCAGTGAATTTTTTGTTATGCATGATCTACTGCATGACCTTGCACGATCTGTTTCTCAAGGGGAATGCATCAGAATAGAAGGTGATGTTGCAAGAATTACTATTCCACAGACAGTTCGACATTTATGTGTTAAAAACATAAATCTTCTTTCCATTAGAGTGATCTCCAAACTTAAGAACTTGCGGACTCTTTTGATAGATGTTGAAAAGAATCATGAGCATAATACAGATCATTTACTTGTGTTTAATGAGGCTCTTTTGATAGATGTTGAAAAGAATCATGAGCATAATACATATCATTTACTTGTGTTTAATGAGGTTATAAAAGGATTTAAAAACTTACGCTTACTGAGCATGAGCGGGAGTTTTGACTTTTATAAAATGGGCGATGCACTTGATAGCTCTGTACACCTCCGCTACCTATCTCTTTGGCCAACAGAGACAACGGTTGGAAGTATCACGGAGTTCCTTCGTCTATCTGTTTATAATCTTTATCACCTACAATTCCTCCAGTTATTTGCTAGTAACATTACTAATCCTGCTGCTATTGATGTTATTGAATGGGATGGTTTGACTAACTTGGTCAACTTGCGTTTATTAAGTGTTCCTATGATAGAAAATGGTCCTAATGTTAGCAAACTACCCTTTATCTGCCAATTAGATGATTTTTTTGTTCGAGATAAGAGTGGTTACAAAATTAGTGAACTAAAGAACCTAAGTGATCTTCGTGATTACATGTGCATTAGAGGGCTTGAAAATGTGAGGACTTCTGAAGAAGCCATGGAGGCCAAGTTGAATGAGAAAGAATATCTCAAATCATTGACATTGAGATGGTCTAAAGGCCGCTCCAATAGTGTAGAGATGGATGAGCAGCTCCTTGATAACCTCTGTCCACATATCAATCTCAAGAGATTGTGTAATGTACCAGATTTTCGGCACATATAATAAATCTAAATAAAAATGGTATGAAATACTATTTTTATGAAAGTTAGAGAAGTGAGGATGATGTGGAAGCGAATTGGGCCGAAATCGGATTAAAAATGAGGGATTTAGAATTTTAATTGAAAAAGTGGGCCCAGATTTTTAGCAGAAAATTTTCAGAGTCAGAAAATTCTGAGAAAATTCTGGGAGCTCCGTAATATTGTTTTAAGGCCACAGTAAAAATTTCGCGTGATTCGGACACCCGGATTGCGAGAACGGGGTCCGCCAGCAATTTTTGATACAGCGAGGCTTTTGGTGACCCAGAAATGGCCAAACTCAGCAAAAATACTTGTAACATATTTCAAATGTAATTACAAGTGAGTTGTAAGCATTTCGAATCGACGCAGAGGCCGTTGAGTCGAAAAGTGAGTTGTAAGTTGAGAATTTGAAGTTTCAAATTCTAAAGCTTAAGTTTGCCGATTTCTGGAAAGTGGCGAAACTCAGCAAAAATGCTTGTAACACATTTCAAATGTAATTACAAGTGGGTTGGAAGCATTTCGAATCGACGAAAAAGCCGTTGAGTCGAAAAGTGAGTTGTAGTTGAAAATCGAAGCTTCAAGCTTGTAAAATTTAAGCCCACGTTCGCCGAATTCGCAAAATGGCGAAATGCGGCGAGAAAAACTTGTAACATGTTTTAAATATGATTACAGTCGAGTTCGGTGCGTTTCGGACCGACGCGAAGGGCGTCGGGTCGAAAAGTGAGTTGAGGCCCAAGGACTTAGCAAAATTCAGAGATTCTGAATTTTGTGATCGTGAAGCCTTTTCGGAGCCCTGTTTCGGAGACTTAGAATAGTCAAAAAATTTAAAAGAAATCGTGGGGTGTCTCACAAAAGTTTTCTGATTAAAAGGGGTGAAAAAACTAAGGTGAGCGATTAAAGGAAAATTGGAGAACGAAGCGAGGAAAAATGCTTCAAGAATTCTGAAACTGCAGTTTTTAACAGCGCAGTTGATCGCGAAGCTTTTTCGGAGCCCTGTTTCAAGGACTCAGAGCAGTCAAAAAATTTAAAAGAAATCGTGGGATGTCTCACAAAAATTTTCTAATTAAAAGGGACGAAGTACCGAGGTGGACGTTTAAAGTAAAATTGGAGAACGAAGCGAAGAAAAATGCTTCAAGAATTCTGAAACTGCAGTTTTTGACAGTGCAGTTGATCGCGAAGCTTTTTCAGGGCTCTCTTTCGAGGGCTTAGAGTAGCCCAAAAATTTAAACAAAATCGTAGAGAGTTTAAGAAAAATTTGTAGATTAAAAGGGAAAAGAAAAATTGCTGTTTCGATTTACCAGTTGACGGCAAAACGCGGAGAAAGAGGGGTATCCGAAATTGTTCCCTGCAGGTGCAAAACTGCAGGATTGAGGGCAGTTTTGGGATTTTCTTTTGTAAGTTGGGGCATTTTGGTAAAATCACCTCTCCCCCCAACCACCACCTGCAGAGATTAAATGCTCTCTCTCTCCCACTTGAACCCACACTCTCTATCTCTCTCCCTCTCTCTTTTCTGCTGGAGCAAGAAAGGAAACGAAAGAGAGAAAGAGAAGGAGAAGAAAGAAGAGGAAAGAAGAAGAAGAAGAAGAAGAAGAAGTAGAGAAGATAATCTCCCTCCTCTCAGTTCTTCAAAATAGGTACTCTTCTCTTCCTCCTTCTCCTCTTTCTTGTGCAGGGAAAGGAAAAAAAAAAAAAATGAAAAAAAAAACTGCTGCTGCTGCTGCTTTGAGCAGCAGCAGGTTTCAGCTGCTTATGCAGCTGAACTAGCTGCATAAGCAGCTGTAAGAGCTGCTGCAGGGCAGCAGCTGTGCAAGCTGCTGCCCAGCAGCAGGAGTTGGTTTGACAAAAAAAAAAAAAAAAAAAAAGAAAGAGGAAAGAAAGAAAAAGAAGAAAGAAAGAAGAAAAAAAAAAAAATTGAAAGGAAAAGAAAAGAAAAGAAGAGAATTTATTTTTCTTCTCTTTCCTTCGATGAGCAAAAATCATAAATTGGGAGAAATTGCTCAAATTGGGTTCTCTCTAATTTTTGAATGTAAATTATGGATTTTGCCAATGTGCGAAATCGGTAAATTGTGGGAATTGCTCAAATTGAGTTTTTTTTCCAAATTTTGGAGCATTTTGGCCCATGGCCAAAGAGAGCGAAATTCTCTTTGGCAACATGTCAAGGGGGGATTGTTCTTCTCCCATTTTTGTAAGCCAATCCAAAAATAGCCTTTTGGGAGGAAATTGATCAAATAGGGATTTTTCCCTTTGTGTTAAAAAGGGGTTTCTAGTTAAATTTTTATGGAATTGTTAGATCGTAAGAATCAATGATTCATGATTCTCCTTTTCTTTTAGGAAAATTTTGGAGATCAAAAGAGCAAAGTTTTGTCTCTTTTAAGAACAAAGAAAAACATCGAGGTGGGGGATTCTTCCGAAAATGGGTGATCTCTCCACTTTTCCTTTGCTTTCTGACCTAGAAGCATGTTAGTAAGTATTTAGGGAATTAATACCATGTATGTGATAATAGGGGCTTAACCCTAAGAGCGGATTATATTAAACCTATTGTAGGTTAAATTGTGCATGAATATAAGAAGTAAAGGATTTATGTGTAGAGTGATCATGTTAGGAAATAACCCTAGAATATTATGTGGATAAAAATAGAGAAAATGCATGATGGTTGTAAGACCTAGAAGAAAACCTAGAATAAGGATTTAATGAGTGGCATGTCAACCTAGGAGTTAATCCTAGAAGAACGAGTGGCATCAACTTAGGAGATAACCTAAGGTTGAATATAGAGTATTTAACATAGAGTTATGAACTCTAGGACAAGTGAAGCATGGAAAAACATAGGGTCAATATACTCTAGGTTAATGTGAAAAAGAGAAAATCATAGAGTTAATAAACTCTAGGGATAATGAAAAGTGGAACTTAGAGTCAATGAACTCTAGGGTGAAAATGATGAGGAGCTAAAAAATAGAGTTAATGAACTCTAGGAATAAGTTGAATGCAATTAGAGCTAATAAACTCTAGGCCAATGTAAAGTAAATGTAGAGTTAATAACTCTAGGCCGATGTAAAGTGAATGTAAAGTTAATAACTCTAGGCCAGGATATTCGAGATGATTAATGTCCTTGTGACATAGTGAAACCTAAGTTTAATTATGAACATAGGGTTGCAAAATGAGAACAAGCAAGTAGGAAGAGTTGAAAAGGGCTAAGAAGCTAAGAAATTGCCAAGTGGCAAGGTTAAGAGAAAATGTGAACAAACAAGATGTTCAATCTAAAATGGTGTTAGAGACACCCAAGTTATCCTAGAGTAAAGAATTTAGGATAAAGAAAGAAAAGTAAAAGAGAAAGCATTGAGGCATGAATGCTAACGGGAGGGTTGAGCATATGTCACTCCCGGGTAGATGAGTGCCAAGGTGCTTTAACTCATCTGAAACCAAAAGTGTAAAGAGAATGTTAAAGAAAAGGTAAACAGGAAAAATAAAGTACATTGGGCCGGGTACTACGGGAGGCGGTGTCACAACCTATTCTTGTTTGATTGGGGTTGTAGGCATCCGTCTTTTGGAACCCTCGGACCCCTTAAAGAAAAGTCTAAATGGCTAATTGGGAGGGTTGAGCATATGTCACTCCCAAGTGAATTAAAGTAAAAAGGGCAAGTTGCCGATGGAGGGTTGAGCAGATTTCACTCCCTAGTGAATGAGTGCCAAGGTGTTGTAAACTCATTCGAGACGAGAGGGTGAGCAGATTTCACTCTCGAGGAAAATGAGTGCCAAGGTGCCTTAAACTCATTTGAGGCAATGAGAAAAGAAAAGAGAAAAAGAAAAGCTATCGATAACCTTGGACTGTCTCGCCTTATGGTAGCATGACTGCCGGGCTGGGGCCTGTTGGGGGCGAGATTTTCCAAGGGGCGAGTAGCTTGAGATTAAAACACAAGAATGTGAAAAGAATAAAGAGGTAATAGAGTGGCCTAGGTGGCCGGATTAACATAACCCTTTTGTAGCGGCATAGTGGCCGAACTTATGGATAGTAGCCCAGAGTGGCACGATTGATAGCAGTGAGTCAGGGAACATACACAGATAGTGTAGATTTATTCATACAGGTTATGATCATGTTAGTCAGCATCTGCAGTTATTTATAGCATAGTTATCTTGCTATCCTGCTTCCATTGGACCAAGTGGTGTAGAACATTCTTTCTCGGTGGTTGAACCCACTGGAAACTTAGTTGTAGTTCTCACACCCCTTGGGTGACTCCCCCCACAGGTACGGGTATGGATGCAGCGATCGTGACGGCTCAGACGCAGACGTCGAGGCATACGACAGGGGCAAGGGCCCAGCAGCATAGAGACCTAGAGGGTCTAGCAGAGGTATCCCTTTTATATATTTCTTGAGTGAACCTTGTATGGTGAGGAAATTATGTAAAAGAATTGTAATAATTTTATTTGCAAGTTCAGGAATGCAAAGTGTAATAAATTTAATTCATGGTTCACTCTTGTATGCTTTCATTTCCGCTTAAACTGGTTGTTTATTAAATGAAAGTTTAAATTTATAGTGATTTTTAGTACTCTGATATTAAGCTTCCGCATACACTTATTGTGTTATTATGGATGTTACCGTTCCTTTCGGGTAGTGAAAAGTCATAATCCGATTGGCGGGTCTGTTGGCGTGCCCGAACCGTACAAATCGGCGGACTCGGGGCGTGACAGACTAGAGTGGTATCAGAGCCTAGGAACAGTCCTAGGTGGTTAGCAACCTTAGGGAGACCCTAGGGATTAGCACGAGAGAGTGTGTGGATTATTGGGCGAAAGTATTTGATTGGTTATTGTTGTTCCCAAAAAGGATATTGGGACTGATCGAGGGCGACGAGCTTTCATTCTTCGGATATTACGTTGGCGGGACAACGTAATGTTGGAGGTGAAAAGGAGTACCCTCTTATACTTTCGCATGATTGGGTCGACGAGCTTCCTTGTTGGTATATAGATTGCGCGATTGCTCAAATGACTAATTTGGGCTGGTTGAACTGTTGTGGTGTGCATATTAGCGATGACACCACATAGGGAGACGCACTTGTCTCGACTCGAGCCACGAGAGGGCTCCGGGTCGAACAAGGTACACGTGCTGCGATAGCAGGTGGCTGCACTTGTTGGTGTGATCCAGCAGCAAAGCAAGCTTCTTGCCGTTAAGCGGGAACTCCCCGCCGACAGGAAGACAGATTCCGACGCCTAAGGGTTGCGTACAAATGACAGTCGGAGCAGATCAATAGGCTCCAGTGACTGATAGCGCAGCAAGCTGAGGCTGCATAAATGACGCATGAGTATACGGCGTTGCCGCATGTAGGGGCAACAGTAGAGCGAGTGGCAGTGGCCGCCGAGCTTTTGTCGGCGCACCCTGCACCTTCAGCAAGAGGGTGTTATAAGCTTGTGTCAGCTAGGTTGCTGGCAAAGTGTGGTAAAGAAGGTCCAGTGAGAGACCGACTCACAGGAGGTTGGTGATCGCTATGTTGCGAGAACCAAGTTAATGTGCCCTAAGGGTTAGGGCAAGAAAGATTTACAGGCCAGGCGGCGGAAAGTTCGCCCTGATGACGGTAGTGACCGTGTGGCATACGATTGTGGCTAGTTGCCGCATAGTGGGGTTAGTGAGGCCTAGAGTAGGCTTCAAGATGCGGGAACCTCTCGAAAGAGCGAGAGTTTTGAGGCGCCGTTCTAATGGACCGGTATAATGGCAAGGATTGCCACCGCAGGGTTTGCGAGTTAATCACCAGAGTTGGTGGACAGTTATTCGTGGTGCCTCAACCTAGTTGGGGGAGGTGTACAGGAGTCATACGCGTGTATAAGCAAGTTGCTTAACACTAGATATTTGCGAGTTAGCATTGGGGCGCTGGATGCCCAACTGTTTGGGTGCTCATGGAGCACAAGTATCATTTAGCCAGAGAGAGCTGATTAGGTGGCGTGTAGCCTTTGCCCAGTGTGGCCAGAGTGGATAGAGAGTTCGGGTCGTGGATTGACGACTAGTTGTTGGTTTTGCTCAGTGAGCGTAGTGGTCGCGTGGCGACGATTAGCGGGTTCGCTTGGGGACGATCCGTGCCTGGACCATGTTTGTGGACTGTGGGCCTGTAGCCCAGTGGGCAGGCGCAGCCGGCTGTGAGAGACAGCGGCCCGAGACCTGAGGCGGGGCATGATAGAGATTTGGTCTGGGCGGTAGTCCGAGCGATGACCCGGGATGTGGAATGCCACGTGTGAGCCTTGAGGCTGTTTGTACACTGAGAGTGTGGATGTGACCAGGCCGTAGTGCTAGTGGTGATTGAGGTACTGTAGCTCCTAGTGGGAGTGTTGGTGTAGTAATCCTAAGTGAGGATCTACCCATATTACGATTGGACCTGCGTGCTAGCGAGAGCCATTGCACAGTGCTGGACTAGCTTTGGGCTATAGGCCCTATTGGACCATGTGTAGTAACCATAATTTTTAAAATCCAAATTTAAGTTTAAAATAATTTTCAAAATTATTTAAATAGTAAAAATGGGTAATTAGTGGGTCAATAGTGGCCCAAAAATACCGACTTTCGATCGGAGTCTGATATGGAAAATCCGAGATCACCATTGCGATCGTCTCGTCGAAACATAGAAGTTTCATATTCATATGTTTTCGATCTGACGGTCGGATCTTCCAGAAATCAGAAATCAAAAAGTAGGGCCCGCGACTTAAAGTGAATAGTAAACCTCCGATTTTTAATCCCCCGCGAGCACTAACGGCCGATCCACTGTTTTAAAAGATAGCATAGGAGTATGAGTAATGGATTCTAGCTATTTTCGACGTTCTGGACGCAATGGCACTGTCGGCTTTCGCGTTTGGCGACCCGGGTGCATCGAAGTGCGTGCAACACACTGTAAACTGTCGAACTTAATGGAACAGTTTTTTTATCCGAGCATCAAACGAACAAAACAAATACGCTACTTGATAGGTCTCGACGAGCCGGACGTCGTGGCGAAGTCCGTTTCGCAAAACGACGATCGGATTGCCTCAGAGTGCGTGAAAAACACCTCAAATGGACTAATTTGTAAGAAACCTTAGTATTTTAAGTATTAATAAATATGGGACTTAATCTATAGGGTCCTAGGTGCATTTTGTACCAACAATTGAGAACTCGGATGACCTAAGTTAGTGTGAACCCGGTTTGAGGAGATTTGCTCAAGGGATCTTACATTTAATTTGAACTTGCCTCTTGGTCTCCTTGGATCCAAATACGAGGAGTCATGTTGGGACTCAAGCACCATTTAGTTCCCTGCCATCTCCAGACCAAGCCCCGAGGGTAGAGAAGCCAAGAGAACACAACCCTTAGAGAGATAATCCGAGAGGGAGTGAGAGAAAGAAGAAAGTTGGACCAAAGTTTTCCTAAGTTTGATCTGGAGTGTTCCGAGGTGTCTGTGGACCTCCTGGGTGTTGCTGTGGCCGCGCGAAGGAGGGGAGAAGGAAACCGCTACTTCATCTTCCCCGAAATCGGCTAAAGTGAGTTTTCCCAAGCCATGTTTGTTTTCTAGCCCGAGACCCTTAGAAGTAATTTCCCTAGGTCCCCAAGTTGTTCCCTGCCAAGTCCCAGGGTTCCATGCATGTTGCATGGCCGGCGGGAGCAAGTTCTTGCCGGAGTTGTAGGTTAGATCCGCCGCGGCCGTTCTCTTCAAACAATGGACCAAAACGGGCCAAATTTGGAGGGATTGGACTGTAGGATATGTAGATTATTTATACAAAATTTTAGCATATATGGTTGAGTATTTTGGGAGAAAATCTTTGCCCTAGCTTTTCCGATTTTGTGCATGTGGCCGAGCTTCGTGCTCCGGCGCCGGCAAGCTTCTCCGACGTCGGCCACATGCCCAGAAATACTCACGGGACAGAGGGAAGTCTATCCATGCCATGCATGGCTTCCAGCATCTTAAAAACCAAGATGCCCATGGCTAGGCCGAGCTCGAAGCCATTAATGGCGGCCGGCCATCCGGCGACTTCCAACGGCGGGGACAAGGCTAGACCTTCCTAAAAGCTTTCTAGGAAGCTTGTAGTGCTGTCCCTTGCACCTTAAAATCAACAATTACAAAGTTGCCATTGTTGGTGAGAGCTCCAAACCGAGCTCTTGGCTCCGCCGCGCCGCCGCCGTGTTTGTTGCCGGCCACAGATACGAAAGTTTCCCGAGGGATTAGCACCTGTTGGTGCTTTTGGTGTGGTCCCAGAACCTCTGGATGAGTGATCACGAATTTCAAAGCTATGGCCTCCATCTTCTCCCGAGCTCCGGCCAACCCGAGGGTGTTGGGCCGAAACCAAAATGATGGAATGTTCCTGCACCTCCAAGGATAGTTCCATCCAAGTTGTATGCCCTCTAGTCCAGTATTTGCAGAGAACTAAGCTTGGGAATGTTGTATGTAAGTGTATACAATTGGTGCTCAGCACCTGTTTGTGGAAATGCCACAGTGAAGATTTTGATGGAATTTGGCTGAGGTGTAAATAGGAAAGTTGTTCTAAATGGTCCCCTGAGCTCTGTGCTCACTTCAGATCAAACAGGATCTGTGTGGATTAATATTTGGGGCAATGTGAACCTTTGAACAAAGTTGGCTTTGTTCTGCTTGAACCAGCACCTGGGTTCCAACCCAGGGTGAGCACTGTGATCCTAGCATTTTGTAGATCAACTTTGATATGTAAAGTTTTTATGTTTTGAAGTTTGGATTAAAAGATATAGTTAAATCAACCTAAAAACTATATGTTGGAACAAAACTAAGTTCTAGGCTGTTTGCGAAGCCGCGACAGAGTATTCCTGGCTAATTTGGGTCACTGGACGCGATTGCTCGTGTTAGATTTAGGTTTTGAAGTCGCGAAGAAGCAAAATTACAAATAGGCTATGTTAGTAAAGTAATTTATCGCCCGAAGTTTGCCTCCGGGTTCCGTGCTGCCGCAAATTGGTGAGCACGGTGTTCAGCAAGATAAATGTCACCTGCTGGAAGTGACGGTTCGTTAAAATGAATCTTCAGTTGAAAGAACGAGCGAAAACAGTGCTAAAAAGATTATGTTGGTCTAAGTGTGATTGTCAAACACTAATGTTAAGCAAATAAAAAGGTTTAAGTTGACTTGAATTAAGTTAGAATTAAAGTTGTTCCCTCATCAATATGTTCGATTCAGGTATACCCAGTTGCATCTGGTTTTGAGCATACAGAGTTACAGATCAATCGCTTGCGATTTGACAGGTGGGTTTATCTTCGGTCCGGGCTTTATCATTTCGGCCCTCTGGGGTATAGTACTGGTTGGACCCCTGTTCTTGTAGCCTAGTTGATATTTGAGCCTGCCTTCTTTTTGATCAGTTTCATTCTGCTATATGCTGAGTTATGATCCTTATCTGCAAAATTGATTATATGATACCTTGCATGATTGATCTTTAGTTGCTTCCAGTTATTGTGACTTTATTCCTGGACATTTGCCATGCCTGATTGGTCATTAACTAGCTTGCACAATTATACTTGATTATCAGTATATCCTGATTCATGCTCTAGTAGTTGTTGATGATATTCTGCATATGATTGAGATTGATTCTACATTGTACCCTTATTGGGGTTTTGGTCATTTGCTAGTTGCATACCTGATTATCAGTTCTCCCTGATTATATCTGATCCATGCTATAGTAGTTGATGATTATTCCTGCATATGAGTTGAGATTCAGTTGATTCTGATATTGCATCTTTGATTGGATTAGTTGATGATTATTCCTGTATGTGAGTTGAGATTCAGTTCATTCTGTTATTGCATTCCTGTTGGAATTGTTCTGGCTATATTGTTTCAGCATCAGCATTGTGATCACCACTGCTCCCGCTTTCAGTCACGTACACCGACGGTTTGGCCACCGTCATGGTGTTCTTTACCGGTAAAGGGTCTGATCGACCCGTGAGCCCAGCATCTGTGAGTGCGTGGGTTATGATAGCATGTTAGCCTGAGGTTCTATGAGACCAATAGTGGCATCGCCTGAGGTTCTGTGAGACCAATAGTGGCATTTGGCTGAGGTTCTGTGAGACCGAAAGTGGTATTTAGCCTGAGGTTCTGTGAGACCAATAGTGGCATTGCCTGAGGTTCTGTGAGACCGATAGTGGCATTAGATTGGGTTACTTTACTATTTCAGTTATTGATGCATATGTTGTTTCCGTCACATCTCTTTGATTAACTGATTTGATTTCTTGTTATCAGCCTATACATGATTGAGATGTTATATGATGCTTTTAATTTCAGTTCCATGATTATATATATCTGATTATCCTAACCCCTGATTATTACTATCCTCTAGTATTGTATACCAGTAGGTACGATCTGCTATTTCTCGGCTCGTCGTGCCCACTGGGATACACTCCGGTGTGTCTCACACCCTCGGGTGACTGTTTTTCAGGTCGAGCGGGTGTTGGGATGTCGGGACGTTTTGGTGAGGTTATCGAGATAGCTTCGACCCCTGGACAGCCGTTATCTTTGTATTAGCAACTGTCAAAAAGGGAAATGGTAATATAATTGTAATGTTTATTTTATATTTGTACGTAGTTAGTTTACTCTGATGTGGTTGTAAGCTTAGCCGTGCATATGTAGAAAAGGCTCAATCCCAAGGGGGATTGGGACTCTTCTATATATGTGGCGGTCTGTCATGCCCTGACTGTTTTTGCAACTCTGATTTAAAAAAAAAAAAAAAAAATTTAGACCGGTTTTTAAACTCGGGGCGTGACACCATGGTCTGTGAATCCATTAGTAGTCCGAGATATCGGGTTAGCTGATAACCCATGGACTTTGAGCGCTAGTAGCGTGTGAGATAGTTGAGGACTCGTGGATTGGCTTTTGCCCTCCACATTAGGCAGCCGAGCGATCGGAAAGAAAATACGGTAAATGTAATTAGTTGCAGATGCAACCTCATTATGAAAAGAATGATGGCGGAATTAAAGTGAAAATTTCGCAAGTAAAAACTGAGTCATTCGTGGCAATCGAGAGAGCAAGTGCTCAGCTGTGTCTTTCGCCTACTTAGTGAAAATGGCCAGACATCAGGTTTGAGATTTCCCCTGGTTGGAAATGGGGATCCACGAATGAGCTGTTCGTGTAGTTTTGGTGAGCCCAGCGTTTAGGGGCATAATCCCTCTTATTCGATCAATTTTGAATTGAGATGCGATTTAAGTTTCGCGGACGAAACTCTTTTGAGGGGGGTAGAATGTAATGTACCGGATTTTCGGCACATATAATAAATCTAAATAAAAATGGTATGAAATACTATTTTTATGAAAGTTAGAGAAGTGAGGATGATGTGGAAGCGAATTGGGCCGAAATCGGATTAAAAATGAGGGATTTAGAATTTTAATTGAAAAAGTGGGCCCAGATTTTTAGCAGAAAATTTTCAGAGTCAGAAAATTCTGGGAGCTCCGTAATATTGTTTTAAGGCCACAGTAAAAATTTCGCGTTGATCGGGCACCCGGATTGCGAGAACGGGGTCCGCCAGCGATTTTTGATACAGCGAGGCTTTTGGTGACCCAGAAATGGCCAAACTTAGCAAAAATACTTGTAACATATTTCAAATATAATTACAAGTGAGTTATAAGCATTTCGAATCGACGCAGAGGCCGTTGAGTCGAAAAGTGAGTTGTAAGTTGAGAATTTGAAGTTTCAAATTCTAAAGCTTAAGTTTGCCGATTTCTGGAAAGTGGCGAAACTCAGCAAAAATGCTTGTAACACATTTCAAATGTAATTACAAGTGGGTTGGAAGCATTTCGAATCGACGAAAAAGCCGTTGAGTCGAAAAGTGAGTTGTAGTTGAAAATCGAAGCTTCAAGCTTGTAAATTTAAGCCCACGTTCGCCGAATTCGCAAAATGGCGAAATGCGGCGAGAAGACTTGTAACATGTTTTAAATATGATTACAGTCGAGTTCGGTGCGTTTCGGACCGACGCGAAGGGCGTCGGGTCGAAAAGTGAGTTGAGGCCCAAGGACTTAGCAAAATTCAGAGATTCTGAATTTTGTGATCGTGAAGCCTTTTCGGAGCCCTGTTTCGGAGACTTAGAATAGTCAAAAAATTTAAAAGAAATCGTGGGGTGTCTCACAAAAGTTTTCTGATTAAAAGGGGTGAAAAAACTAAGGTGAGCGATTAAAGGAAAATTGGAGAACGAAGCGAGGAAAATGCTTCAAGAATTCTGAAACTGCAGTTTTTAACAGCGCAGTTGATCGCGAAGCTTTTTCGGAGCCCTGTTTCAAGGACTCAGAGTAGTCAAAAAATTTAAAAGAAATCGTGGAATGTCTCACAAAAATTTGCTAATTAAAAGGGGCGAAGTACCGAGGTGGGCGATTAAAGGAAAATTGGAGAACGAAGTGAAGAAAAATGCTTCAAGAATTCTGAAACTGCAGTTTTTGACAGTGCAGTTGATCGCGAAGCTTTTTCGGGGCTCTCTTTCGAGGGCTTAGAGTAGCCCAAAAATTTAAACAAAATCGTGGAGAGTTTAAGAAAAATTTGTAGATTAAAAGGGAAAAGAAAAATTGCTGTTTCGATTTACCAGTGACGGCAAAACGCGGAGAAAGAGGGGTATCCGAAATTGTTCCCTGCAGGTGCAAAACTGCAGGATTGAGGGCAGTTTTGGGATTTTCTTTTGTAAGTTGGGGCATTTTGGTAAAATCACCTCTCCCCCCAACCACCACCTGCAGAGATTAAATGCTCTCTCTCTCCCACTTGAACCCACACTCTCTCTCTCTCTCCCTCTCTCTTTTCTGCTGGAGCAAGAAAGGAAACGAAAGAGAGAAAGAGGGAAGGAGAGAAAAAAAGAGAGGATGAGAAGAAAGAAGAAGAAGAAGAAGAAGAAGAAGAAGAAAGAAGAAGTAAGAGAAAGATAATCTCCCTCCTCTCAGTTCTTCAAAATAGGTACTCTTCTCTCCTCCTTCTCCTCTTTCTGTGCAGGGAAAGGAAAAAAAAAAAAAAAAAAAAAAAAAATTGAAAAAAAAAAACTGCTGTGCTGCTGCTTGCAGCAGGTTTCAGATGCTTATGCAGCTGAACTAGCTGCATAAGCAGCTGTAAGAGCTGCTGCAGGGCAGCAGCTGTGCAAGCTGCTGCCCAAGCAGCAGGAGTTGGTTTGACAAAAAAAAAAAAAAAAAAAAAAAAAGGCAAGCGGAAAAAGGAAAGAAAGGAAAAAAAAAAAAGGAAAGAAAAAAGAAAAGAAAACAAAATGGAAATTGAAAGCGAATCGGAAAAAGAAAAGAAGAAATTTATTTTTCTTCTTTTTCCTTGGATGAAGCAAAAATCGGTAAATTGGGGGAAATTGCTCAAATTGGGTTCTCTCCATTTTTTGAATGCAAATTATGGATTTTGCCAATGTGCGAAATCGGTAAATTGTGGGAATTGCTCAAATTGAGTTTTTTTCCAAATTTTGCAGCATTTTGGCCCATGGCCAAAGAGAGCGAATTTCTCTTTGGCAACATGTCAAGGGGGGATTGTTCTTCTCCCATTTTTGTAAGCCAATCCAAAAATAGCCTTTTGGGAGGAAATTGATCAAATAGGGATTTTTTCCTATGTGTTAAAAAGGGATTTCTAGTTAAATTTCTATGGAATTGTTAGATCGTAAGAATCAATGATTCATGATTCTCCTTTTCTTTTAGGAAAATTTTGGAGATCAAAAGAGCAAAGTTTTGTCTCTTTTAAGAACAAAGAAAAACATCGAGGTGGGGGATTCTTCCGAAAATGGGTGATCTCTCCACTTTTTCCTTTGCTTTCTGACCTAGAAGCATGTTAGTAAGTATTTAGGGAATTAATACCATGTATGTGATAATAGGGGCTTAACCCTAAGAGCGGATTATATTAAACCTATTGTAGGTTAAATTGTGCATGAATATAAGAAGTAAAGGATTTATGTGTAGAGTGATCATGTTAGGAAATAACCCTAGAATATTATGTGGATAAAAATAGAGAAAAATGCATGATGGTTGTAAGACCTAGGAGAAAACCTAGAATAAGGATTTAATGAGTGGCATGTCAACCTAGGAGTTAATCCTAGAAGAACGAGTGGCATCAACTTAGGAGATAACCTAAGGTTGAATATAGAGTATTTAACATAGAGTTATGAACTCTAGGACAAGTGAAGCATGGAAAAACATAGGGTCAATGTACTCTAGGTTAATGTGAAAAAGAGAAAATCATAGAGTTAATAAACTCTAGGGATAATGAAAAGTGGAACTTAGAGTCAATGAACTCTAGGGTGAAAATGATGAGGAGCTAAAAAATAGAGTTAATGAACTCTAGGAATAAGTTGAATGCAATTAGAGCTAATAAACTCTAGGCCAATGTAAAGTAAATGTAGAGTTAATAACTCTAGGCCAATGTAAAGTGAATGTAAAGTTAATAACTCTAGGCCAGGATATTCGAGATGATTAATGTCCTTGTGACATAGTGAAACCCTAAGTTTAATTATGAACATAGGGTTGCAAAATGAGAACAAGCAAGTAGGAAGAGTTGAAAAGGGCTAAGAAGCTAAGAAATTGCCAAGTGGCAAGGTTAAGAGAAAATGTGAACAAACAAGATGTTCAATCTAAAATGGTGTTAGAGACACCCAAGTTATCCTAGAGTAAAGAATTTAGGATAAAGAAAGAAAAGTAAAAGAGAAAGCATTGAGGCATGAATGCTAACGGGAGGGTTGAGCATATGTCACTCCCGGGTAGATGAGTGCCAAGGTGCTTTAAACTCATCTGAAACCAAAAGTGTAAAGAGAATGTTAAAGAAAAGGTAAACAGGAAAAATAAAGTACATTGGGCCGGGTACTACGGGAGGCGGTGTCACAACCTGTTCTTGTTTGATTGGGGTTGTAGGCATCCGTCTTTTGGAACCCTCGGACCCCTTAAAGAAAAGTCTAAATGGCTAATTGGGAGGGTTGAGCATATGTCACTCCCAAGTGAATTAAAGTAAAAAGGGCAAGTTGCCGATGGGAGGGTTGAGCAGATTTCACTCCCTAGTGAATGAGTGCCAAGGTGCTGTAAACTCATTCGAGACGAGAGGGTTGAGCAGATTTCACTCTCGAGGAAAATGAGTGCCAAGGTGCCTTAAACTCATTTGAGGCAATGAGAAAAGAAAAGAGAAAAAGAAAAGCTATCGATAACCTTGGACTGTCTCGCCTTATGGTAGCATGACTGCCGGGCTGGGGCCTGTTGGGGCGAGATTTTCCAAGGGGCGAGTAGCTTGAGATTAAAACACAAGAATGTGAAAAGAATAAAGAGGTAATAGAGTGGCCTAGGTGGCCGGATTAACATAACCCTTTTGTAGCGGCATAGTGGCCGAACTTATGGATAGTAGCCCAGAGTGGCACGATTGATAGCAGTGAGTCAGGGAACATACACAGATAGTGTAGATTTATTCATACAGGTTATGATCATGTTAGTCAGCATCTGCAGTTATTTATAGCATAGTTATCTTGCTATCCTGCTTCCATTGGACCAAGTGGTGTAGAACATTCTTTCTCGGTGGTTGAACCCACTGGGAACTCAGTTGTAGTTCTCACACCCCTTGGGTGACTCCCCCCACAGGTACGGGTATGGATGCAGCGATCGTGACGGTTCAGATGCAGACGGCGAGGCATACGACAGGGGCAAGGGCCCAGCAGCATAGAGACCTAGAGGGTCTAGCAGAGGTATCCCTTTTATATATTTCTTGAGTGAACCTTGTATGGTGAGGAAATTATGTAAAAGAATTGTAATAATTTTATTTGCAAGTTCAGGAATGCAAAGTGTAATAAATTTAATTCATGGTTCACTCTTGTATGCTTTCATTTCCGCTTAACTGGTTGTTATTAAATGAAAGTTTAAATTTATAGTGATTTTTAGTACTCTGATATTAAGCTTCCGCATACACTTGTTGTGTTATTATGGATGTTACCGTTCCTTTCGGGTAGTGAAAGGTCATACCCGATTGGCGGGTCTGTTGGCGTGCCCGAACCGTACAAATTGGCGGACTCGGGGCGTGACAGATTAGAGTGGTATCAGAGCCTAGGAATAGTCCTAGGTGGTTAGCAAACCTTAGGGAGACCCTAGGGATTAGCACGAGAGAGTGTGTGGATTATTGGGCGAAAGTATTGGATGGGTTATTGTTGTTCCCAAAAAGGATGTTGGGACTGATCGAGGGTGACGAGCTTTCATTCTTCGGATATTACGTTGGCGGCCGACAACGTAATGTTGGAGATGAAAAGGAGTACCCTCTTATACTTTCGCATGATTGGGTCGACGAGCCTTTTTGTCGGTATATAGACTGCGCGTTGCTCAAACGGCTAAGTTTGGGCTGGTTGTTTCGTTGTGGTGTGCATATTAGCGATGACACCACATAGGGAGACGCATCTGTATTGACTCGAGTCACGAGAGGGCTCGGGGTCAAACGAGGTACACGAGCTGCGATAGCAGGTGACCGCACTTGTTGGTGTGGTCCAGCAGCAGGTCAAGCTTCTTGCCGTCAGCGGAAATTTCCCGCCGACAGGAAGACAAATTCCGACGCCTAAGAGTGGCGTCAGGGTGACAGTCGGAGCAGAACAATAGGCTCCAGTGGCTGATAGCGCAGCAAGCTGAGGCTGCATAAATGACGCATGAGTATACGGCGTCGCCGCATGTAGGGGCGACAGTAGAGAGAGTGGCAGTGGCCGCCGAACTTTTGTCGGCGCACCCTGCACCTTCGGCATAGGGTGTTTTACGCTTGTGTCAGCTGGATTGCTGGCAAAGTGTGGTTAGTAGAGGTCCAGTGAGAGACCGACTCATAAGGTAAATGGTGATCGCTATGTTGCGAGAACCAAGTTTTGTGCCCTAAGGGTTAGGGCAAGAAAGATTTACGGGCCAGGCGGCGTGAGTTCGCCCCTGATGACGGTAGTGACCGTGTGGCGTGTTGATTGTGGCTAGGTTGCCGCATAGTAGGGTTGGTGAGGCCTAGAGTAGGCTTCAAGATGCGAGAACCTCTCGAAAGAGCGAGAGTTTTGAGGCGCCGTTCTAATGGATCGGTATAATGGCAGGGATTGCCACCGCAGGGTTTGCGGGTTAATCACCAGAGTTGGTGAACAGTTATCGTGGTGCCTCAACCCAGTTGGGAGAGGTGTACAGGAGTCGTACGCGTGCTTAAGCAAGTTGCTTAACACTAGATTTTTGCGAGTTAGCGTGGGGGCGTAGGACGCCCAACTGTTTGGGTGCTCATGGAGCACAAGTATCGTTTAGCCAGAGAGAGCTGATTAGGTGGCACATTAGCCTTTGCCCAGTGTGGCCAGAGTTGATAGAGAGTTCGGGTCGTGATTGACGACTAGTTGTTGGTTTTGCTCAGTGAGCATAGTGGTCGCGTGGCGACGATTTGCGGGTTCGCTTGGGGACGATCCGTGCCTGGACCATGTTTGTGGACTGTGGGCCTGTAGCCCAGTGGGCAGGCGCAGTCAGCTGTGAGAGACAGCGGCCCGAGACCTGAGGGCGGGGCATGATAGAGATTTGGTCGGGGCGGTAGTCCGAGCGATGACCCGGGGACGTGGAATGCCACGTGTGAGCATTGAGGCTATTAGTACACTGAGAGTGTGATATGACCAGGCCGTAGAGCTAGTGGTGATTGAGGTACTGTAGCTCCTAGTGGGAGTGTTGGTGTAGTAATCCTAAGTGTGGATCTACCCGTTCGATTGGACCTGCGTGCTAGCGAGAGCCATTGCACAGTGTGGACTAGTTTGGGCTATAGGCCCTATTGGACCGTGGTCTGTGAACCTATTAGTAGTCCGAGATATCGGGTTAGCTGATAACCCGTGGACTTAGAGCACTAGCAGCGTGTGTGATAGTTGAGGACTTGTGGATTGGCCTTTGCCCTCCACATTAGGCAGCGGAGCGACCGGAAAAAATGCGGTAAGTGTAATTGGTTGCAGATGCAACCTCGTTGTGAAAAGAATGATGGCGGAATTAAAGTGGAAATTTCGCAAAAAAACTGGGTCAGTAGTGGCAATCGAGAGAGCAAGTGCTCAGCTGTGTCTTTCGCCTACTTAGTGAAAATGGCCAGACATCAGGTTTGAGATTTCCCCTGGTTGGAAATGGGGATCCACGAATGAGCTGTTCGTGTAGTTTTGGTGAGCCCAGCGTTTAGAGGCATAATCCCTCTTATTCGATCAATTTTGAATTAAGATGCGATTTAAGTTTCGCGGACGAAACTCTTTTAAGGGGGGTAGAATGTAATGTACCGGATTTTCGGCACATATAATAAATCTAAATAAAAATGGTATGAAATACTATTTTTATGAAAGTTAGAGAAGTGAGGATGATGTGGAAGCGAATTGGGCCGAAATCGGATTAAAAATGAGGGATTTAGAATTTTAATTGAAAAAGTGGGCCCAGATTTTTAGCAGAAAATTTTCAGAGTCAGAAAATTCTGAGAAAATTCTGGGAGCTCCGTAATATTGTTTTAAGGCCACAGTAAAAATTTCGCGTTGATCGGACACCCGGATTGCGAGAACGGGGTCCGCCAGCGATTTTTGATACAGCGAGGCTTTTGGTGACCCAGAAATGGCCAAACTCAGCAAAAATACTTGTAACATATTTCAAATGTAATTACAAGTGAGTTGTAAGCATTTCGAATCGACGCAGAGGCCGTTGAGTCGAAAAGTGAGTTGTAAGTTGAGAATTTGAAGTTTCAAATTCTAAAGCTTAAGTTTGCCGATTTCTGGAAAGTGGCGAAACTCAGCAAAAATGCTTGTAACACATTTCAAATGTAATTACAAGTGGGTTGGAAGCATTTCGAATCGACGAAAAAGCCGTTGAGTCGAAAAGTGAGTTGTAGTTGAAAATCGAAGCTTCAAGCTTGTAAAATTTAAGCCCACGTTCGCCGAATTCGCAAAATGGCGAAATGCGGCGAGAAGACTTGTAACATGTTTTAAATATGATTACAGTCGAGTTCGGTGCGTTTCGGACCGACGCGAAGGGCGTCGGGTCGAAAAGTGAGTTGAGGCCCAAGGACTTAGCAAAATTCAGAGATTCTGAATTTTGTGATCGTGAAGCCTTTTCGGAGCCCTGTTTCGGAGACTTAGAATAGTCAAAAAATTTAAAAGAAATCGTGGGGTGTCTCACAAAAGTTTTCTGATTAAAAGGGGTGAAAAAACTAAGGTGAGCGATTAAAGGAAAATTGGAGAACGAAGCGAGGAAAAATGCTTCAAGAATTCTGAAACTGCAGTTTTTAACAGCGCAGTTGATCGCGAAGCTTTTTCGGAGCCCTGTTTCAAGGACTCAGAGTAGTCAAAAAATTTAAAAGAAATCGTGGAATGTCTCACAAAAATTTGCTAATTAAAAGGGGCGAAGTACCGAGGTGGGCGATTAAAGTAAAATTGGAGAACGAAGCGAAGAAAAATGCTTCAAGAATTCTGAAACTGCAGTTTTTGACAGTGCAGTTGATCGCGAAGCTTTTTCGGGGCTCTCTTTCGAGGGCTTAGAGTAGCCCAAAAATTTAAACAAAATCGTGGAGAGTTTAAGAAAAATTTGTAGATTAAAAGGGAAAAGAAAAATTGCTGTTTCGATTTACCAGTTGACGGCAAAACGCGGAGAAAGAGGGGTATCCGAAATTGTTCCCTGCAGGTGCAAAACTGCAGGATTGAGGGCAGTTTTGGGATTTTCTTTTGTAAGTTGGGGCATTTTGGTAAAATCACCTCCTCCCAACCACCACCTGCAGAGATTAAATGCTCTCTCTCTCCCACTTGAACCCACACTCTCTCTCTCTCTCCCTCTCTCTTTTCTGCTGGAGCAAGAAAGGAAACGAAAGAGAGAAAGAGAAGGAGAAGAAAGAAGAGAAAGAAGAAGAAGAAGAAGAAGAAGAAGAAGTAGAGAAGATAATCTCCCTCCTCTCAGTTCTTCAAAATATGTACTCTTCTCTTCCTCCTTCTCCTCTTTCTTGTGCAGGGAAAAAAAAAAAAAAAAAATGAAAAAAAAAACTGCTGCTGCTGCTGCTTGCAGCAGGTTTCAGCTGCTTATGCAGCTGAACTAGCTGCATAAGCAGCTGTAAGAGCTGCTGCAGGGCAGCAGCTGTGCAAGCTGCTGCCCAGCAGCAGGAGTTGGTTTGACAAAAAAAAAAAAAAAAAAAAAAAAAAGAAAGAGGAAAGAAAGAAAAAGAAGAAAGAAAGAAGAAAAAAAAAATTGAAAGGAAAAGAAAAGAAAAGAAGAGAATTTATTTTTCTTCTCTTTCCTTCGATGAGCAAAAATCATAAATTGGGAGAAATTGCTCAAATTGGGTTCTCTCTAATTTTTGAATGCAAATTATGGATTTTGCCAATGTGCGAAATCGGTAAATTGTGGGAATTGCTCAAATTGAGTTTTTTTCCAAATTTTGGAGCATTTTGGCCCATGGCCAAAGAGAGCGAATTTCTCTTTGGCAACATGTCAAGGGGGGATTGTTCTTCTCCCATTTTTGTAAGCCAATCCAAAAATAGCCTTTTGGGAGGAAATTGATCAAATAGGGATTTTTCCCTTTGTGTTAAAAAGGGGTTTCTAGTTAAATTTCTATGGAATTGTTAGATCGTAAGAATCAATGATTCATGATTCTCCTTTTCTTTTAGGAAAATTTTGGAGATCAAAAGAGCAAAGTTTTGTCTCTTTTAAGAACAAAGAAAAACATCGAGGTGGGGGATTCTTCCGAAAATGGGTGATCTCTCCACTTTTTCCTTTGCTTTCTGACCTAGAAGCATGTTAGTAAGTATTTAGGGAATTAATACCATGTATGTGATAATAGGGGCTTAACCCTAAGAGCGGATTATATTAAACCTATTGTAGGTTAAATTGTGCATGAATATAAGAAGTAAAGGATTTATGTGTAGAGTGATCATGTTAGGAAATAACCCTAGAATATTATGTGGATAAAAATAGAGAAAATGCATGATGGTTGTAAGACCTAGGAGAAAACCTAGAATAAGGATTTAATGAGTGGCATGTCAACCTAGGAGTTAATCCTAGAAGAACGAGTGGCATCAACTTAGGAGATAACCTAAGGTTGAATATAGAGTATTTAACATAGAGTTATGAACTCTAGGACAAGTGAAGCATGGAAAAACATAGGGTCAATGTACTCTAGGTTAATGTGAAAAAGAGAAAATCATAGAGTTAATAAACTCTAGGGATAATGAAAAGTGGAACTTAGAGTCAATGAACTCTAGGGTGAAAATGATGAGGAGCTAAAAAATAGAGTTAATGAACTCTAGGAATAAGTTGAATGCAATTAGAGCTAATAAACTCTAGGCCAATGTAAAGTAAATGTAGAGTTAATAACTCTAGGCCAATGTAAAGTGAATGTAAAGTTAATAACTCTAGGCCAGGATATTCGAGATGATTAATGTCCTTGTGACATAGTGAAACCCTAAGTTTAATTATGAACATAGGGTTGCAAAATGAGAACAAGCAAGTAGGAAGAGTTGAAAAGGGCTAAGAAGCTAAGAAATTGCCAAGTGGCAAGGTTAAGAGAAAATGTGAACAAACAAGATGTTCAATCTAAAATGGTGTTAGAGACACCCAAGTTATCCTAGAGTAAAGAATTTAGGATAAAGAAAGAAAAGTAAAAGAGAAAGCATTGAGGCATGAATGCTAACGGGAGGGTTGAGCATATGTCACTCCCGGGTAGATGAGTGCCAAGGTGCTTTAAACTCATCTGAAACCAAAAGTGTAAAGAGAATGTTAAAGAAAAGGTAAACAGGAAAAATAAAGTACATTGGGCCGGGTACTACGGGAGGCGGTGTCACAACCTGTTCTTGTTTGATTGGGGTTGTAGGCATCCGTCTTTTGGAACCCTCGGACCCCTTAAAGAAAAGTCTAAATGGCTAATTGGGAGGGTTGAGCATATGTCACTCCCAAGTGAATTAAAGTAAAAGGGCAAGTTGCCGATGGGAGGGTTGAGCAGATTTCACTCCCTAGTGAATGAGTGCCAAGGTGCTGTAAACTCATTCGAGACGAGAGGGTTGAGCAGATTTCACTCTCGAGGAAAATGAGTGCCAAGGTGCCTTAAACTCATTTGAGGCAATGAGAAAAGAAAAGAGAAAAAGAAAAGCTATCGATAACCTTGGACTGTCTCGCTTTATGGTAGCATGACTGCCGGGCTGGGGCCTGTTGGGGGCGAGATTTTCCAAGGGGCGAGTAGCTTGAGATTAAAACACAAGAATGTGAAAAGAATAAAGAGGTAATAGAGTGGCCTAGGTGGCCGGATTAACATAACCCTTTTGTAGCGGCATAGTGGCCAAACTTATGGATAGTAGCCCAGAGTGGCACGATTGATAGCAGTGAGTCAGGGAACATACACAGATAGTGTAGATTTATTCATACAGGTTATGATCATGTTAGTCAGCATCTGCAGTTATTTATAGCATAGTTATCTTGCTATCCTGCTTCCATTGGACCAAGTGGTGTAGAACATTCTTTCTCGGTGGTTGAACCCACTGGGAACTCAGTTGTAGTTCTCACACCCCTTGGGTGACTCACCCCACAGGTACGGGTATGGATGCAGCGATCGTGACGGCTCAGACGCAGACGTCGAGGCATACGACAGGGGCAAGGGCCCAGCAGCATAGAGACCTAGAGGGTCTAGCAGAGGTATCCCTTTTATATATTTCTTGAGTGAACCTTGTATGGTGAGGAAATTATGTAAAAGAATTGTAATAATTTTATTTGCAAGTTCAGGAATGCAAAGTGTAATAAATTTAATTCATGGTTCACTCTTGTATGCTTTCATTTCCGCTTAAACTGGTTGTTTATTAAATGAAAGTTTAAATTTATAGTGATTTTTAGTACTCTGATATTAAGCTTCCGCATACACTTGTTGTGTTATTATGGATGTTACCGTTCCTTGCGGGTAGTGAAAGGTCATATCCGATTGGCGGGTCTGTTGGCGTGCCCGAACCGTACAAATCGGCGGACTCGGGGCGTGACAGATTGTGTATTGTAGAATACCAAGGTGTTAATTCTCCACATTGGATGTCAGATTTGTTTCTCATCAATTTGACATCCATTGTATTGATGGACTGTAAAGGATGGGAGCACCTCCCACCTCTTGGGCGGTTGCCATTCCTCAATCATCTTCACCTCAATGGACTACATGCAGTAAAGAAAATAGATTCTTCGTTCTTTGGGAGCAGTGGTGGGTGTGCCTTTCCATCATTGAAGGAGCTAGTCTTTGACAACCTGTCAAACTTGGAGGAGTTGATTGGAATAGATGATGGGTGCATGTTTCCTAAACTTCATAAAATGGAAATTACTAGATGCCCTAATTTGATGGGAATTCTTACTCTGCCTTGTCGTCTAAGAGTATTGAGAATTTATAATGCCGGATTGACCGCTCTTCAAGTGATAAATCAAGATTGCCGAAACAGCAATGTAAGTGCTATGTTTTATAAACTTCAAATTACCCACCCTGAGGTTTAGCTCATTTTCACTTTGCCCCCTATGGTTGAAAAAGTTCCACTTTGTCACCCTGTGGTTTTGCTTATTTTCACTTTGCCACTCCGTGGTTCAAAAAGTTTCACTTTGCTCCTGCGTGGTTTAGCGCATTTTTTATTTTGTCATCCTATAAATTTTTAAATATTTTTAATTTGCCACCCTATTTCATATAGAATTTTTTGATGAAATAAAAATTAAACTACGGAATGACAAAGTGAAATTTTTTGGCAAGGTGAAAATGAGCTGAACCATACAGGGACAATTTGAAGTTTACCCTTATATTAAAACACCAATTCTTATTTGAATGGCTGTAATTGTCCGAACTTAATATCATTATATCTTTTCTTTTTGAAACAGCAAGAATATTTTAAGGCTTTGGAAAGTTTAGGCATCCAACAATGTGAGAAGCTCGAATATGTTCCACTAGAGTTCTTTTGGAAATCCAACCCCCTAAGAAACCTGGTTATAATTGGGTGCCCGAAGTTGACAACGCTTGGGATCTCAGACATCCAACTGCCCTCTACACTCAATCGTATCTCTATTGGGTCATGCGGCGACCTTGAAGTGCTTTTGCTCCGGTTATTACCAAATTCGACCTCTTTTACTTTGCTGACATTATGCGATTGTGCAAGCATAACATCCTTTCCGACAGCACAAGTGTGTGCACGGTGGACAATGCTTTACTATTTATCAATAAACAACTGTAAAGAATTTTCATCACTTGGGGGAATACAAGCTCTCGTATCCCTCCGTTGGTTAATAATTAAAGGTTGTGACAAGCTAATTGAAGTTGCCCTGTTGGAGGCTCCGTTCCCAAACGATGTCATCCAAGAGAATGCAATGGACTGCTTTTTGAAGCTTGGTGGACTATCAATTGACCACCATGCACTCCTACTCATGGAGCCATTGAGGAGTCTCTCCTCCATCAGCAGTTTAGTTCTCTATGATGCTTCGCGACTCGCCTCCTTACCTGAGGAATGGCTACTGCAAAATCACTCTGCCCTCAAAGAATTAGACATATGGAATGCATGCTCCCTTCAGTCCCTCCCCCAGAGCATGACACAACTGTGCTCCCTAGAGAGGTTGGCAGTAGGTAATGCTAAACTCATCCAGTCACTTCCAGATCTACCTACTTCACTGCATAGGCTACGCATCACTGGGTGTCACACTGTGTTGAAGGAGCGATGCCAAGAGAATATGGGCCTTGATTGGCCCAAGATTGCCGACATCCCTGAAGT
Source organism: Tillandsia fasciculata (assembly GCA_029168755.2). Taxonomy (NCBI): domain Eukaryota; kingdom Viridiplantae; phylum Streptophyta; class Magnoliopsida; order Poales; family Bromeliaceae; genus Tillandsia; species Tillandsia fasciculata. The sequence continues at coordinate 15,587,479 of CM054936.1, forward strand.
TGATGTGAGGATTGAATTAAAATTTGACAAGGTGATGATGCACATTCTATGTTCACTTCACAACCCTTCATCTCTCGCATGCTATCCTTTGTAATTAATACAATTCATTTTGGTCTTAATTAAGTACATCTCATTCTATGTTATCTCATTTGTTACAGTATTATTACTAAGCCTTTTTGGGGACAATGCGAGAGCAACCAGGTTCAATTTTTAACTTAGCATTCTCAAAAGAATTTTTATTTTCATTTTTTATTTTTTACCCTTACTTTATGATTTTGGATACATAAATGAAAATATATATAGTGCTAATCGTCCCTTATGATTTTTGATTTCCTATGCTCTTGGTCAGGTATGAGTGAAAAAGGCTCTTATTGTAGTCTATCAATTTCATTGCAGTACCAAAGAATGGCTAAAGTCTTGCTGCTTTTGTTCTCCTATTTTATTAGTGCTGGAGCAATATATATCTGACTCTCTATAAGTTGTCTATCAATCTATTTATAGAAATTAAAAGGAAAAAAAAAAAGACTAATGTCTTACTACATGCTTGTGTTCTTCAGTTTTCTTGGTGCAGGATTAGAGTCAAATAGCATGTATTCCTATTTTTTTCTTCTTTTTTTTTGACCTCTCTATAGCCAAAACAACATAATATCTTTAAGAAAGAAATTGCCCTCTTTTGAGGCAGGGAAAATTTTGTTTCTCCTCAATTTATTATAGTCATATATCCTTAAGATAATTTTATGTTTGAATATTTCTGCATAAATAGCAAATCTCATAGCCTGATCATAAGCTTGTGATGATTGAATGAATTAATATTTAAAAAGGTGATGATGCACATTCTATGCTCACTTCACAACCCTTTATCTATCGGCCTTACTACTCTCTGTAATTAATCCAATTCATTTCAATCTTAATGAAGTACATATCTCATTTGATCTTAACATGGTTATCTCATTTGTTACAGGATTCCAGTGATTAGTTATGGGATAACGCAAGGACAGTCAGGTTTGTTTTTAATTAGCATCCTCAATAGAATTTTTAAAATCTGTACTCTTACTTTATGGTTTGGATTCATAATAACTAATAAGGGAATATAGAGAGCTAATTGCCCTTTATAATACACGGTGGTCGCAGGACGGATTAGTCTCGTATAACAAAAAATGTAATGAATATAATATATGTAGTATTTGGATTGCTTTTGAAAGTTAAATATGGCTAGTTGTCCAGTGATTAGTTAGAACATACGAGGAGACGCATGACAAAAGCTTTCAAGTTCTTTTAATTTCTTGGGGCAGGACTATAGTAATGGTATACCACTCCTATATATATATATATATATATATATTTCTCTCAACTCTTTCAGGAGTATAACAAGAGTAAAGTTTTGTTCTTCAATTTTCTTGGTGCATGTAGGACTAGAGAACGACTCCATGTATTGCATGTTCGTTTTTCTATTGCCAAATTAATGTATAATCTTTATGAATGAAATTTACTGTTTGATTCCTGCACAAGTAGCAAATCTCATAGCCTGGTAAGCTTGTTTTGTTTCGTCTATTATCTGTTGATCTTGTTAAGCCTAGTTTAAACATTGATTTCAAATGTGTTTCAAACCCTTTTTTATATATATAGGGTCCGGCTACTATACTATTATGAGTAAAATCTTTTTCCCTTGGATGAAGGAATGTACGGTTAGGATTATAGTAGTCCCCAGGATTTATACTATTTTTCCAACAACCTAGTAAACCCTAGGGGGACAACTATCATCCTAACTGCACATTCCTTCATCCAAGGGTGAAAAAGTTATGAGTACAAAGGAGTTTATACTCATAAGAGTATAGTAGCCCTACGCTATATATATATATATAATATATATATATTATATATATATATATTATATATATATATATATATATATCAGCAGCATAACGAGCACCCTGATTAAGATTGTGAGCTTTTAAATTCAGAATTTTTTTAAAAATTTTCTATCATGTACTATTTTTTTTTTTTTTCCCTCCACAAGACTCTGTTGGACTATTGTTGTTTATCAATCTTTGCACTACACACTTTAGATTTATTTTCTTTTTTCAAAAAGCATCATTAAACTTTCAGTCCCTACATTTTTATCATTAAATGTACTTCTTTAAATATATAGAAGCTTACAACTCTAATAAGAGGTACCGGCTAGATAGACAGGAAAAGCAGAATGAGTCTCCAAGATTGATTTATCAAAAGCTTCCATGCATCAAGTTATTTCAAATGTGTTTTTGGCTATTTTTATGTGTTTTTTTTTTTTTTTTTTTCCTATCAAAATAGGCCGAGTTCATGCTCTAGTATTTTCTACCAGTGTTTTCAAGCTTTGCAAGAATAGATGCAAGTTGATGGAAAGGCCATTTATAAAAATTGAATATTTCAAAGTTTAAGTATTTATAAAAATAGAGACTATTTGTACAATTATGGCAAGAATAAAAGAGACGGGGAGAGAGAGACTGTGTGTGTGCGCGCATGCTTTTTTCTGTTTTTTTTGTCTATAATTTTTTTTTTTTGTCTACAATATGATGTAGTTGTTGAGCTTCTTTGAAGTAGCTAAAACATCTCTGTAATTAATGCAATTCATTTTGGTCTTAACGAACTACATCTCATTTGTTTTAGGATTATTTACACTTTTTATGGATGATGCTTGAACAGCCAGGTTCAATTTTTAACTTAGCATCCTCAAAAGATTTTTTATTTTTTATTTTTATCCTTACTTTATGATTTTGGATACATACAAGGAAATATATATAGTGTTTATAATCACCCCTTATAGTACATGGTGCTCCCCGGACTTACATTTGATTACCCCTATCCATCAATGGAACACTTAGCTTCCACATATGTATTAGAAATTAAATAATTTTTGGTTTCAGTAGCTCTTTGTCATGGATTTCCTATGCTCTTGGTCATGTATCATTTCTAGTTATTAGGCATGACATATCTTACTACATGTTTGTATTGTTCAATTTTTCGGGCACAGGATTAGAGTCAGATTCCATGTATTCCTTTTTATTTTTGCTCTCTCTATAGCCAAAACAATGTTAAATCTTAAAGAAAGAAATTGCCCTCTTATGGGGCAGGGAGGTTAAATGCTTCGATTTTGTTTCTCCTCAGTTTATATTCATATATCCTAAAGATAATTTAGTGCTTGAATATTCCTGCATATATAGCAAATCTCATAGCCGGGTCATTAGCTTGTTTACTTTGTGTCTATTATCTGATGAAGTTGTTCAACATTGTGTTAAAATGTGTTTCAAATTATTATTGTTTTTTTTCTGCAGTATTACAGACACTAGACTACATTTGTGAACTCAATTTCAGCAGTATAAATCATACTTTAAATTTTGTTAAACTTTTTTTAGTTTTTAGTGCAGGTTGTATCGACATTTGAAGTAAATTAGGTGAATGCTCCAACGATAAGATTTTATTGACTCATTGTAAAAGGAAAATGACTGCTACCCCGCAGCAGGCATCAACTTGCCACCAGATCCTGCAGTTTTTTACTTTTATTTCTATTTCCACCTTTTAACAACACTTCAGTTTCATTACATATTGAATATATGAAAAAACCGAAGTGTTACTACTTATGCTCTATGTTTGGTCGTGTAAGAAACGAATTAAAGACTATCGAATTCTCTATAGGAACGTAACAAGACCAAAACAAACTGCATATGTAATCCTATTTTCTTTTTGTTCTCGGTGATGTATGAATTAAAAAGACTCCTATTATTATAGTCTATTGATTTCTTTCTTGTTACGAAAAATGGTTAAAGTTTTACTTCTTTGTGTACGTTCTCCTATTTTTCTTAGTGCAGAATCGGAGTAAGACTACTACATGTAGTCTCTCTCTATATATATAAACATGATGTGTATAAGTGTCTTTAATGTAGCTTAATTTTATTGGTTTTTTTTTTTCACTACTTAATTAGTGTCTTTAATGCAAGCTGAAGGATATTTTGGGTGTCACAAATATTTGAGTGTAAGTAAGGATAATTACATTATAAATTTTAGAGACTGGGATTTGGAGATGTATGTTAAATTAGAGTTCAAAGAGTAAGATAGCAAGACATCACTGTAGTTTTGTTTCTCTCCACTTTATCTGCACAACTAGCAAATCTCTTTGCTTGATGAGCTTGTTTTATTTTATTTACTTTTTCCTATCATCTGATGAAGTTATTGTGCTTCTTTGAAGTGGGCAGAGTATCTCATGTCTAAACATTGCTTCAAAATTCATTTCGAATTATTTTTTTTCTTTACCAGCATAATGAGTATCCAGATTAAAGTTTTGAACTTAATCTCAGTGGTATAAATTAATTATACTTCAAATTTTGTTAAACTTTTTTGAGTTTTTAGTGCTTATCGACTTTTGAAGTAAATTTGGTTGCTGCTCCATTGATATAGCAGGCATCAACTTTTTAATTTCTTTACAGTTTTCAAAAAGAAATTAAATTTCTATATACATTGAAGATAGAAAAGTAAATTCAAAACTGAAAAACAAATTCAGTTTTCAATCTATATAAGTTTGGTTTCGATTTAGATTTTGCGAATGATTCATTTCAGGTTTTTTTTTTGGTCTACACTCCTCTCTGCAGTTCCTTATTTCTTTTTTGAGAGAAGGTAGCATGCTATCGCTTCATTCATTAGGGGTATGAATTTGGCTACAACGGTAGGCAACGGGGCCTAAAAAAAAAAAAAAAAAAAAGTCTACTGTGTCCACCAGGCTAAAAGGTCACGAGCATCTTTGTAGATGGTTCCCGAAGTTTTTTTGTGGTTATCAAAAGTCCTCCTGTTGCGTTCGAGCCATATCGTCCACCATACAGAGCCAATCCCCGCGAGCTCTCTGTCCCGCAGAGAGCCACATCTCTGGCTTACCTCGTTCCAGAGCGCGGCTGCCGTAGGGGGGTAATTGATAGGAGCACCGTTGAGCATAACTTCTTGGAGGATACTTCTGGTGAACTGACAACCCAAAAAGAGGTGATTGACCGTCTCAGGTTTATCGAGGCAAAGGACACAACTGCCTTCCCCACTCCACCCCCATTTTATCAGGTTGTCTTTGGTGCGGACCTTGCCCCTTAGCACTAACCAAAGGAATATTTTTATCTTGAGGGGGACTTTGATCTTCCAGAGTTCCCGAAATCTGAGTTCCGAGACACCGCCGTTCTGGAGGAATAGATAAAGAAATTTCACCGAGAACATCCCGGACTGAGACCATCTCCAGCGAATAACGTCCTTTGAAGGGAGGATGGGTCTGTCCTCGATAACCTCCCTGAGAAGGTTAACTGATACAAGATCAGTCGTGTTGCCAGGGGTGAACCCCCGAAGAATGTAGCTCCACTTCCACTGGTTCGCCCCCCAGCAATCCTTCACACGACATCTCTTCCCTCTGACTGCCTCGAAAATAACCGGGAAGAGAGTTCGAAAGGATGCCTGAGCGGCCCAGATATCCGCCCAAAAGCAGATGTCGTGCCCATCACCAAGTGAGAACATCGTCCCGCATTTAAAGATATCCCTAGTAGTAAGAACGTTGCGCCACCACTGTGAATGTGGTCTGAAGGAGATACCCTTTCTCAACGGCTTCCTCCGACCGTAGTAGATTCCTTGGATAAGAGGTCCCCAGAGGAGAGTCTTGTCCGAGAAGAATCGCCACCACCATTTGGCGAGTAGCGCTACATTCATGTTTTCCAAATTCAGGACCCCCAGTCCACCCTCCGAAGTACTTCTGCAGACGGTCTTCCAGTTAACAAGACAATGTCCTCCATTCACAGATGATAACCCTTTCCAGAAGAAGGCTCTGCGCAGCGCCTCACAGCGTCTGACAACCCACTTAGGGGCTCGGAACATGGATAGGAAGTAAATAGGGAGATTCGCCAGAACAGCGTTCACTAAGACTAACCTACCGCCCTGAGTGTAGTGGTCCAGGATTCCGTACAGTTTATCCCGTGAATCCTTGGTGTGAAACACCTATCATTGGTGTGTTAGGCCCACAGTGCATCAAAGGGATGCTATGGATGGACACAGTGTGGTATTTACTGTTGGTTTGGCCTTCGACTGTATTTGCCGAATTTTAGTGAAGGCTTTGGGCCAAACAGAGGTCGGATTTGGATTCTGCGCGGAAAAACGCTTGAAAACGGCTTTTTACTTGTTAAAATCGGAGTCCGGATACCCAAAAACGAGCTCCCGGAAGTTTTCTGCGCAATTTGGTGCACGGGGGGAGCTGTGGACCGGCCGGGGACACGTGGCGGCTCCTTATTGGGCCGGCGCACGCATCCCAGTCCATGGAACGGGCCGCTGGCGCACCGTGGACCGGCGGGCCACGGGGCAGGCTCCGGTTGGCCCGGTGCAGTGCGCACGGCGCGCGGGATTCTGCGCGGGCAGCTCGGGCAGGCCGGGCAGGTGCGGGGTGTGCGCGGTGCACGGTAGACCGGGGCGCGCCACGTGGCGACCCCGGATTGGCCGGCCCATGTGCGCATGGCGCACGCTGAGCCGCGCGACTGCGTCCGTACGCGCGTGGGCGCGGCAGGCGCGGTGGCGGCCGCTCGACAGCCGTGTCGGGCGGCGGCGGTGCACGCGGCGCCACGTGGCGCCGCACCATAGGGGGGCGCCACCCACCCCAGCTGCTGATTGCGGGGACACGTGGGCGTGCCCGATTGGCCGGGCGCGCTGTCCCCTGTACGGAGGACACGTGTCGAGCTGCGGGCCGGGTCGGACGGGCGCGCGGTCCGACCAGGATCCCGTGCGGGACGGGCCGAAGATGGGCCGGGCTACTGTGCGGGCCCGAAGGATTCGGGCGCCCGAATTCAAGACACAAATGGAATTTTTTCCATTTGTTGAGTGGGCCTATAAATAGGCCTTCCCTCCCTTCCTTTCTCTGCTTTTTTCGAGTGATAGAGAGAGAACCAGAGAGAGTTCGCTGTAGAGAAATTGTACCTCTATTGATTTTCTACCTCGTGGTGCGTTCCCAGATTTTTTGGAAGTTCGACAACGGCGATCCGGATTTTACAGTGTACCTCGGTTTTCCCCCATTTTCGGCCCGTTATCGTCGCATTTCAGTCCGAGAAGTCCCCTGCGCAGTACAGGAGTCCTTTTTCGACGATTTCTTCGCTGGTGTGTTCCTGAGAGGTAGGGCTTCGTTTTCCGTTGGTGGTTTCTCTGGATTCCGATTCCTTGGCATGATTCCCGAGGTGTTTTGACCCCCTCTTTTGCTGTTTGGGTTTTTGGACAGCGGCAACTTCGACGAATTGTTTCTTGGCGTAGGAATATCAGATCGAGGCGATTCAGGAGTCGATTTTGGGGTACTTTTTGCGAGGAACGCAACTGTGATTTTTTTGGGATTTTTGGAGCTCGGGACAGAGGTAAAATTCCTCATTTTGCGTGCTGATTATAAAAACAGCAAAATCTATTTTGGGACTTGTAGTTTTTACACCGTGTGCACTTGTGTGATGTTGTAGGATACTGTTTCAGCTGACGGTGTGCTTAGAGGACAGCGGGATATTTCTTGGAGTGTTGTGCACGCTTTTCGAGGTGGGTGGTTGCGCTTCCCTCTTTGTTGACATGCTCACTAGGAGTAGTAGAGTTCCCCAATTATAAATGTGACAGTTAACTTGTGGTATTTGAACCTATTGCATTGGCCCCCTAAATTAATTGATAGCTTCTATGTGATAAATCTGGGACAATAAAGTTGGACAATTGCTATATCTTAACCCGCATGCAAATAAGTAACCCAATAATATTTTAAAATGATTCATTGCAAGAAACCTTAGTCACTTTTCTAATGCTTTTTAAAAGGACAATTGCATGCTTAATTGGACATCTAGTTAGGCCACTATTTTACTGCAGCACTATATTATGGGATTTGACTTAGGAGAAAACATGTTTTATTGTTATTCTTCTTTTATCGATGCATGATGCTCGAGTCTGATCGGGATGTTGGGATAGTGTAGTTGGACCTTGAGTCTGGGACAGTTTAGACTCGTCTTGGGGATTGTGGGGCATAGTGGCAACCGCGGACGTTAGGCGGTTGGCCAGATGTTTTATTTTATCAGATTGGGATTTATGGGTTAGTGCGGCAACCGCGGACAGTAGGCGGTTGACCGGATCTTGATCATTTTACCCGATTGTGGGTTGTGGGTTATTGCGGTGACCGCGGACTTTGGGCGGTTGACCGGATGTTACCATTGCATCAGATTGGGTATCAGATTTCTCCAGTGGATGGTGTTTCCCACTTTTTGAGTGCTATCGCATCAGATTAGGGTTTCATTAGTGGACGGAGTTTCCCACTTTGATCATAGTCATGATCCAGTCCTGCTATTGTGAGACATTGGTTACAGAGATACTTGATACAGAGATACTTTACTCGTGTGGGTCGCTCCCCTCGAGTGCCACTCCGGAGTAGGCTTTAGACCGTGCCGAGCGCCGGTCAGTTGATGAGTTGTGAGTGCTGATTGGGATTTCGATCCTTACGTGCTGGTCCCCTATTGAGTTCTTGAGTTCGACGGCAGAGCAGGCAGTACCAGTTTCACTGGTGACTAGATTGGGTTTATTTGGTCAAATACTGTTTCCTGATGCATTCATACAGTTATCTTTTAGCACTGCATTTAGAGGCATTATTGTAGCAGTTTCCTTTTCAGCAGCCTTTATAGCTTACTACTATTCCTTCCTTTTTGCCTCTTTATTCCTAGTGGGTGCGTCAACATTTGAGGTTTTACCCTCTAGGGGAGGCTACTGGTTTATCTAGTAGTTCTCACCCCCATTGTTGCTTTCTGTCTTTTTCCCCCTTGTTTTGCAGAGTCGTCTGTGGGAGCTGCTGGGCCTTCAGCGGCAGATCGAGGTAAGAGGATCGCCGACTAGCTAGATCATCTACCCCGAGCGAGAGATTAGCGAGGTTTTATTGTACCCCCTTTTGTATCTCAGACTACAGTAGTTTACTTTTGGGTCTGGCTTTGGCCAGCTGGTTGTATATTTATGGTGAGCTGGGAGTTTATTGTACTTTTATTTCCGCTTGTACTTTATTTCAGTCTGAGATTACTTTTAGTTCTTTTAGTTCAGCTCTGTTTATGCTCTTTTATCGTATATTATCTATCTGAGCAGGTTACCAGTGCTTCGTGTACATGGAAAATTCTGTGTGCACGGCGGATCTGTTGGCGGGCCCGGATTCTGGTTTACACCCGGGGCGTGACAGATTAAGTTGGTATCAGAGCTTAGGGATAGGTCAGTTGGGACTTAGGAAACCCTAGGCTTTTGGACAGACCCTAGGATGATAGGGCGCGAGAGACGTGACATTTCGCGAAAGTCGTAGATTTATTTATTGGACTCTTCCAGTGAGTGAAGAGGGATCGACATACCCAATTTCTGGTGGACAGTTATGTTGGCTGCAGACAACATAAAGTCACAGAAATAGGGGGATGTCTTTGACTTTCGCTAGATTGGGTCGTGTGGGGTTTATTGCTGATTTGTGCCTTTTTGTGACAGTATGTCGCCCCGTCGTCGTTTTTCCGCCGGGGGTATCCCCACCCCTTCTGAGGAGCCCGAGCAGGCTGTATCTGCCGAGCTGGGGGAACTGCGGGCCTTGGTGACTCATTTGGTGGCGAGGAGCTTTCGACAGGACCAGCGCCTGGAGCAGCTGCTGGCGCAGAGGGGTGATTCGACAGTTGGAGAGAGGGCCAGGGCTTCAGAGCAGCATTTAGAGAGGAAACGCCCAGCCCCGGATGTTGTTGGACTGGCCACTTCTCGCAGACGGCCACGGTTTCGCGGCAGGTGTGTTTTCTGTAGAGGGCAGCATCCACCAGGTACCTGTGACTTGAGGCGGGGTCGATGCTTTCGATGTGGACAGTCTGGCCACATCCGAGCTACATGCCCCCTTCCGACCTTAGTACCACCTTCTTCAGCATTGGCCTCTATCGCATCCCAGCAGAGGTCTCAGCAGCAGCAGCAGACACGACCATTGCGGGCTCCCGGCAGTTGTATTTTCTGTGGAGGTCAGCATTTTCCCGGCACCTGCGCCCAGCGGTGGGGTCGCTGCTATAGGTGTGGACAGCCCGGGCACCTGCGAGTTGCGTGCCCCTCGGGGACGGCGGCGGCACCCACTTTAGTGTCCGTTCCTACTACTTCCCAGCTACGACCGGGAGCTTCACCGACAGGTCTCCAGGCAGACCGAGTTTCGCCTCCACACCCTTCTGGTGAGAGACAGCCGTTGTTGAGCGGTCAGGATGGCTTAGCGCAGGCGGGGGATTCTGCTACAGCTGACTGTGTGGTGGCAGGTATGGTCTATTTCTGGCATTTGGATTCATATCTTATTTGTTATACGAGCATCGCATTCTTTCATTAGTAGATCAGTTGCATCATTACATGGGTTAGAGGTAGGACTTTTGCCACGTGCACGAGAGGTTCAGATTCCCGATCACACTTTGCACGTGGAGGAGTGTTGTTGGTCCTGCCCGATGCAGATCGAGTCCTGGATTATGCCAGCAGACCTGTTGGTCTTGAGACAGCTGAGGGACTTTGATGTGGTTCTCGGGATGGACTGGCTGGCTCGGTATTTCGCGACTATTGACTGTGCCGAGAGGACTGTCACTTTTAGAGAGCCAGGCCAGGAGGTGTTGGTGTACCGGGGATGTCAGAGCGCTTTCTTTGCCTCTATGGTTTCGACTTCCCGAGCGAGGCGGATGATTCATCGAGGATGTGTAGCCTTTTTGGCTAGTGTTGTTGAGGGGCCTACGGCGGCACCGGGACTCGGGGATATCCCTATCGTCCGCGAGTTTCCGGATGTGTTTCCACCTGAGCTGACTAGTATGCCGCCCGACAGGGAGATCGAGTTTGTGATTGACGTAGTTCCAGGAACTGCGCCAATCTCTAAGGCTCCTTACCGGATGGCACCGGCTGAGCTGCGAGAGCTTAAAGCACAGTTGCAAGATTTGATGGATAAGGGTTTTATTAGACCCAGTGTGTCGCCCTGGGGAGCGCCGGTGCTATTCGTGAAGAAGAAAGATGGGTCACTTAGACTGTGTGTGGACTATAGGGAATTGAATAAAGTGACCATCAAGAACAAGTACCCTCTGCCGCGCATCGACGATCTCTTTGATCAGCTGCAAGGGTCTTGTGTTTTCTCTAAGATTGATCTACAGTCTGGTTACCACCAATTGAAGGTGAAGGCCGAGGATATTCCTAAGACTGCTTTCAGATCACGGTACGGGCATTATGAGTTTACAGTTATGCCGTTTGGATTGACTAATGCCCCTGCCGCCTTTATGGACTTGATGAACAGGATATTTCGGCTATTTCTGGATCGTTTTGTGGTAGTGTTCATTGATGATATCCTTGTTTACTCCCGGAGCGAGGCCGAGCATGAGGAGCACTTGAGGACTGTGCTACAACTTCTACGAGAGAAGAAGTTGTATGCCAAGCTGGCGAAGTGCGAGTTTTGGCTTCGGGAGGTAGCTTTCTTGGGCCATGTGATTTCCGCCGCTGGTGTGGCTGTAGACCCGGCGAAGATTGAGGCAGTTCGTGATTGGCCCCGACCGACGACTGTATCAGAGGTGCGCAGCTTCATGGGATTAGCTGGTTATTATCGTCGGTTTGTGGAAGGCTTTGCGAAGCTTTCCACACCCCTCACTCGGTTGACGCGTAAAGGGTTAAGTTTATCTGGAGTGAGGACTGCCAGAGGAGCTTCGAGGAGCTGAAGGACAGACTGATGACTGCTCCTATCCTTTCCCTCCCTGTTATGGGGAAAGGATATGTGATCTACAGTGACGCATCGCACAGTGGACTTGGTTGCGTGTTGATGCAGGAAGGGAGGGTAATTGCTTATGCATCGAGACAGCTCAAGGATTACGAGAAGAATTACCCTACCCATGACTTGGAGCTCGCTGCCGTGGTGTTTGCACTGAAGCTTTGGCGCCATTACCTGTATGGAGAGCATTGTGAGATCTACACCGACCACAAGAGCTTAAAGTATCTGTTCACTCAGAAGGAGCTGAATTTGAGGCAGCGCAGGTGGTTAGAGCTACTAAAGGATTATGATGTGGACATCCTTTACCACCCAGGCAAGGCTAATGTGGTCGCTGATGCATTGAGCAGGAGAGCAGTACAGAGTTTGTCTATGTTGATCACAGACCAGGCGCCACTATTAGAGGAGATGAGACGGCTCGAGATAGAGGTTGTGTCCCCTGGGGTCTCTGCTAGACTGACGTCATTAGTCGTGCAGCCCACTCTGCTGGACCGGATCAGGGAGAAACAGAGTGAGGACCCCCACTTGACCAGGATTCGAGATCAGATTCCGAGTGATCAGTCAGGGGACTTTTCAGTGGATGCTGCGGGAGTACTGAGGTACAGGGACCGAGCATGTGTGCCAGTGGATGCTGAGATCAGAGAGCAGATATTGAGAGAGGCCCATTATATACCTTATACCCTTCATCCTGGGGGGACTAAGATGTATAAGGACCTCAAGGCACATTTCTGGTGGAATGGCATGAAGAGGGATATTGGGAGATTTGTGGCCCAGTGTTTGACTTGTCAGCAAGTAAAAGCTGAGCATCGAGTGCCAGCTGGCAAGTTACAAAGTCTCCCAATCCCTGAGTGGAAATAGGACCACATTACGATGAATTTCGTGGTCGGATTGCCGAGGGCACAGGGCGGAGCAGATGCTATCTGGGTAGTTGTGGATCGACTTACCAAGTCAGCGCACTTTTTGCCTATGCAGACTACTTGGCCACTCGAGCGACTAGCCCAGTTATACGTTGATGAAATTGTGAGGTTGCATGGAGTACCCACCTCCATTGTGTTAGATAGAGATCCGAGGTTTGCCTCGCGTTTTTGGAGGAGTTTGCAGACTGCGTTGGGGACTCAGCTCAGATTCAGTACAGCTTTTCATCCACAGACTGATGGGCAGTCAAAGCGGACTATACAGATCTTGGAGGACATGCTGAGGGCTTGCGTCTTGAATTTCGGCGGAGGATGGATTCGACACGTATCTTTGGTTGAGTTTGCGTACAACAACAGCTTTCAAGCGAGCATACAGATGGCTCCGTTTGAAGCGTTGTACGGACGCAAGTGTCGATCACCACTTTATTGGAGTGACGTAGGCGAGAGACGGACCTTGGGGCCAGATATACTGCTAGAGGCAGAGGAGAAAGTCCGAGTGATTCGACAGCATCTTTAGACCGCTCAGAGTCGACAGAGGAGCTATGCTGATGTTCGGCGACGAGACTTAGAGTTTCAGGTTGGAGATCATGTATTTTTGAAAGTCTCGCCGTCCAAAGGGATAAGGAGGTTTGGCCTTCGCGGGAAACTCAGTCCCCGATACATTGGACCCTTTGAGATATTGGAGCGTATCGGGCCAGTTGCTTACCGACTTGCACTTCCCCGAGACTTGCTGGTGTCCACGATGTGTTCCATGTTTCCACTCTGAGGAGGTACGTCTTCGACCCGTCGCACGTCATCGACTTCACACCGCTCGAGATCAGCGAGGATTTGAGATATGAGGAGCGCCCACTGCGGATTCTGGATCGGGAGGTGAGAGAATTGCGCAATCGGACCATTCCCTATGTGAAGATCCTTTGGAGCAATCATGATGAGCGCGAGGCGACGTGGGAGCTGGAGTCAGAGATGATGGACGCCTACCCCTACCTGTTCGAGGCTCTGGATTGAGGTATGATTTTCGTTTCGAGGACGAAACTTTTGTTAGTGGGGGAGGATGTAGTGGTCCAGGATTCCGTACAGTTTTCCCCTGAATCCTTGGTGTGAAACACCTATCATTGGTGTGTTAGGCCCACAGTGCATCAAAGGGATGTATGGATGGACTCAGTGTGGTATTTACTATTGGTTTGACCTTCGGCTGTATTTGCCGAATTTTAGGAAGGCTTTGGGCCAAACGGAGGCCGTATTTGGATTCAGCGCGGAAAAACGCTTGAAAACGGCTATTTACTTGTTATTTTCGGAGTCCGGATGCCCAAAAACGGACCCCCGGAAGTTTTCTGCGCAAAATGGTGCACGGGGGGAGCTGTGGACCGGCCGGGGACACGTGGCGGCTCCTTATTGGGCCGGCGCACGCATCCCGGTCCACGGAACGGGCCGCCGGTGCACGGTGGACCGGCGGGCCACGTGGCAGGCTCCGGTTGGCCCGGTGCAGTGCGCGCGGCGCGCGGGATTCTGCGCGGGCAGCGCGGGCAGGCCGGGCAGGTGCGGGTGTGCGCGGTGCACGGTGACCGGGGCGCGCCACGTGGCGGCCCCGGATTGGCCTGCCCATGTGCGCATGGCGCACGCTGAGCCGCGCGACTGCGTCCGTACGCGCGTGGGCGCGGCAGGCGCGGTGGCGGCCGCCCGACAGCCGTGTCGGGCGGCGACGGGGCACGCGGCGCCACGTGGCGCCGCGCCATAGGCGGGCGCCACCCACCCCGCCGCTGATTGCGGGGACACGTGGCGCGCCCGATTGGCCGGGCGCGCTGTCCCCTGTACGGGGGACACGTGTTGAGCTGCGGGCCGGGTCGGACGGGCGCGCAGTCCGACCAGGATCCCGTGCGGGACGGGCCGAAGATGGGCCGGGCTACTGTGCGGGCCCGAATTCGGGGCCCGAAGGATTCGGGAGCCCGAATTCAGGACACAAATGGAATTTTTCCATTTGTTGAGTGGGCCTATAAATAGGCCTTCCCTCCTCTTCTTTCTCTGCTTTTTTCGAGTGATAGAGAGAGAACCAGAGAGAGTTCACTGTAGAGAAATTGTTCCTCTGTTGATTTTCTACCTCGTGGTGCGTTCCCAGATTTTTTGGAAGTTCGACAACGGCGATCCGGATTTTACAGTGTGCCTCGGTTTTCCCCCATTTTCGGCCCGTTATCGTCGCATTTCAGTCCGAGAAGTCCCCTGCGCAGTACAGGAGTCCTTTTTCGACGATTTCTTCGCCGGTGTGTTCCTGAGAGGTAGGGCTTCGTTTTTCGTGTTGGTGGTTTCTCTGGATTCCGATTCCTTGGCATGATTCCCGAGGTGTTTTGACCCCTCTTTTGCTGTTTGGGTTTTTGGACAGCGACAACTTCGACGAATTGTTTCTTGGCGTAGGAATATCAGATCGAGGCGATTCAAGAGTCAATTTTGGGCTACTTTTCGCGAGGAACGCAACCGTGATTTTTCTGGGATTTTTGGAGCTCGGGACAGAGGTAAAATTCCTCGTTTTGCGTGCTGATTATAAAAACAGCAAAATCTATTTTGGGACTTGTAGTTTTTACACCGTGTGCACTTGTGTGATGTTGTAGGATACTGTTTCAGCTGACGGTGTGCTTAGAGGACAGCGGGATATTTCTTGGAGTGTTGTGCATGCTTTTCGAGGTGGGTGGTTGCGCTTCCCTCTTTGTTGACATGCGTAGTAGAGTTCCCAAATTATAAATGTGACAGTTAACTTGTGGTATTTGAACCTATTGCATTGGTCCCCCCTAAATTAAATGATAGCTTCTATGTGATAAATCTGGGACAATAAAGTTGGACAATTGCTACATCTTAACCCGCATGCAAATAAGTAACCCAATAATATTTTAAAATGATTCATTGCAAGAAACCTTAGTCACTTTTCTAATGCTTTTTAAAAGGACAATTGCATGCTTAATTGGACATCTAGTTAGGCCACTATTTTACTGCAGCACTATATTATGGGATTTGACTTAGGAGAAAACATGTTTTATTGTTATTCTTCTTTTATCGATGCATGATGCTCGAGTCTGATCGGGATGTTGGGATAGTGTAGTTGGACCTTGAGTCTGGGACAGTTTAGACTCGTCTTGGGGATTGTGGGGCATAGTGGCAACCGCGGACGTTAGGCGGTTGGCCAGATGTTTTATTTTATCAGATTGGGATTTATGGGTTAGTGCGGCAACCGCGGACAGTAGGCGGTTGACCGGATCTTGATCATTTTACCCGATTGTGGGTTGTGGGTTATTGCGGTGACCGCGGACTTTGGGCGGTTGACCGGATGTTACCATTACATCAGATTGGGTATCAGATTTCTCCAGTGGATGGTGTTTCCCACTTTTTAAGTGCTATCGCATCAGATTAGGGTTTCATTAGTGGACGAAGTTTCCCACTTTGATCATAGTCTTGATCCAGTCCTGCTATTGTGAGACATTGGTTACAGAGATGCTTGATACAGAGATACTTTACTCGTGTGGGTCGCTCCCCTCGAGTGCCACTCCGGAGTAGGCTTTAGACCGTGCCGAGCGCCGGTCAGTTGGTGAGTTGTGAGTGCTGATTTAGATTTCGAGCCTTACGTGCTGGTCCCCTACTGAGTTCTTGAGTTCGACAGCAGAGCAGGCAGTACCAGTTTCACTGGTGACTAGATTGGGTTTATTTGGTCAAATACTGTTTCCTGATGCATTCATACAGTTATCTTTTAGCACTGCATTTAGAGGCATTGTTGTAGCAGTTTCCTTTTCAGCAGCCTTTATAGCTTACTACTATTCCTTCCTTTTCGCCTCTTTATTTCTAGTGGGTGCGTCAGCATTTGAGGTTTTACCCTCTAGGGGAGGCTACTGGTTTATCTAGTAGTTCTCACCCCCATTGTTGCTTTCTGTCTTTTTCTCCCTTGTTTTGCAGAGTCGTCTGTGGGAGCTGATGGGCCTTCAGCGGCAGATCGAAGTAAGAGGATCGCCGACTAGCTAGATCATCTACCCCGAGCGAGAGATTAGCGAGGTTTTATTGTACCCCCTTTTGTATCTCAGACTACAGTAGTTTACTTTTGGGTCTGGCTTTGGCCAGCTGGTTGTATATTTATGGTGAGCTGGAAGTTTATTGTACTTTTATTTCCGCTTGTACTTTATTTCAGTCGGAGATTACTTTTAGTTCTTTTAGTTCAGCTCTGTTTATGCTCTTTTATCGTATATTATCTATCTAAGCAGGTTACCAGCGCTTCGTGTACATGAAAAATTCTGTGTGCACGGCGGATCTGTTGGCGGGCCCGGGTTCTGGTTTACACCCGCGGCGTGACACTGAGATAGTAATTTAGCTTTCCACCCCTCAATCCTTTTCTCGAACTTACCGATAACCTGCCGCCAGTCCTCTTTTCGAAGTTGTTTATTAGATAAAGGGAGTCCAAGGTATGTAATCGGAAGCTCCCCCAACTTACACCCCAGAGTGTTGGCAAGGCCCCTCCCTCTACCAGTCTGCCTACACAGGTAAAAAAGTTCCGTCTTCGTCCGGTTAACCTTCAGTCCGGAAGCCCATTCGAACAATTTCCAGATGAACTGCAGGTTATCAATCTGACTCCTCTTGGCACCGCAGAAAAAGAGGGCATCATCTGCATATTGGATGATAGAGATTTTGGAGGTCGCCGTGGGTCCCACTCCTCTCAGAAGCCCGTTGTGTACAGCTCTCTCGGTCATTCTGGTCAGCCCTTCCGCCACTAAAATGAAAAGGTAGGGTGACAGGGGATCCCCCTGCCTAAGTCCCCTAGACGTCTTAATCCATTTCGAGGGTACACCGTTAACTAGAATTGCCACTTTAGCGTTGCAGATGCATTACTTGATCCAACCACACCACCTACTGTTAGCTCCGATACCAGACAGAGCCAGCAGAACAAAGTCCCAGCTGACCATGTCGAATGCTTTTTCAAAGTCCGCCTTAATCCCCACCACTTCTAGCCCGGCTTTTGAACTCCAGTTGACAAGCTCGGTGGCAGTTGCAAAGGAATCCAGGATGGACCTACCTTTGAGAAAAGCCGACTGAGCAGGTGAAATAACTTCCTTCAGGACCCCTTCCAGTCTGTTGGCGTTGCAGTTCCTTATTTCTAAACAGGGTTTTTAAAGAGTCTTCTCTCTCTAAGATGTTTTGAGAACTCCTCACATTTCGAAGTAATCCCCAGAAATTTAACATTTCTCTTTTCTTTGGTTAAAATGTGTAAACGCGCAGTGAATCCTTTTGTTTTTGTTTTTTGTTTTTTGTTTTTTTTTAGTTATTGCTAGCCCTCAACTTAAAGATTTCCAAGTGCCTGAATTGGGGGCGGTAAAGATTACAATCTTTATAGATTTTAGACTTAGCATTTCTATTTTTTAATTCGATTTACACCCCTCAACTTACAAATCGTTTAATTTAGATCCTGTCATTAGCAAATTTAAAAATTGTGTTAGACACACACGCCCACAAGAGATGCACTTAATAAAAAATTACTCTAGTTAAAAAAAAAGAGAGCAGAATTTTACAAGTTAATGCCCCTTCATTTTTTTATCAAGAATTTTTTTTTACATTTAATCCCCCCCTTGTAATACTCGTAATTTTTAAATTAAAAATTTGAATAAAAATTTAAATTTTGGACTCTTGGGAATTCGAAAACTTAAATTTTATTGATTTCCATATGTAAACATTCGTCTTTGTGGTCAGCAAGTCGAAATCATCAAGAAACGTGCAAAATAGAGTTCAAGAAAAGTTCACGGTCTTAGAGAATTTTTTTTGTATGTTGACAATTATTTTATCAGATAAAATTTTTGAAAAAAAAAATCGTCACTCAGGTGGCGTCATCGAATTAAAGAAGGTGGTGCAATCAAATCTCAAATCGATACTTGGATTTTTTAGAAAAAGTATTTTTTTCTGAATAATTAGGACTGAAAATTTAATTAACGGTTATTTCGAAAATGTCATGGCAGTTACATCCCGAAAATTTGTAAAAATCAGCCATTTTGAAACATTTCGACCTTATGACACGCTTTTCGAAAAAAAAAATTGGAGTTTAAAGTTCGAATTAGGGGATTTGGATTTGAAATGTTGAGTTTGGGGACGTGGAGGGAATTAATTTAATTGTTAATAAAAGAGGGTTAGGATTTAACTTCAGCCTAATTCAACCCTAATCTCTCTTTTCCTAATTCCTCCTCTCAGTCGCCAGCACATGTCCCTTCTTCTTCTTCCCCTCCATCTGTACTACGCAGCCTCCCCGTCGTCGCCGTCGAAGCCGAGGAGGAGAAGATCAAGATTTCCGGCTCTTCCCCTCTAAATCTGACTGCCCAGATTCCCGCCGCCGCCGCTGGCTAGTGCGTTCCCCCAGCCTCCTTCTCTCTCCTGGAAAACCCCCTGGACCCCTGCAGCCTTCCCGAGACGCAGCCATCCCTGCTGCTGCTGCTGCTGCCTTGTTGCTGCCCTCCTCTAACGAGCACGAAACTCTTCTACACCAGTACATGATCGTGCTCCCTCAAGTCGCAGGTATTGAGCTATGAAATTGTGGTTTCAGCGAGATGCCCGCTTGGTGCTCGATAAAATGTCTTGTAGTTGATGTTGCTTTTCTGGCCAATCCGTTAGCCGGCGATCTGAATTCTTGGGAGCACGGTGATCCCTTGCTCTTCATCTACATCGTGTTCATCTCGTTGGTGTGATTCGGACACTTGGTGAAGTCGCGGACCCGTGGTGCCGTCTACAAGCCCAACGGTCTGCCCACTAAGTCCACTAGAGGCACAAGGTAACAAGGTACATGGAAAGAAAGGATCTGGAAAAAAGATATCTCTACAGCAACTATGCCTCTATCTAGATGCTCAAGCAGTGGAACAGAAGATGATGTGATGCCTCTACTCACTACTGACAGTATGATGCATCTACTCACTACTGACAATATGATGCATCTACTCACTACTGACAATATGATGCATCTACTCACTACTGACAATATGCCACAAGTACTATGCTCAAGGAAAGCTCCACTATGACACATACTATACCAACACTCTCTCAATGTCACCCAATCTCTATGACTGCCACATAGGGTCCAGTCAAGCCTGCGCCTGTCGACTAGGATCGCACCTACCCACCACCACACATCCACATGAGGACGGGATTTACGTGGGGCGTCCTGTCGACTATCTCAAGCGAACTCTAGTGTATCAACTAGTCGCACCATCGCAGCCTCGTCAGGCTCGGTATCATCATCGCACCCGGGGCGTAGCTCGAGGGGAGCGACCCCAACGAACTCAAGTAACACAAGTATCTCATAACCGGCAAAAAGCCGGGCTCAGCAGGCTATAATCCGCGATCAAATCGATCGGTAACTCAAGCTCGAACCACAACTCAGTCGGAAAGGAACCTCGACTCAAATATGAAAAGCCCAACCACTCTCACGGCTATGTCGGAGAACCCTCAACGACGCAACTCACAACACTAACTCGCTAGAGAAGGAACTACACAGCTGGGACCACCGTCACTCCCAACGGCTCCCACATCGACACCCCGCTCATAGACGAGAAGAACCGACTGACGCGGCATAGGTCCGAGAATCCGTTAGACCGGTGCCTAGAACCCTAATCAAACAAGAACAGACTCTAGGCTCAGCCTATCGAAGTTCTCGATCCTATACCGTTCAGGGATTCGGCCCCTCTCGGTTAAAGTGGGAAACTAACATCAATACACTGAACTCACGGGCTGGAGATACTCCACAGCCAGAATCGCAAGGAGTTCGAAAACCCCGGGAAACTAATACCTACGTCCCCAATCAAACAAGAACAGGCTTCGACGCCCCTAGAATTTCGGAAGAAAAATACTGGTTTTACTAAAATCATGAGTGTCCAAAATCATTCTGGGTTCAAGGTCCTGACAACCCACGTGCACCACGATCACAACACGGTGGTGACGAGCAAAACTGAGAATAACCAGAAACCCGGGACCCCGTTTACTCAAAACGGTTCCCCAAAAATACCAACACTGGCCTAACACGGCTACCAGACTCCACTCGGCCCCCAGGCCCGAGTGCAACTCATCCCACAATACCCTGACCTCTCGGCCCACTACCCGGGCGAGGAACTCTATGTCTGAAGGAAATGCAAAGTGTGGGATGTCTAAGCAAAAAGAACCTAGCCCAGATTTAGGTTTTCTAAAGTCTGGTCAAACACATGCAACATATGACGGGGGTGCTAGGTCAAGTTCCAAGATTTCTACATTTAAACCGATAAAAGAGAGCAAGGAGGTCACATGAACCTCAGATAATAACAGGAATAAGAATTCCTACAATCTAGCATGCTTTACATGAAAAATAAACTAGCATGCAAAGTCCTACAGCAGTAGAAATACTGAACAGTCCATAAAAGCTTGGAGATAGGGCCACCCACCTCGATTCGCCACCAATTGCTCGTAGACACTTGCAATTGGCCTCCACGCGAAACGGTGCCCGCTGCCGAAGTCCGCACGCAAAACGGAACAAGCTGCCGATACCCGCACGCAAAACGGTGCGGTAAAACAGTCTCTAATCCCCGAACAGCTCCTCCTGGTACATCATACAATCCAAGGTTACACTTATTCCAACACATGCCTAAATGCACTCAGTCTGAAATTCAACCCCAAAGATGTAATTATTTCACCTGCTGGAGGAGTTCCGAAAAATCCAAGAATAATACCACAGCGTTCCTCACGTCGATAGCTTCGAAACGAGTACCTGCACGCACAAAACGGAGTCCCGTAGGCCAAGTTACAAATTCCACAATATCGGCGCGCAGAAATCCAAAACCAATAACTGTAAACTCCTGTACAGATAAAAGGGAAGTGTACACCTTCGGGGAAGCCTCCAAAAATCCAAGAAAAATTACGGGGACGATCCTTGCGTCGAGTAGATGAAAAAAGTCTACAAGAGCGTCTCAATCCGATGCCCGGTTGCGGAGATAAAAATCCGGCAAGGTGTCACTGTCCAAAACTCCATCAGAAAAAGGGGTCCCAGTAAGTATGGCGAAACTCCTCAAAACGAGCAAAACTGGGGGAAGTAGAAAATACCAATATCGTAGCTCTGCCTGTTACGAATCCAACGGTACAAGAATCGCCTGAATCGGAGGTCGGAGTAAGCCGGGGGAGCTCGTGCACCGAAACGCGACGAAGAAGAAAACAAACGGACGAGTGTCGCGCCACGCAACCGCTCCAACGGAACACCTTGCACGCAAAACGAGGTTCGCGACGCGCTACCGCACCACCAAAATCCTCTCCCTCACACTCCCTCTCGCTCTCGGTGAAGAAGAAGGAAAGAAAAACGGAGAAGAAAAGGCCTGCGGGGAAGAAGAAGAAGAAAAGGGGAGCTGGCGGTCCACGGTTCCGGTCCACGGAACCGGTCCACGGCGCGGCCCAATAGAGGGCTCCACCGGCCGGTCCACAAGGCCGGGGCGCGTGCACCGGGTCCACGCACGCGCCCCGGGTGCCACGCGGCGCGCGACAACGCGCCCGTTACACGGGCGCGTTACACGCGCCGCGTTGCCCAGGCGCGGGACACGCGCGCGCCACACGGGCGCGCGCGCCCGCGCCCGCGCAACGGCCAACGGGGGCCCGCCACGTGGCGGGCCCCGCGCAATCCGCGCCGAGGTGCGCCCTGACGCGCGCCTCGGTACGCGTGCCGCCATCACCTCGCTCCCCGAGCCGCGCCAAAGCCTCGAAAAGCGTGCCGCGTCGCCTCGAAAAACGCGCAAAACATCCGGGCTCCAAAACCAACAAATAAATAGTCCATTCTTAGCGATTTCGCGCGCTGAATCCAAAAACGATGTCCGTTTTTCCAAATTCTCGCCCGAAAATTTGCCGAATGCCCACTCGATCCGATTTTCACGCCGGGTCCACATCTGAAGTCCGATTTGCCCCATTTCAACTCTAAAAAATTCCCGAAGGCAACCGGAGAGGTAAACTCTTATCCAAACTTCGCCCGGAGTCCAATTTTGACATCTGAATCGCGCGAAACCACTTCCAAACCCCCGACGGGTCCTCCAAATTCCCACGGAATCTCCTTTTAAGCCCGAAGTCCGACACTTGTGTCCAAATTGCGCGCAAACACCACCGACGCACCACGAAGGCCCCCAGTGATGCGAACTACACCCCAAAATGCACCACAATCAAATTCTGGGCCCCAACACGCACACAAACACCCCCAACGGCCACCGAAAGCTGCCAAACAACCAGCAAACCCTACGCGGGGAATTCCGGGACCTCACACTCTCCCCCACTAAAAGAAAGTTTCGTCCTCGAAACTAACACAGCTCACAAGGGGAGATTTCAAAGCCACGGGTAAGTATCCATCAACACTGTCCCCAACTCCCCAGTCGACACGCACACCCCGCGAAGTGAGTCCACACGGCGAGGAGTCCAAAAGCTGGAAAAACCTTACAATTCCAAGGGACAGGGAGAAACGACCAACTCTACTCGTCCAAAACTACGCGAATTACGTCAACACAACCATCAAGAAAGGTAGAGGCCCCATCAGCAGGAGGGTCGTCAACCACAACTCTCAGTTTAGAAAACGGCTGAAATTAACGAAAGGTCCGAAAATCCCGAATGGACCAGTGCCCTTGCCCCAATCAAACAAGAACAGGTTCGGGCACCGTCTCCATTTCTGGAGCAGTCTTTCGAAGTTTTCGTCCCGTTCGAAAATCTCAGCACCCAGACAAGAAAAAGGGAGAGAAGGGTTGAAGTCGTTCCTGCCGTGGCCACAAAGCGGAAGCTACGATCTAACCGTAACCCCTAAGGACACAACCTCTAGTCCTAATCGTCACCAACAATCCAAAGTAGCACCAAGCCGCAAACCGCTGAAGCCATAGCTGCAGGAAAGATACCCCCTTGATCTGAGAAAATGAACTCCTCTAATCCAACTCACGGAATGGTAACTGATCTCATTTCCCCAAACAGCAGTCGCACTATACCGCACCAACTGGTCCATCCTGTATGCTCAATCTGAGTCGTGGAGCTGCCACAGAACCGTAACACCTGCCGGTATATTTCCAAGTCTAAACTGTACTGGACACAATCCACAAGGCTTTCCCACTTGCACAATACCGACAGAAATCTGTACCTCTAGTGCATGTGGTAACAATTCTACCTCCAGTCCAGGCAGGAAAGCCAAAAACACTCGACTCAATCTGCTGTAAAGAAATCATGCCCGCGACAACCTGGTTCACTGCCGTAGCGCCCTCCCACCGGGCGGTACAGACTCATCCGCTCGATGTAGATGGTCGTCGCTCAGTCTGCCCGACGTCGTGTCCCTATCAACTTGGCAGAAATCAGAGGAGCTCCTTCATCCCGAAGAGGTAGCAGGGTGCCGTCGCAAGCGGTATTGCCATAGTCACAGCTCAAAGGCATGCTGCCTGAAAAAAATGTCCCGACTATCCACCCGAAAACATCACCTCTGCCTATGGTAACACTGCGGCGCAGAAAACGGCCCACCACCCATGGCGCAATCATCCTGCTGCTGCTGCTGATACAACGGCTGTGGAGAACCTCTTGGTCTCTGTCTCCTCTGAGGCTCACGACCCTCAAACTGGGATCGTGGCGGCCCCGGGGTGTCGATCTACTCAACTGTCCCAACTCAGGCGCCTCTGGTTGCCTCTCCCCGGAGCTGATCCCTGACGCTCCGTCTCTCTCTGACATGATCACTGATCCTCGGTCAACCCACTGAGCCTGCTCGATCGCTGCATCTAACGTCGGCACTCGCCGAGAATGCTCTAAGTGATAGATATTCCGATTCAGTCCTTTCTCAACTAACTCAACCTTCTGGGCCTTATCCAGGCGATAAGGGATACACCGCTCAACAATCACCAAACCCGCGAACACACTCCTGAGGAGGTCGACTCCCCTACTGCAGGCGTCTAAAATCCCTTTCCAGTTTCTGCTTACACTGTCAGGAAAGGAGGCCCTGAACAGCAAAGCACGAAACTCGCTCCAAAACAACAACTGCGCTCCAGGTGGTCCAACAGGACAACTCGACGCCACCAACTCTCGGCGTCCTCTTCCAAAAGTGCGTAGCCAAAAGCACCTGATGCTTCTCCATTGCTGCTGTCCAAATTTCAGCCTCCCACGGCTCCAAGCTCAATCCCGCCACTCGGGATGGATCAGACTGCCGGGACTGGCTCAATCAATCGATGACGTCCCAAAGTTCATTGACTATCCGCCATCCACCCTACCTCGGTGCCTCGGCACGTCTCGTCGGCACGGAGGGGGCTGCTCGCTCACCAGTGCCACTGGTACAACTAAAAATGCCACCGCATAGGAAAAAAGTACTGGGAAACTCTCTAGCAGTACCGCAACCCGCTGTGCTCTTTGCTCCAACAGGCGCATCAAACATTCCATGGCTTCCTCCTGGCACCGGACAGCCTCCGACATCGATGCCATCGGGTTCCATAACTCTTGGGTCTCGCTCTGCTCTGACAGCTCTGCTTCCCGCTGCTCGGGTACTCTTCAGATGCGGGGTGTGCCCTCTTCACAACACGACGTCACCGGGGTATCGTAATCCGCTGCAAAATAATAAACATCAGGACACATCAACCAAACGACCCAATCCAGCGAAAGTCTAAGACATGCCACCCATTCCATGGCATTATGTTGTCTGCAGCCAACATAATCGCTTAGGAGAATAAACATGCCAATCACTCATCCCGTCTCTTGGGAGAGGTATAAAACTCAATCAGGACTCTCGCTAAAAGTCGCGACTCTCACGTAGTCATCCTAATGTCCAACCACAAGCCTAGGGTTTCTAAGTCTACCTCGACCTAAAACCTAGGCTCTGATACCACTCTAATCTGTCACGCCCCGGGGTCGAAACTGCGACCCGGGCTCGCTAACAGATCCGCCATCTGTACGGAAACTGCCGTACAGACGAAGCGTCAAACCTGCAAAAAGAAACATCTACAGCTAAACAGATATCAGAGCTAAAAGTAAACTACTGCAAAGACTGGAATCCAAACACTGTACAACTGAAAAAAATAAAACAATATCCATCTCCCAAATACGATCATATAAAAAGTCCTCTGATACAAAACTCAAAAGGGAGATATCTCCAATAAATACATCAGTGTACAAGCTCTCGATACAATAAATATCCTCACTACAACAGTCTCTCAAACAAATGAACAAAAGGTACAACTCAATCCCTCACTACAAGGTTCTCTCAACAGAAGAAAAAGTAGCAACCCAACTACTGAAGCTCTCACCAGAAAATGGGTACCTCTACACTCTGACAACGGGTAAGGAACTAGCTCGCGACTCCCTCGCCTCGGTCAGAAGGAACAGCAACTGAAGCACGCAACCAGGAGTAGAAGCCCCTGGGGAAAAGACACCACGACGGGTGTGAGAACTACTTCCCACAGTAGTCCTCAGTGGGTGCCGTCTACAAGCCCAACGGTCTGCCCACTAAGTCCACTAGAGGCACAAGGTAACAAGGTACATGGAAAGAAAGGATCTGGAAAAAAGATATCTCTACAGCTACTATGCCTCTATCTAGATGCTCAAGCAGTGGAACAGAAGATGATGTGATGCCTCTACTCACTACTGACAGTATGATGCATCTACTCACTACTGACAATATGATGCATCTACTCACTACTGACAATATGATGCATCTACTCACTACTGACAATATGCCACAAGTACTATGCTCAAGGAAAGCTCCACTATGACACATACTATACCAACACTCTCTCAATGTCACCCAATCTCTATGACTGCCACATAGGGTCCAGTCAAGCCTGCGCCTGTCGACTAGGATCGCACCTACCCACCACCACACATCCACATGAGGACGGGATTTACGTGGGGCGTCCTGTCGACTATCTCAAGCGAACTCTAGTGTATCAACTAGTCGCACCATCGCAGCCTCGTCAGGCTCGGTATCATCATCGCACCCGGGGCGTAGCTCGAGGGGAGCGACCCCAACGAACTCAAGTAACACAAGTATCTCATAACCGGCAAAAAGCCGGGCTCAGCAGGCTATAATCCGCGATCAAATCGATCGGTAACTCAAGCTCGAACCACAACTCAGTCGGAAAGGAACCTCGACTCAAACATGAAAAGCCCAACCACTCTCACGGCTATGTCGGAGAACCCTCAACGACGCAACTCACAACACTAACTCGCTAGAGAAGGAACTACACAGCTGGGACCACCGTCACTCCCAACGGCTCCCACATCGACACCCCGCTCATAGACGAGAAGAACCGACTGACGCGGCATAGGTCCGAGAATCCGTTAGACCGGTGCCTAGAACCCTAATCAAACAAGAACAGACTCTAGGCTCAGCCTATCGAAGTTCTCGATCCTATACCGTTCAGGGATTCGGCCCCTCTCGGTTAAAGTGGGAAACTAACATCAATACACTGAACTCACGGGCTGGAGATACTCCACAGCCAGAATCGCAAGGAGTTCGAAAACCCCGGGAAACTAATACCTACGTCCCCAATCAAACAAGAACAGGCTTCGACGCCCCTAGAATTTCGGAAGAAAAATACTGGTTTTACTAAAATCATGAGTGTCCAAAATCATTCTGGGTTCAAGGTCCTGACAACCCACGTGCACCACGATCACAACACGGTGGTGACGAGCAAAACTGAGAATAACCAGAAACCCGGGACCCCGTTTACTCAAAACGGTTCCCCAAAAATACCAACACTGGCCTAACACGGCTACCAGACTCCACTCGGCCCCCAGGCCCGAGTGCAACTCATCCCACAATACCCTGACCTCTCGGCCCACTACCCGGGCGAGGAACTCTATGTCTGAAGGAAATGCAAAGTGTGGGATGTCTAAGCAAAAAGAACCTAGCCCAGATTTAGGTTTTCTAAAGTCTGGTCAAACACATGCAACATATGACGGGGGTGCTAGGTCAAGTTCCAAGATTTCTACATTTAAACCGATAAAGAGAGCAAGGAGGTCACATGAACCTCAGATAATAACAGGAATAAGAATTCCTACAATCTAGCATGCTTTACATGAAAAATAAACTAGCATGCAAAGTCCTACAGCAGTAGAAATACTGAACAGTCCATAAAAGCTTGGAGATAGGGCCACCCACCTCGATTCGCCACCAATTGCTCGTAGACACTTGCAATTGGCCTCCACGCGAAACGGTGCCCGCTGCCGAAGTCCGCACGCAAAACGGAACAAGCTGCCGATACCCGCACGCAAAACGGTGCGGTAAAACAGTCTCTAATCCCCGAACAGCTCCTCCTGGTACATCATACAATCCAAGGTTACACTTATTCCAACACATGCCTAAATGCACTCAGTCTGAAATTCAACCCCAAAGATGTAATTATTTCACCTGCTGGAGGAGTTCCGAAAAATCCAAGAATAATACCACAGCGTTCCTCACGTCGATAGCTTCGAAACGAGTACCTGCACGCACAAAACGGAGTCCCGTAGGCCAAGTTACAAATTCCACAATATCGGCGCGCAGAAATCCAAAATCAATAACGGTAAACTCCTGTACAGATAAAAGGGAAGTGTACACCTTCGGGGAAGCCTCCAAAAATCCAAGAAAAATTACGGGGACGATCCTTGCGTCGAGTAGATGAAAAAAGTCTACAAGAGCGTCTCAATCCGATGCCCGGTTGCGGAGATAAAAATCCGGCAAGGTGTCACTGTCCAAAACTCCATCAGAAAAAGGGGTCCCAGTAAGTATGGCGAAACTCCTCAAAACGAGCAAAACTGGGGGAGTAGAAAATACCAATATCGTAGCTCTGCCTGTTACGAATCCAACGGTACAAGAATCGCCTGAATCGGAGGTCGGAGTAAGCCGGGGGAGCTCGTGCACCGAAACGCGACGAAGAAGAAAACAAACGGACGAGTGTCGCGCCACGCAACCGCTCCAACGGAACACTTTGCACGCAAAATGAGGTTCGCGACGCGCTACCGCACCACCAAAAACCTCTCCCTCACACTCCCTCTCGCTCTCGGTGAAGAAGAAGGAAAGAAAAACGGAGAAGAAAAGGCCTGCGGGGAAGAAGAAGAAGAAAAGGGGAGCTGGCGGTCCACGGTTCCGGTCCACGGAACCGGTCCACGGCGCGGCCCAATGAGAGGGCTCCACCGGCCGGTCCACAAGGCCGGGGCGCGTGCACCGGGTCCACGCACGCGCCCCGGGTGCCACGCGGCGCGCGACAACGCGCCCGTTACACGGGCGCGTTACACGCGCCGCGTTGCCCAGGCGCGGGACACGCGCGCGCCACACGGGCGCGCGCGCCCGCGCCCGCGCAACGGCCAACGGGGGCCCGCCACGTGGCGGGCCCCGCGCAATCCGCGCCGAGGTGCGCCCTGACGCGCGCCTCGGTACGCGTGCCGCCGTCACCTCGCTCCCCGAGCCGCGCCAAAGCCTCGAAAAGCGTGCCGCGTCGCCTCGAAAAACGCGCAAAACATCCGGGCTCCAAAACCAACAAATAAATAGTCCATTCTTAGCGATTTCGCGCGCTGAATCCAAAAACGATGTCCGTTTTCCCAAATTCTCGCCCGAAAATTTGCCGAATGCCCACTCGATCCGATTTTCACGCCGGGTCCACATCTGAAGTCCGATTTGCCCCATTTCAACTCTAAAAAATTCCCGAAGGCAACCGGAGAGGTAAACTCTTATCCAAACTTCGCCCGGAGTCCAATTTTGACATCTGAATCGCGCGAAACCACTTCCAAACCCCCGACGGGTCCTCCAAATTCCCACGGAATCTCCTTTTAAGCCCGAAGTCCGACACTTGTGTCCAAATTGCGCGCAAACACCACCGACGCACCACGAAGGCCCCCAGTGATGCGAACTACACCCCAAATTGCACCACAATCAAATTCTGGGCCCCAAAACGCACACAAACACCCCCAACGGCCACCGAAAGCTGCCAAACAACCAGCAAACCCTACGCGGGGAATTCCGGGACCTCACAAAGGAACAGCTGACAGTGTTAGAGAGGTTGGTTCAGAGCACAACAACAGGTGACCGTTGGGACCAGCCAGGTTTTACCCTCTGTCCAGACTGCTAGGGGAGCTACTGACCCTCTTGCTGACGGTGTGTCACCTGTGGTGGCTGGTGTTGATTCTATTAGAGCGACTGGTGCTATACCAGTTGCCGCCGTGACGGCAAATCCGACGGTCATGGCCACTGGAGTGTCTTCTTTTCCGACCGGGCATGCAATCTCTGCAACCCATGATGTTGCTTTAGCGGCAGAGCGGGCCCGAGTTAAGGCAAACTTGGTGGAATTCTTAAACTTGGTGGAATTACTACTCCCCAATTTTTCGCCTTTTTTTTTCTTCTGGGGAATCAAAGAAAGCAGTCATACTCTATTGGTTGACAGCATTCAAGAACTCATTCCTCCTCAATTTGTCTTCCTTGCGAGCTCAACCTAGATCTCTTTTCTCTTTCACTAATTTCTGCACTGGAGGAGTTTGATCAATTGCCTTTGCGGTGAAGTAGCTGCACTTAGAGCTATCTGGAGGATTATGGCTTTACCTGATTTGTAAGTCTTATCTATGAAACCTCCATGTCATTTCCTCCCCTCTTTTAAGAA
Organism: Tillandsia fasciculata; assembly: GCA_029168755.2. NCBI lineage: Eukaryota > Viridiplantae > Streptophyta > Magnoliopsida > Poales > Bromeliaceae > Tillandsia > Tillandsia fasciculata. The sequence continues at coordinate 15,617,718 of CM054936.1, forward strand.
GCATTCAAAAAAATTTCTTGGGGAATCAAATAAGGCGACACTGCTAAATGGCATTCCAGGCAAACGATTTCCTTGCAAGCGAGGACTTCGTCAGGGGGACCCCCTATCCCCCCTTCTTTTCATCCTTTGCATTGACGTGCTATACAGAATGCTGCTTGTGGTAGCCGAGAGCGTGCAGCTTCCTACCGTCGGTGTCGGAGAGGTCAAGATTCAGACCCTTCAATTTGCGGATGATCTGCTCATCTTCTTTGACGGCTCCGCAAGTTCGGCCGGGACTATTAAGCAGACGTTGGACGCCTTCTCATTGATGTCGGGGCTCAAGATCAACTACGACAAAAGCAAGGTTCGAAGTGCCGTGGCACGGGGGCGTGCCGCTCGCCGCCTGGCACGGTACGGTACCGGCACGCTCCCGTGCCGACACGTGGCACGCTTGCGTGCCGATGGATACGCATGACCTCCCAGTGGCACGCTCTGGCACGGTTTTTTTTTGTTTTTTTTGTTCCCAATAAGATTTTATAATATTGTTTTGAACTGTTTAGTCAAAAAATTATGAATATTGACTATATATAGCTTACTACACTTACCAATTGACATACTGATAATTATTTTTAATATATAAAGTACAACTATATCTCATAGAGAATAGAAATAACAATATAATAAATAAATTCTAAATAGAAATAACTATATCTCATAGAGAATAGAAATAACTATATCTCATAGAGAATAAAAATTATGAATATTGACTATATATAGCTTACTACACTCACCAATTAACATACTTGTTAGTTGTGACTCAAAATCAGAATCACTTCGATATTATGATTCAGGTTCGCCGACGGCTTCGCGGTGCGACTTCGAAATTTTGTGGATGTCTGTGGTGTTTTCGCCTAACTTTTGAAAAATAATTTTGAATTTAAAAATATTTTTTTAACTCAATAGAATGTTTCATAATTTTATTTTCAAAGTCTCATTATGATTTTTAAAATCAATTTTTTATTTTCAAGCCCCAAAATTAGAAACAACTAAAATATACTTTTGGAAATCTGATTCTAATTTTCAACTCGATTTTAAATTTTTATTTTTATATTAATTTTTAAATTTAAATTTAATTTTTAAATATTAAATTTTATATTAAAATTTTTAAATTTTAAATTTTAATTATCAAATTTTAAATTTTAAATTAAGATTTTAAATTTAGATTTAAAAATTTAAAATTTAAATTTAAAATATAAAATTTTATTTTTATATTTTAAATTAAAATTTTAAATTTTAAATTGTTTATGCAAATTTTAAATGTTAAATTTAAATGTAATTTCAATTTTAATTTTGAGATTTAAATTTAAATTATTTTAAAATAAAACTAAGTAAAATTATATTATTTATAAATAATAAAAAAAATTTGACATACAATTTTATAAAATATTTTTTAAAAAATAATTTTTTCATTTAAATTCAGTGATCAATAATTTTTAATCAAAATTAATTTTCTAAATTAAAATCCAATTACTTTTTCAGAATTTTGGCCAAAGGGCCAAAATTTGAATATTAAAGTGTTACGGATTTTCAATTTGGGGTCCGAAGTGCAATTTATTATTCTGTCCGGATTCAATGAATCTGCTATCCGGGTAACCCTACTTCGACTTCAGCGTCACGGTTATATATCCACATCGTTACACTGAACGTCTCTTTAACGCACAACATACATTAAAAAACCCGTTACACCGTAGAAACCTCCCGATCCTTTTCTCAATCCCCACCCCCTCTCTCTCTCTCTCTCTCTTTCTCTCTCTCGCGAAGCAACAATGGCGGAGAGCTCAACCCTAGTGCGAGCTCTGTGCCCTAGCCTCATCACCGCGCAGTGCGCTCGCCGTTTACCTCTCATCGCCCCCTCGCCTCTCCCATCTCTCCCCGTCCGCGGCGTTGGAGGAGTGGCGTGGCGGGGGCGGGGGCGGGGGCGAGGGCGAGGGCGATGGGGGTCCTATGCCGTGCGATCCATGGCGTCGTCGTCGTCGTCGTCGTCGTCCTTCGGATCGAGATTGGAGGAGTCGGTGAAGAAGACGGTGGCGGAGAACCCCGTGGTACGGATCCTCAAGAAAACGGGCCGTGCCGGCCGGCACGGGCCGGCACGGCACGCGATACCCACCAGGGTATCGCTCTGTCTCGAGCGATACCCTGGGGTATCGTTCGAGACGGGGGGGGGTCCGAGACCCCCCCTGTACCGTGCCCCTCTTTGAGGGGCACGGTACGTGCCGCCCGTGCCGGCCCGGCACGGGCGGCACTTTAATCCTTGGACAAAAGCTCTATTATTCCTATCAACTTGTCGGGTGCCCGGGCCTCGGATCTAGCTAGCTTTTTTGGCTGTTCGTTGCTGGGCTTTCCTTTTAATTATTTAGGGCTACCTCTCTCGACCAAGGCACTTCGCAAATCAGATTTTTTACCCCTAATCGAGAAGGTGGACAATCGGCTGGCGGGTTGGAAGGCACATTCGCTCTCAAGGGGTGGTCGCCTTGTTCTCCTCAACTCAGTTCTCACAAGCATTCCCGCTTATTTTTGCTCGATCTTCAGGCTACCGGCTTGGGTGGTAAATTCCATTGATAAAATCCGTCGAGGATTCTTCTGGAAAGGCAGGAAACTCCTCAACGGATTTCATTGTCTTGTCAAATGGGAGCACGTGTGTCGCCCAAAAAGACTTGGCGGAGTAGGTATCAGAAATCTCCGAGACATGAACTCAGCGCTCTTGATGAAAGGGCTCTGGAACTTCTATAGCTCGAGATCTCTTCCATGGGTGCGCCTGTTGCTGCAGAAACACTATAGATTCAGATCTCCAGCCTCGGCCTCCGCAGCGCCGGCAGGGTGCTGCCCCATCTGGAAAGGTATTCTCACTACGGCTCCACCTTTCCACATTTCTGTTCTTTTCTCGCTTGGAAATGGCTCAATGGCAGAGTTCTGGAACATGAGATGGAGTGGTGATTCTCTACTGCGCAATCTCTTTCCTAACTTGTTTGCCGCCTCAGCTGCTAAACACTTGACTGTCAAAAAATGGCTCCGCCGATTTGCCTCTAGGGGTAATTTGGGCTTTAGACCGAGCCTCAGTCGGGAGGAACAGCAAGAAGTAGGGCAGTTTCGCAATCTGATTGAAGGAGTTTTGATCAACGACGATCCGGACCTTATTTCTTGGAGATGGTGCAGAAATGGAAAATTCTCAGTATGTAGTGCCTACAATTTTATTTCTTTCGACGGAGTTGACGACCGCAAAATTATTCACCTTTGGTCGATAAAGATACCTCTCAGAGTCAAATTATTTTGTTGGTTGGCTGGAAGAAATAGAATCCTAACTGCGGACTTTTTAATTAAGCGTGGTTGGCACGGTCCATCGATTTGTGTGCTCTGCGGAGCTGATGGGGAAACTCTGGAGCATCTAATTTTTCGCTGCACGTATGCAAGGTCTGTGTGGGACCGGATACTGCAGCTTTTCCCAGCCACGAGACTTCGCTTTACTTCTGACTCTGGCGACATCGCTAGTAGGTGGAAGAGAGCAAGGTCGTTGATGCCGGGGCATTTGCACGACACCTTCGACACATGGTTTGCAGCGGCGTGTTGGGAACTTTGGAAAGAACGGAACAGAAGAATTTTCGATAATATCTCAACTTCGAGCACCGAATGTGGAAATAGAGTGGGCAATACGGGGACGCTCTGGAGACGCGCTCTGGCCGCTTAGGTGAATGCGGGACCTTTTTCTCCTTTTCCTTGCTTGGTCTTTTGGGAGACTATACTTCGGGGTTTTGGCGACCTGTTAAGGAGGGTTGCGTCGGCGTAGGTCGACATTAGTTCCACATCCTGCAGTTTAAAATCTTGATGGCTTCTTACTGTTGGAGTCCTACTTCTATAGCAGATTTTTCTTTCCTCACTCGGGTGGGGCCGAACCACAAGTTCTTTTGCAGTCAATTGCGACTCGAGGTGTCGAATCTGATAGCAGTGTCGGCAAGGATATCGTAGGAGTTTTTCTGCGGACTGAGGTAGATGGTGTTGGGGACATCTAACTACAAGGGCTTCTACATGGTGAGAAGGGATTTATCTTTTGAGGTGCTAAGTTTGGTAGCAGAGCTTACATCTTTGGGCAGCAACTGGTTGTCAAAATACAAGCCTTTCTACAGGGCATCAGCTAGAACTTCGGTTATACTCCCAATGGTTTTCATGATGGTTAATTCAAATTCTATTGGTGTAGTTGCTGTTGGAATAGAGGCCATTTGGATGCTGTTGACCCCACTGTTCCAGGTTTTTTTGGGGGATGCCTGTTAATGAGGTCCTGGCTGGCATCCTCTCGCTTTGAACTTCTTGGATTAGCTGCTGTGAATGTGAACCTACAGGATTGCTATATCTCTTGACTTCTTTTTGTTTGGGTAATTAGGTGGTAGATGTTGAGCTGGGGTTTTAATTTCTCATCTACTGGGAGCTCAGGTTTTTTAGTAGAAGATGGCAAATTTTTTACGACTTGACATATGTGGATAATGTGGCAAATGCTAATATTTATGCCGAGAAAGCTCTACGTTCAGACCCAGCTTCTATTGCTGAAAAGTCACTTTTTGTTATAATGATGAACCAGTGGAGATTTGCGAGTTTATTTCTTGTACACAAGAAGGCTTGGGTTATCAGAGGGCCACATTTATTATTTCTGCCGATCTTGTATTCCTAGGTGTTCTGCTTGCCAGAAAGCCCAGCGAAAAGGTGTTTTGGCATAGAGTATTCAATCCAACACCTAGTCGTGCTACTGTCCACGCTCTCTAATGCACAGGGACTTTCAGTTTTAATTGTTGGACTAGAGGAAGTTAGGGGATTGCTTCAAACACTCAAAGACTTATCAGATAACCATACAATGGAGGTAGCAAACGTACTTGCAGCGCTTGCAGATCTTCAAGACAGCAACACTAGGCCCATCCTTGAGTTCAAACCTTACATTTTCATATGTATTTTGTTGCTTTGCTGTAATAGTGGGTTAATCAGTTTTCGTTTTGCTTTGAGTTGGGATGTAAATGGTAGTAATATGGGAGGGGGCTGTCCATTTTTTCTTTGCTGTCAGGCTCAGCCTTGTTCATGGGCACGGACACTGTTTCTTGTATTGGGACTCTCTCTCTCTCCCTAATTTCCCTCCTGTACTTCTCTCAAATAGGGCTCACCCCTGTTTAATCAAAAAAAAAAAAATAATAAGGCAGCCATACTCTATTGCTTTGCCATGCAAAAGTCTCCAATATTCTATTCTCAGGTTCCTCCATATTGGCTGGCAGCATTCAAGAGCTCATTCCTCCTAAATCTTTCGAAAGCATACTAGCCTAGCTAAATATATTAATACTCTTTGAAAATTTTATTATAGAGATATGCTTTAATACACTGGCTTGTTTACATCTAGCTGTTCATTTTTAAGGTTAAAATTAATTTTTATAAAGTAATTACTTGCTCAACAAGTTACACACACACACACACACACACACACACACATATATATATATATATATATATATATATATATATATATATATATATATATATATATATATATATATATATATATATGAGTCCGGCTACTATACTATCGATAGCATCAAGCATTTGGTGCTATCAAATTTTTTACCGTTTGATCATTTTTATCCGTTAGATTTTACTATTTTTCCAACCACCTATTAAATCCAAGGGGTTCACTATAATCTCAACTACACATCTTTTAATTCAACGATTAAAAACTTAATAGCACCAATGACTTGGTGTTATTAATAGTATTCTAGCCTAATTACAAAATTTGATAACATCCAACAAATTTTTGTTTTCTTATTTAATTTTGTTTCTTACCAAATTAGATAGTGGGTAATTTGATAAGTAACAAACCTTCATAAATTAAAATTTAAAATTTAACTGAAGTTTAAACTTTACATTTATAATATTATTAATTAAGTTCAAATTTAAATCTAAATTTAATTTTCAAAAAGAAAATATTTATATTTAAATTAATAATACATTTCAATTCAAATTGTTAATCCAATATTAAAATAACGTGAAAGTTCAAAAATATTAATCTATTTTAAATTTAAATTTAATTTATAATGTACTTATAAACCCAACTTTTATTATTTACTTAAATAGAAGGTTTCTATTTTTAAAATGAAATTTAAATTGTTAATTTAATATTGAAATAGCATTAAAGTTCAAAAATATTTAAATTTATATTTAATTCATATTATAGTTAAAAAAAAAAATTAGTAACTTGAGATCCTTTATCTTAACTTCTTCAATCTGATTTCCTTACTAACTTGACAAAATCCAGGTGGAGGCTATTTGCTATAATGCGGCTTAATTATGAAATTGGGTAGCAGCTAGTGTGTGATGCTCTTGTACCTGATGCCTGCAAGGTGTTTGGTTAATTGCACACTGATTGGCCCTCCCATTTGCTCCTGTTGGCTCGCTGTTTGATGCGTTGCCTTCGGTTCTTGCTTCCTGCGAGCTGCTGGTGGTGTGCTCTGTTGCCTTGCTGCCTTGTTGCCTTCGATTCTTGTGGTCTGCGAGCAGCAGGTATTGTGGCCTTGTGATCTTGTTTCCTGCGATCTGGTGGGTAGTTGTTTGTTGCCTTCGATTTATGGTTGTTGTGCTGCTTGTTGCTCTCGACTGGTTGTTGCCTGGTTGCCTTCGGTTTCTTGTTGCCTTCGAGCCCTCGGTTTTTTGTTGCCTGGTTGCCTTCGATTTCTTGTTGCCTCATGAGCTGGTTCTTGTGTTGCTGGTGGCTTTCGATTTTTCTTGTGGCCTTGTTGCCTTCGATTTCTGGTCTCCTGTGAGTTGGATCTTGTGCTGCTTGTAGCTATCGGTTCCTTGTTGCTTGTTGTTGCCTTCAATCTCTTGTGGCCCCCCTCAAGTGTTTGTGGCTCTGATGTTGCCTTGTTGCCTTTAGCTCCTGATGCCTGATGTTGGCCTGTTGGTATATGATGGATGCGCTGATCTCTGGGACCGTGCCGCTCTGATACCAATTGTAATACCCCGGACGATCTGCAGCCGCCTATGATGAAATTGCTCTGATGCCGGCGAGGCAGAGAGGATGATGGTGGGTCTTATGGGGGAATTTGGGAGGAGTTAGAGAGAGGTATTGAGAGAGAGAGAGTGAGAATTGGGAGAGAAGATAGTTGAGATAGAGAGAAAGAGAGAGACAGGAAAGGAGAGGGAGAGAGAGAGAGAGCTTGGGAAGGAAGTAGAAGCTTGTATTAAGTTCTTGATGCCTATTACATACTACATCGCTGCATATATATATATAGTCTCTCTACTAATTACTTAGTTAAGCTACTCTACTAAACTATGGCAAGTATCTTAGTTATAGTAATAAGTTTCTAAGTATGCTGGTTGCTAATGTGGGCCTCGGGTTAGGCCCCTTTGGTTGGGCTTTTGCTGGTTGCTACTGTTGGCCTCGGGTTGAGCCTTTTCAGTTGGACTTCGTCAGTAGGCTTCTTCAGCTGGAAAATAAAAAATTAATTTTGCAATAAAAATTAATAAATTTTTTATTATTCTCTCAATTAGAAAAATTTAATACTTTTTATTATAGAGAGATTCAAGCACCCTCTCCAAATGGGCGACACATGTTCAAAATTGCCGTCTCTTCAAGTGCGCAGCTTTCGCTCTGCACCATCCTTCTCCAAATGCTTTTGCCCCTTCCACTTCTGCATTCGCCCTTTCCGTTTCATTTTCTCATTAATTACGATTTTTCTATTTGCTATTTTTATCTTTTTTTTTTTTATAATATTTTTATTTATATTTAGTAAATTGCTATTTCCATCCCTTTATTTTTTATAATATTTTTATTTATATTTCGTAAATTGCTATTTTCATCCCTTTATTTTTTATAATATTTTTATTTATATTTAGTAAATTGCTATTTTCAAAGATGAAATATATTTTATAAATTTGTTATTAAAAAATTAAATAAAATTTTTATTTGGTAATTCTTCTTAAGTTAATTAAATTTTACTATTTTATAAAATTAAGATTAAGGATATAATTTAGAAAATAAAAAATATAAAAAAAAATTTAATTACTTTATATTAAATTATTTTTGAATTTAGATTTATTTAGGCTAAATTAAAAATATGTGTTTATAATTTATTTTTTAATTTGCTATTTAAATTCATATTCAAATTTATATTATAAAATAAAATTCTATATTTTTATGTATTTCGGCAATGGGGGCTTTGTTTTCTAGGGTTTTTCGAGGGGCACTGATGCCTTTGCCGGTCCCCTCCCGGCTTTTTTCTCTTTTCTCTGGGTCATGCTCTTACTTCTTATGTCCTTCAAATAGGATGTTTTTCTGTTTAATTAAAAAAAATTATGTACTTAAATTTAAATTATTTTTGAATTTAGATTTATTTAGGTTAAATTAAAAATATCAGTTTATAATTTATTTTTAAATTTATTATTTAAATTCAGATTCAAATTTATATTATAAAATAGAACTCTATATTCAAATTATGTACTTAAATTTAAATTAATTTTGAATTCAAATTTAAGTTTCATTGAATAAACTAAAGTTTTTTTTTTTATAAATTTATTATTATAAAATTAAGAATATTATTGTGAAAATTGACTACTATACACTTTACATCATATTGACTAATATTCCCATCACATTATTATTCATTATTCATTATAGTATAATTGTGAAAGTTTTAATTTTGATTTGAAATATAGTATTTTCAAAAAATTCAAATTAGAAATTGATTGTGTTACCACAAATAATTTATAATTGATTGTGCAATTAAAACTTGAGTTCAAATTTGAATCAAATTATAAAACTTGAGTACATATTTAAATCAAATCAAATAAAGGGTATATTTGTAATTATACATGCTTACCAATAAAGAGATGGGATGAGATAAAACTATCAAACTTATTTGCTTATAATAATAAGAAAATATATATATATATATATATATATATATATATATATATATATATATATATATATATATATAATATATATATATATATATATATATGGGGTAATTTTCTATATACCCCTAAAAATTTTTCTGTTTTCAGATTTACCTCTCTTAGAAGGCTAATATTAAAACTACTCTTCTTACGTTCCAACTTCTTTCCAAAATACTCCTGAAGTTAAACTCGGTTTTGGAACTGCCGTTATCTGTGTGTAATTACTATTTTGCCCTTTCAAATATACTCTAAACCCTAAACCCTAAACCAAATCCTAAACCCTAAAACCCTAAAAAATCCTAAACCCTAAACCCTAAAACCCTAAACCATAAACCCTAGAACCCTAAAAAACCCTAAACCCTAAACCCTAAAACCCTAAACCCTAAACCCTAAACCCTAAAACCCTAAAAAATGCTAAACCCTAAACCCGGGTAAAATAGGTATATCTGATAGTTTTTAACTCCGATTATTATTTAACTCTAGTTTAACCCTAGTTAACTTAACAAAGGGAAACGGTAGGGGTATTTTTAATAACGGTGGAACGTATGAAGAGTATATTGGAAAAAAAAAATAAGAGGGGTAAATCAGATATTTTTTCATATTTCAGGGTTATACAGGCAATTATTCATATATATATATATAGTTCGGTTACGATAGTACCAAGCATTTGGTGCTATCAAGTTTTCTAACTTTAGATCAATTTTTTTAATTATTTGCATCCTTTAGATTTTACTATTTTTCCAACCATCTATTAAACTCAAGGGGCCCATTATCATCTCAACCATATATTTTTTTAATTCAACGATTAAAAATTTAATAGTATCAATTATTTGATATTATTAAAAGTATTCCGGCTTAATTCTATATATATTATAAAGTAGGGCTTTTTTGTGCTTGTACAAGTATATGAGCTCTCGTGCTTATAACTTTATAGATTTGATATTATTAATAGTACCACCTCTAGTCTGTCCCTTACGAATAGCAAAGACGAGTTCCTCTGGCGCTGGACCGAATCAAGAATATTCTCGGTCAAGTCTATGTATTGCTTCTTACAAGATAGCGGGGTAGTAGACTCCCGTTTCGATAAGCTCTGGAGTATCAAAATACCTCTAAAAGTAAAAGTTTTTGTTTGGCTTGTCCTCAGGAGGAGGGTCCTGACCAGGGATATCTTACAGAAGAGGAATTGGTGTGGACCCAGCTGCTGTATCATCTGCTTAGGCCCTGACGAAACTGCGGATCACCTTTTTGTTTCCTGTATCTCCACAAAAACGATGCTGGAGGCCTTGCTGCCGAACAAATTGGAGATCCGCAACTGTACTACCGTTGACAGACTCTGGGAAGGGAGCGCTCGCAAGAAGGGTGCTTTTGGAAAAAGAGAGCTAACCACCATCGCAACCACCTGGTGGATCTTGTGGTTGGAAAGAAACAGAAGGACATTCGAAAACAAGAAACGCTGCCTCGCCGCGATTCTTGCTGAAATTAAACTGCTCCGTTCGTATTAGACCAGGTTCTGCGCCTAGGTTTAATTCGTTTGTTTTTTTTTTTTTTTGGGGCCTGGCTGCTCTTCTACGGAATCCGGCTGCCCAGTTGCTTAGTTTATTTTCGTCATGAATAAAGCGACAGCATGCTGTCTTTCTCTCTCAAAAAAAAAAAAAAAAAAACTTTATAGATTTATATTTTTTCAAGATTCGTGCATCACAAGTGAGAGTGAATAATGGAGAGGGCATTACCAGTACGTTCACGTGACTCTTTTTTTTTTATTTTTTTTTATTGTTGGCAGAGTGAGAGACCCCTCCCCCTCCCTTTCTCTCTCTCTCTCTCTCTCTCTCTCTCTCCATCTATTTTCTCTGACACCCCTCCCACTCCCTCCTCTCTCTCTCTCTCTCTCTCTCTCTCTCTCTCTCTCTCTAAACCTCCTCCCACACCCTTCCCTATCCTCTCTCCTTCTCTCCGTGCTACAAAGTAAGCATATATTTTTGTTTTATTTTTTTAAAATTTTTAAAATTTTAAAATTTTTTTTTTTTTCTTACAGGGAGATCTAGCATAAATTTTTATTTTATTTTAATTATTTTAATTTTATTTTTTTTCCTTCTCCGGAAAAGCATTTTTTTTTAAAAAAAAAAAATCAAAATTTTTAAATTTTTATTTTATTTTTTTTTACATGGAAACTATGAATTTTTATTGTATATATTATTATAACTTGTGAAAAAAAACAACAAAAATTTGTGTTCACCTCATTGCACAATTCTCATGCTTAATTATTAAAATTGGAAGAGAAAAAGTAGATTTCTTTATATTTTAAAGTCTTACGAGATTATATAAAAGAAATCAAACTGTAGTGTGACTAGTAACTTTGATTGAGGAGAGGGATAATTGAACAGTTTATTGGAGGATCAAATTGTCAAAATTTAAAAGACCAAATAACTTATTATATTTCATCAGTCTTCACATTGAATTTTAGATTTATTTTTGTTTTTCTATCGTATGCTTAACAAATATATTATTTTAGACAAAATCTAACAACTTATTAAGAGATAGTGGTTAAAAAATAAGAAAAAAAGTAAAATGAATTCCCTGGTAGCTATAGACTTAATTGAAAGTTTATATTAAGTTATTTTTTATGCCAAAATGACACTTTTTACCAATATTTATTAACAATTTTTATACAAAATTATAAGTTTATTTCTTATAGTGCAGAGATTGAATAAAAGAATAGTTGATTGGTGTATTTGAAAAAAAACAAAAATAGTAAAATGTAGAAAGTAAAAATTAATCTGTAAAAATCAGTGTAGTGTTGTGTAATTAAGCCAAATTAAAAAATTCAAATGCCCTGTTTATAAAAGAGCTAAAGTTCAAATGCTCTTTGTCAAAAAGGGTGTGGAGTGGGGGTGTACGGATGGATTCCTTTGTCAGCAATAATTGATCGAGTTTGCTTGACACTTATCTATGAAACCTCCATTTCATTTCCTCCCCCTCTTCTTCTATGAAGCATCCAAGAAATTACTACTCCCCAATTTTTCGCCTTTTTTTTTTTTTTTTTTTTCCTGGGGAATCAAAGAAAGCAGTCATACTCTATTGGTTGACAGCATTCAAGAACTCATTCCTCCTCAATTTGTCTTCCTTGCGAGCTCAACCTAGATCTCTTTTCTCTTTCACTAATTTCTGCACTCCAGGTGTTTGATCAATTGCCTTTGTGGTGAAGTAGCTGCACTTAGAGCTATCTGGAGGATTATGTCATTTCCTCTCCTCTTTTAAGAAGCATTCAAAAAAATTTCTTGAGGAATCAAAAAAATTTCTATTCTCAGGTTCCTCCATATATATTGGCTGACAGCATTCAAGAACTCATTCCTCCTAAATCTTTCTTCTTTGCAAGCTGAACATCTCTTTCCTTTTTCTCCAATTTATGCACTCCAGGTGTTTGATCCTTTGCATGCCCAAGCAGTGGTGAAGTAGTTGGAGTTAGAGCTATCTGGACAATTATGGCTTTAACTTTCATAGCCGAATCGGTGGCGTCGTCGGCAATCATCGGGAATCTCGTTAGCTCTAATTGAGTTTGCCTGGTAAGTCTTATCTATGAAACCTCTATTTCATTTCCCCCCTCGTTAAAAAAGTATTCAAAAAATTGCTCCTCCCCCAACTTGAATATATGCTCTATCTCTTTTAAACAATATTTATTATCAATTTTTGTACAAATTATAAGTTTATTTTCTTATAGTGTAGAGGCTGAAGAAAAAAAAAAAAAAAAATTTTGAAAGAAAGGTAGCAGACTACTCGTTTTATTCAAAGAGAAATGAACTAAGCTAAAAAAAAGTGAGACATAGACCAGGGCGACAAGCAGCACACACACACTCACACACACACACAAGAAAAAAAAAAAAAAAAAAAAAAAAACAGCAACAACAACCCTCCAGAGTAGGAATATCAATGGGTACGGATACTCGAAATTTTATTCGAACCCGAATCCGAATAGAATGAATTCACCCAATGCTAAACGGATATGATATGGATATAAAAAATGAAAATTCGACGGATTTGAATTTGGATTTGGATTTTAATTATATTCGATCCGAACTCGAACTCGATCCGAACCCGAATTAATTTTACGTTATATATATATATATATATATATATATATATATATATATATATATATATATATATATATATATAAATTTATATTTTAAAATTTTAAATTTAATCTAATATATTTTGAAATATTGTAAAAAGAAAAAAAAAATAATTGTTTCATATTTGAATTTCGGGTCCACATTCGGGTTCAGGTTTTGGATTGTTGGTCGGGTTCGGATATGAATATGAATTTTTAAAATTCGGCGGATTCGAGTTCGGATTCGAATTTTTGAAAATTCGCCCCGAATCCGACCGTTGACATCCCTACTACAGAGCGTCAACACTGTTTATGATCCAACTCGTCCAGAGCGCCAACATTAAAAAAAATATATATATAATAATAGTTGAATAATATATTTGAAAAAAAAGAGGGTAACGTAGAAAGTGAAAAAAAAGTCTGTACAGTACAGTATAGTGTAGTATTATTAAGACAAACAAAAAATTCAAATATCTGTTTATAAAAAAGCTAAAGATCAAACATTCCTTGCACATTTTTTCCTTAATCTATAGGCCTCTATATGCAGACAATAAATTCTCGGTCAACAAAAGTGTGGAGTGGGGGCGGACGAACAGATCATTCTGTCGCCAATAATTAAGTTTCGTTGACTGTTTGTAAGTTTTTTTTATGAAACTTTCATTTCATTTTCACTCTTACATGAAACATTCAAAAAAATTACTCTTTTCCAATTTTTCTAGCCTGATGGGATTTAAATAATGTAAAATAATTATAATTTTTTAAAAGATTAAGCTCTTAGGGCCCGTTTGGTAACGGAATAAGACAATATTAGTTATACCAGAGATAAATATAAAGTACGGAATTAGTATAAAAAAACGTTGAATGGTTCCAGGGATAAGAGATTTTATGTTTAGTATGATAATGAGAAATAAGAGGAATAAAAAGTTTTAGTTAGGTTAAATAACTTTTTTGCTCTCAAATTTTATTATGTGATAAAGCTTGTTAATTTTTAATTTCTTCCTTTTAATTAATAGATTAAAGCCTTACAAAAATAAGATAAAATTTAAATCAAAATCCAAATCAAATTATATTTCATGAAAATAATATTTAATTTAACATTTCATTTGATCTATTTTACAAAAAAAATAAATTATTCATCCTATTTTTATTCAAAAAAATAAATTATTCATCATATTATTCAAAAAAAATAAATAAGATAAAATCCAAATTGAATAAATAAGATAAAATCCAAATCAAAGGGAGAATGAGATGTCGCCTCGGGAAGCGACGCAGGGGAGGAGCTGTGCCTCAGGAAGCGTGCTAGGAGTAATTTTAGAAAGAAAAATATAGTGGGAGTAATTTTGGAAAGGAAAATATAGTGGGGGGATAATTCTAGAAAGGAAAATATAGTGAGATTTTACTGTAGAAATAGTAATTCTCACTTATACCAGAAGTACTGGAACAAGTTATTCTCGTAGTTCCTGATGTGTTTGGGGCGATAAGGGGATATCCTCCCCCAAGCTATCCCGATTCCAAACGGGGTTCGGTTTGGGTACAAGCGAAAACTGGTTATTCCGGGGATAGATATAAGTTCAGGTACAAGCAAGAATTATAGTAATTTTGTGTTTTGGTTGAGTATAAGAGTTGTACCGGGATAAGAAAATTTGTGTTTGGTAAGTTAAAGAGGAATAAGAATAATAGAAGGGATTAAAATTTATAAAATAAAATAAAAAAATTTTAAATTTTATAAATTTAAATATCTTATAATTTAAAAAATTTTAATTAAAAAAAAATTAATAAGCAACAGGTGGAACAGCTATTCCACCTGTGGGGTGGAACAGCTGTTCCACCTTTATACCGGTATAACCTGGTATGGGGGAAATAGCTGTTCCCCCCACACCTAAATGTTGTTTGGATATAAAGGGGGGATAACCCCCTTATCCCCCCCCTCCTTATACCGGTTGCCAAACGCAATCTAAGAGAACAGTGGTAAGTTTGGGTTTAAGAATGTTTAATAGATCCGAGATATGGATTTGATTTCAATAGAAGAAAATTAAGGGCTTGTTTGGAAGTCTAAATAAAATATTTAAGGATAACTTATTCGGCATAAGAATTTTCTTGTATGATTGTAAGGAATGGATTTGATTTTTTTCTTCTTAAAAGGTTCTTATATTTGTGATTTGATAGTATAACACTTACTAGGACTAAATGTAAGTAGCATTCAATTTTAAATATTTGATCACACTTCCATCCACCAAATATATAAACTTTTCAAGTATATCACGGAGATATAACTAACAATATATTCATTCCAAATAGAGACTAAATGAACCATAGGGAGAAAAGGAGGTAGAAAAAAAGTATGTGGAGAAATAGTTTTGTATTTTCTGATAAGACCATAAAAATTATATAAGACAATTTTTTACAAATATAAATTGAATATTTTTTTCATCATATTTTCTTGGTGTGCGTATAATTTAATCTCTAGTAGTAAAGTCTAAAATATCTACGAAGGTATGGTGGATAGGAAAAAAATATTTAAACACCGGGTGCCAATAATTTCTTTCTTAGTGTAGCAGTGGCGTGGGGGCCAAAATTTCCTATGCTTTCGCATGTATGTCTTCCAAAACTTGCTAATTTTTGTGCAGCTTGCGTCGCACTCGGAGGAGGTCGTCAATTGGGCCCTATTTAAACTTTAAGTTTTCTTTCACTTTTTTTTTTATGAAATTTTTATTTTTCTTCGGTTATTTTGAGGCTACTCATTCATTAGACAAATAAAGTCGAAAAATTATAAAATTTGACTTTTAAATAATTTAAATACTGTAAATCTTACTTACTGAAGTTGATCACCGAATCAAATGTCTCATTATAAAAAATAACTTGAAAACACATAGATGTGTTTTCAAAAGCGTATGTACTAGCCTAGCTCAATATATTAATACTCTTTGAAAATTTTATTCTAGAAAAATACTTTAATACACTGGCTTGTTTAGATCTATATAACGACCCGACTCACTAGCAATAATAACTCATTGGGCCCAAACCACAGCCCAAAATACTTAAGCCAAGTTATTATTACTAGTGTCCATGTCTCTTATAAACCCAATCATAATTCCATCCACATCCGATCTGGGACTATTGGAGGCGTCACTGACTCCCTCGCCATCCACATTCGATGTGGGACTATTAGAAGCGTCACAGACTTCCCCGTTTAGGCCTGACGTTCTCGTCAGCCCAAATACACGCACAGCCCAAAATCACAAGGCGATGTAATACTTGTCTCGCTAGCCCTGTCATCTAGATCCAGACTCAGCCGAGACTCATCACACATTTTCGACTGGTTATTGGTTCTGATACCAAATATAACGACCCGACTGTCACGCCCTGAGTTTAAAAATCGGTCTAATTTTTTTTTTTTTAAATTAGAGTTCGCAAACCGGGCGTAACAGACCGCCACACATATAGGAAATCCTCTAACCACAAGGCAAGAGTCTCTCCTATAATGCACGGCTCGGCTAGTACAACAATTTACATCAGAGGTCAAGTACAGATAACCTAACTAATAACTGAAATAAAACCCAATCAGTTTAAACATAAAAGTATCTCATACAATCCTCAATATGTGAAACAACTAAGTACTGAAAATAAACCTATCATAATCAACATACAAATCCAAAATGCTGTCTACAGATCAAGATCACAAAACTCTGGTAGATCATCAGGGGGACAGCTCTATCGTGATCGCCTCACCGGACCGTCCCGACATCTCACCACCCAACGGACCTGAATAGTGGTCACCACAAAAGGGTGTGAGATACAACATACAATGTATCTCAGTGGGCACGACGAGCCGAGAAATAGCTAGTCGTACCTACTGGATACTAAAATCTGCGGATAGTAGAAGGGTTAGTGATAAAAGCTGAATACTGAATAAGCATGCTGAATAAGCATGCTGAATAAACTGTATAGGCAGGTATCAAACAAATGCTGATAGTAAATGACTGTAATCAAGCAGGAACTGAACAATAAGGGTACAAGATGAATAGTTACATGTAAATGAATCATGGAGATGATAAAAGCCATGCGTCAATGACAGAAACTCAAGTACCCAATCACATGCCACTATTGGTCACGCAGGACCTCAGGCTAAGCCACCGATCCGCACTATATCTGGTTGACATAACCTGCACTCACAGAGGCTCTGCCTCCCGATGCAAAGGCTCACGGGACCTTCCTCTAGACCACTTTACCGGTAAAGAACACTAAGGTGGGGGCCAGACTGCTAGTGTATATGAAGTACAGCAGTGCGTGGCAAATCACAATGCTATGCTCAATCTCACGGTCTAATGACCGGGTAGTCGGCAATCAGCCGAGATCCCCACAGGGAAGCAACTGTATGTCTGTATATCAATCAGGTCTATCATGCATAACTGGAGTATATAAGCAAGTATCTCTGGATATAATGCAATATAATAGAGGACAGATATAAAAGCAACAATAGGCATGATCAGACCATGAATATCTACCGTACTGTAATACAGGAATGGAAATGAGCAGGTAAACAGGAAATGTCCAGGTAAATGTCTATATACTAGAAACAAGAGACATGTAGCATAAATCAGACTAAATCAAAAATAGGTGTCCGACTGGACTAAAGCAACCAGAGGGCCGACAAGATAAAGCCCGGATCGAAGATAACCCACCTGAGTGTAGGCCGATCCCGAACTCCCGCTAGTCACTGGGAGGCTGGTGCTGAACTGCTGGGACCTGAACAGAAACTGGAATCAGAAACAGACTCACTCATACCCATCCCGACAATACTACAGTAATACGGCGCTAATCACGGGACAACTTAGCCGGAAACAGGCTTTTACCAGAAATTCCCGAAAACCACTAAAATACCGAAACTGACCCGCCGACAGTCAACAAATACCCGAATACCGCGAAACGACACCTACTGACCCTAAACATCATAACATCGATGTTCGGGTAGATAGGGGCAAAACCGTAATTTTCGATGTCTAGATGTTGCCATAAATACTCGCGCGACTCCCGGAAAGCCCATTTTGGCTTCGAAGTCTCCCGACGGAACACTGAAGTCACTGGACCAGCCAGGACAGTGTCGGGAATGACCAGAGGCAGCAACGGACAACCAGAATCCACTCCGGAACGCGAAACTCGCGCCGGAAACCTTAAAACCGGCAATTTTGCCGATTTACGGAACGGGATCCGATTCCCGCTCAACGAAAGCCTACAGACTTCTAATAAAATGCCTAACAAGTGTGTAAGTACTGTCTAAAGACAGCCAGGGTGTTTAATTTGCAACTTGACCCCTAAACTTTTCTAAAATTGCATAACAACTTAACTAACAATGTTGTTTCGACTCGTATTCGAAATCCAGGAAGCCAAAGACCGCGCCGTAAGTTTCAGCGCGTCCGTTACGACGAGACGAAACTCGTGCTCACGGGCCTGGGCCAGCACAGGGCCCATTTACAAAGTTGGCCCATAATTATTTAAGGTCCAAATACAACTATGCTACAATTATCTATACACTGGATCAAACTGAACTTTAACTGGAGCCTTATGCATAAGGGGAACAGAGAAAGACTGTGCTCACCTGAGGCGCGCCGGTGGGTGGCCGGAAAGTTGGCCGGAGCAACACCCAACTCTAAGCTAGGCTCGGTTTGGACAAGCTTGGATCAAACCTGTAGCAAAGTGCCAACAAAGGTGAGCACATGATTAATAACCCTCACAGAGAGATTTTGGACATGGTCTGGCCCACCGTCGGCGGCCGGAGGCGGCGGCGGCCGGAAAAGAACCCAAAAATGCAATATTTTGAAAGGTTGAAACTACTAAATTTGCATGGGTTCTCTGTCCAATATAACTTGATGGAAAGTAAGAAAATGGTGCTAGAAGCTCACCTGGGCAGATAATCGGCGGCCGGAGACGACGGCGGCGGCCGGAGAAGGAGCTCGGGTTGCCTCAAATGGTGCAACTACAGAGGAAAGAAACTCTACGTTAGAACCTTCATACAAATGCATGAAAGGCCTCCTACGATCCAAATGAACATACCTGGGTCACTGGCCGGCGGCGCGGAGCGTCGGCGATAACCGGCGACGCAAACACCCCAAGCTCGGTTGAAGGTGGGATGCTCTAATGGTGGATTCCGGCCGGCAGCACCCAAGCCTCTCGAAGTTGGACCAAAATGCTCCCTTTGGCTCCACGGAGCTTGCTGAGGTGGTGGCCGACGGCGCGGGTGAGCGGCAGCGCCGGACGGCGAGGCTCGGCCGAAGGGAAGAAAAGCCCGGTTCTAGGGCAAGCCCGTACGCCCACGACCCAGAGCTGATCAACGCCAAACTTGATGGAGAGCTCACAGTCGTCGAGAATAAGAGATCCAACGTCTCTGATCTTGAGTTCAACGGTCGGATCCCACCCGAGACGAAGATTGGCTAAAACGCAAATTCCGGCAAGAAGATGCTCCCGCCGGCAGCCGGGACGACGGCGACCGCTCAAACTTCACAGGCGCGATGCACTCGACGTCAGGAACACGATGAACACACTCTTGGGTCGATTAAAACGAAAAGATTACAACTTACTTACCTCGCCGGAGAATCAAGGAGGAAGAAGACGACCTGCGGCGGCGCCCGACGTTGGGTTCACCCTAGCTCGGTTGCGGCTTCACAGAGGAGGGTTTTGGGTGCACTTTAAGCAAGCAACAACAACTCTGGTGCTTCCCACATCATCAAACTGAGAAGAAGGCTTCTTTTCTTGACTTCTTGGGTTACTCCGGCGACCGGACGGCGGCGGCGCTCGGCGTCGGTTGGAGGAGATGGTGAAGAGGTGTCGGCTGCAAGTGGAGAAGGAGGCAGAGGGTTGTAAACGTGGGAGGATCACCAAAGGTCACCTTCGAAGCTTGCATTATAATGCAACAATTGCACATTTGCAGGAAGGTCCCTCTACACTCAATATTTGGACTAAAGTCCTCTACAAAAATTGTACCTCTTACACTTAAGTCCCTGTCCTGTAAGTGGCACGCTTTACGGAGCACAAACTTGCTGGTTTTTCTGCAAAATACCGCATTTTTCACCGTATTTCATGCTTTTCGAGATGTTTCGTTCTTCGAAACGAAAAACGGATTTCGCCATGACGTCCGGCACGTCGAAATCTATAAAGTAGTGATTTTCGTTTTTCGACGCGATGCCCGGATAAAATCTCGATCCATGATCACTGTACAAAAATACAGTTTATCACGCTTTTCGAGACTCCAGGGTCGTCAAACGAAAATTCCGTCAGCCCCATTGCGTTCAGATCGATGAAACCGATCAAAACAACTACCTGGATCGCTATGTTCGAAGTATGAACAGTGAATCAGCCAACATTGCATCCGAGGGAGTCCCGAATTAGGGGTTACTGTTCATCTACAGTAATCACTTAAGTGACACTGCACATAGCACTGTTCCATTGGTCGCGATATTCGTCCGCTTCTTCGCTGATTTTTGGAAGATCCGACCGTCAGATCGAAATTTGCTGAATATGAATCTCGCTCAGTTCGACGAGACGATCGCAATGGTGATCTCGTATTTTCAAGATCATTCTCGGATTGGAAAATGGCATTTTTGCCTCGTAAATCGTGCAACTTGCACACCGGCGATTGACCAAGCAGGTCAATTTAGACTTTTTGAATCCAAACTCAGGCCGATAATCACTTCTAATTTATTTATTAAAAATAAAATATTCCAGATTATTACTCCGACCCACTAGCAATAATAACTCGTTTGGCCCAAACCACACAGCCCAAAATACTTAAGCCCAGTTATTATTACTACTGTCCATGTCTCTTATCTACTAGCAATAATAATTCGCTTGGCCCAAACCACACAGCCCAAAATACTTAAGTCCAGTTATTATTACTAGTGTCCATGTCTCTTATAAACCCAATCACAATTCCATCCACATCCGATGTGGGACTATTGGAGGCGTCCCGTTTAGGGACGACGTCCTCGTCAGTCCAAACACACGCACAACCCAAAATCACCAGGCGATGTAAGATTTGTCTCGCTAGCCTTGTCATCTAGACTCAGACTCAGCCGAGACTCATCACACACTTCCGGCTGGTTATTGGCTCTGATACAAAATATAACGACCTGACCCACTAGCAATAATAACTTGTTGGGCCTAAACCACAGCCCAAAATGCTTAAGCCCAATTATTATTACTAGTGTCCATGTCTCTTATAAATCCAATTACAATTCCATCCACATCCGATGTAGAACTATTGGAACTGTTCACTTTTAAGGATAAAATTAATTTTTATAAAGTAATTAGTTGCTTAACAAGTTACACACACACACACACACACACACACACACACACACACACACACACACACACATATATATATATATATATATATATATATATATATATAATATATATATATATATACTAATTACAAAATTTGATAACATCCAGCAAATCTTTATTTCCTTATTTAATTTTATTTATTACCAAATTAGATAATCACTACAACAAAATTAAATTATAATGACACATTTTTATGACACTTTTGTGCAAGTGTCATATATATTCCATCTATATCCAAAATTAGATTATATGAACACATTGTTGGGACACATTACAATAATGTGTCGCTATACATCCTAGTGACTGCACATATAGCGACACTAATATATAATAAGTGTCGGTATTTTTACTAGCGGCACTTTTTTCAGAGTTAAGAAACACTTAACAGTGTTGGTATAGCATAATTTTGTTGTAGTGAGTAGGTAATTTGATAAGTAACAAACCTTCATAAATTCAAATTTAAAATTTGAATTTAAATTGTTAATTTAATATTGAAATAGCATTAAAGTTCAAAAATATTTAAATTTATATTTAATTCATATTATAGTTAAAAAAAAAAAATAGTAACTATTTAAACATAAAGTTTCTTTGTTTGAAAGTTAACTTCAAATTATAAATCTGAATTTAATTTTATTTATTATTAATTCAAATCATCTTTAAAATGATTTTTTCCCTTGTTAAATAACATAGTAAGTCGATCTGACTTGGATCATAGGCTGACGGTGCATGGCTCATTTGGGTTCAATTTTTAAGTTTGGATTTCTTTCAAAAAATTTATATTTACATATAAATAGAGATACAATCTTGACCTGCACTATTAGATCAATTTGAGTTGATTAATTTATATCTAAATACAAGTTCATTTTCGTCATAATATATTAAATCCAAAAAATTTTGGATAATTTTTTAGCTTAACTTTCAATCAATTTTGAATTATTATTTTTAGAGAAAACAAGTTGGATTTGCGTATTGGGTTAGAAAAATAGGCAATGATTCAAAATGGGTCCAATTGATGGGTTATTATATCAGGAGAAGTGGATTTGTTTAAGAATAAACTTCAAAGTGGCCTTCTATGGTATAGCATATTTTTATTTTATTATCCTCACAGTTAGAAAAAAATTTTACTTTGTCTTCTTATGATTTAGTTTATTTTTACTTTGGCACTCCATGATTTAAAAAAAATCACTTTGCCTCCATGTAGTTTAGTATATTTTTTACTTTACTATTATATCGTTCTTTTAAAAGTTTTACTTTACCATCCTATTTTGACATAAATTTTTTTGATAAAATAAAAATTAAATCACAAGTGCATAAAGTTAATTACTTTTTGAATCACGGGTGTAAAGTAAAAATGAGTGAAACCACTCTGAGATAATTTGAAATTTACCTCTTATTTAATTAGATGGATGGAATGATCATATCAATATTACACTAAGTGAGCTATCTAATTAAATAAATTATAACTCAAATAGGTCAATTTTGGGTTGACTATTCATGTTCAAAAAGTTAAAATAATGACAAATTACATTCTTTCTAATTGAATTTTAATTTTGATCGATCATCCAACTTCAATTTATTAAGATTTTTGTCTGAAATTTTGTAGTTTATTGTATTCAAATCTTACAAATCAATTTAATTGATCGGCTAGTAACATGTCGTTGATATAACAGTGATATAGTTTTATTATAGCTAATGATATAAAAATAGCTATAATATTGTATTATTACCACACTACAACAAAATAGACTTTTGGTGGCAATTTAATAGCGACAATTATAAAATGGTCGCTATTAAATAATATATAAATATACTTTAGCGGCAACTATTTTTATTTTATTTTATTTTATTTTGCCGACTAATATTTCTAGATTAAATATGTTCGTATTTGACTATTATTTGAAAAATAATTTTGGACAAAAAAAGAAATAAAGAAAATTGGCTCAATAGAGTATTTTAAAAGTGATTTTGATTTTTAAAATTAAAGTTAAAATTTTAAAGTTTTAATTTTAATTTTATATTTTAAGATAAAATTAGATAATATTTAAATTTTAAAAATTATATATTTTAATTTGCAAATTATTATAATTTTTAAATTTAAATTTAAAATCTCAAACCTAAATTCGAACTTGAGTTAATAGATTTAGTGTCACGCCCCGGAATCCGGGCTCGTCTACAGATCCGCCGTGCACACGGAATTTTCCGCGTACACGAAGCGCTGGTAACCTGCTCAGATATAATCTAACAATAAAAGAGCATAATACAGAGCTGAAATAGAAGAACCACATAGTATCTCAGACTGGGACTACAAATAACACTGTAATAAGTACAATAATCTCCCAGCTCACCAAAATAGTACAACCAGCTGGCTAACGCCAGACCCAAAATAAAAGGGGAATACCACAGTCTGAGTGAAGGGTACAGCCTCTATCTACAGCTCTCAGTCTCCCAGGAGATCTATCTATTCGGCGATCCCCTTACCTCGATCCGCTGCCGATGGCCTAGCAGCTCCCGCAGATGACTCTGCAAAATAAGGGAGAAGGAAGAAACAGAAAATAACAATGGGGGTGAGAACTATCAGATAAACCAATAGCCTCCCCTAGTGGGTAAAACCTCAACTCTGACGCACCCACTAGGACTACTAGAGGCAAAAAGGGAAAAGGTGAAGTGGTAGGATAAGTAAGGTACTGAAACAGTAAAACTACCACTACTATGCCTCTACTGCGGTACTGGCTATCAAAACTGTATGCATGCATCAGTAAACAAAAGCTGTCCAAAAATAACCCAATCCGTCATCTGATCCACGATCGGTACTGCCTGCTCCGCTCTCATCATCGGGCAAAAATCCGCGCCGACGTGATAGCAAAACTGTCAACAACTGTCTGGCCCCAGCCTCTAGAGTGGAACTCGAGGGGAGCGACCCACACGAGTAAAGCACCACCGGGCAGTAACCGCGCCGGTAAGATAAGTCTCAAAAGCAGGACTGAATCATGACTATGATCAATCACCGGGCAATAACCGCGCCGGTATGATGAGTTTCAAAAGCAGGACTGGATCATGACTATGATCAAAGTGGGAAAAACCATCCACTAAAGAAGCCTGATACCCAATCAGATGCAATAGTACTCAATAAGTGGGAAACATCATCCACTAGAGGAAACCCAATCCCCAGCTAATGCAAAATAAACCAGACTCAACCCCTATCTGATGCAAGGACAAACATCTGGTCGACCGCCCACCGTCCGCGGTCACCGTAATACCCCACAAATCCACAATCTAATGCAAAATAAACCAGAATCAACCCCTATCTGATGCAAGGACAAACATCTGGTCGACCGCCCACTGTCCGCGGTCACCGCAATACCCCACAAATCCACAATCTAATGCAACCTTGGCTACACTATCCCAAACCCCTGCTCACACTTGAGCAACAACATATGAATGCAAAGGACAACAATGAAAACATGTTCAAATCCCAATATGATAGTGTAGCGATAAATTGTGGCCTTACCTGATGTCCGGGCATGCATGCAACTGTCTTTATTTTTAAAAGTTGTAAAATAGTGTCAAAGGTTTAAAACAATTGACTTACTGAATAAAATTCATTTGCATGCGAGATCATAGCCTTTGTCTCAATCACAGTGTCCCAATATAAGTCATCATATCATTTGTGGGGTTATATTAAATTTTAGGGGAGTTTGTCCCAGCGGTCCTTGTCATTTGTCATATTAATTTGTCCCAATAGTTCTCATCAATTGTCATATTAGTTCGTCCCAATAGTTCTCATCAATTGTCATATTAGTTCGTCCTGTCATATTAGTTCGTCCAATAGTTCTCATTAATTGTCATATTAGTTCGTCCCAATTGTCATATTAGTTCGTCCCAATAGTTCTCATTAATTGTCATATTTGTATGTCCCAATGGTTCTCATTATTTTAGGGGATTTCTAGTAATCCCAGTGAGCTTGTCAAAAATGAGGTAAGCAACAACCGCCCACCTCGAGCAGCTCAAACAACACCCCAGGTAGTCTCCTGGTTGTCCACAGTCCTCAAATCCTGCAATCAACGCTCCCGGTATAAATACAAATCTCAAAAAGCACAATATTTGCTGTTTTTCAGACAGCACGGGAAAAGAGGAATTTTTCACCTCTAAAATGAGCTCCTAAAATCCCAGAAAAATCACGGTTGCGTTCCTCGCGAAGAGTAGATCAAAATCGACTCTTAGAACGCCTCGATCTGATGCTCCTACGCCAAGATAAAAATCGGAGAAGTCGGCGCTGTCCAAAAATTACCACAGCAAAAAGGGGGGTCAAAGAGGACTCGGGAGTCGTGCCAAAAGTACGAAATGGAGCAAAATGATCAACACGGAAATCGAAGCCTTACCTCTTACGGTCGCGCTGCCACAAAAATCGTCCAAAAATTCCACCCGGTTAGCCCGCAGTGAATTTTCGACGGAACTGCGACGGGAAATGGGCCTAAAAAAAAATCGTCGCAGTGCGCCGCGTCGCAGATATCTCACTATCTGTAACTCCTAAATTCCTGAGATTCTAGAGAGAGAAAGAAGAGAGAGAGAGGAACAACTTTCATATTTGGCACTTTTTCTGATTCTCTCTCCTTGGCTCGGATTCCAAGGTGTAAAGAGAGGGGGGGTGGGGCTTCTTATATAGTGGGCCAAAGGGAATATTCCCACACGGATCCTGATCCGAACACGAAACACCAAAACGGGCCAACCAGGAAGCGCCACGTGTCAACCAAACAGGAAACAGCCTGTGCAGGGCCAACCAGATTTCGCCACGTGGCCACGTGGTCCACGTGATCGGTCCGCGCTCCGGGTTCTCCGGAAAAATGTCGGCCTATAGGAGCGTGCCACGTGTCAACCATCTAGACGCTTCTAGAAGCCGGCCAGCCAC
Organism: Tillandsia fasciculata; assembly: GCA_029168755.2. Lineage (NCBI taxonomy): Eukaryota > Viridiplantae > Streptophyta > Magnoliopsida > Poales > Bromeliaceae > Tillandsia > Tillandsia fasciculata. The sequence goes on from CM054936.1 coordinate 15,644,030, forward strand.
TCAGGTGCCGCCACGTGGCAAGGGAAGGATTCGGTGCACCCGGTGCACGCCTGGCCCATGGACCGCGCACCGAGCCCCCTGCCCGCGCTGCCCGCGCCGCTCTCCTCCGCGCTCCGCCGCTGCCCTGCCGCCGCGCCGCTGCCCGCCGCCGTGCGCCGCCGCCCGCCGCCGCTCGCCGGCGGCCGCCGCCGGCCGGAACAGTAATTCCGGCCGTTACTGTTCCGGTGAACAGTACCAAGTGCCCAAAAATTAAAGTAAATATACCGTTTTGACCGTTTTCGCGCGCTGAGTCCGATTCCGCCGTCCGTTTCGCCAAATTCTCATCCGAAATTTTGCCGAAAGCTCCCAGAAGATTCCATTTGCTCCGATTTTCACGCAGAGTCTATATTAAATGTCCAATTTCAATTCTACAAGCTCCGATTCACCGTACAAGCTCCCTACAGTCACTGTTTAATGTTGCACAGTTCCTGCGGGAGTCCGGATCATCACATCCTCCCCCACTAAAAAGAGTTTCGTCCTCGAAACGAGACTCAACCACAGTCCTTAGTCCAAAGTCTCAAATAGGTAGGGGTGGCGTCCCTCATTTCCGACTCAAGCTCCCATATAGCCTCGCGCTCGTCATGATTGCTCCATTGGATCTTCACATAGGGAATGGCCCGACTGCGCAATTCTCACCTCTCGATCCAGAATTCGCAGTGGGCGCTCCTCGTACCTCAAAGGGTCCAATGTATCGGGGCTAAGTTTCCCACGAATGCCGAATCTCCTGATCCTTTTGGACGGCGAGACTTTCAGGAATACATGATCTCCAACCTGAAATTCCAAGTCTCGTCGCCGAACATCGGCATAGCTCCTCTGCCGGCTTTGGGCGGTCTGAAGATACATCCGACTCGCTCGGATCTTCTCTTCTGCCTCTAGCAATACGTCTGGTCCCAAGGTCCGCTTTTCGCCCACATCGCTCCAATAAAGTGGTGATCGATACTTGCGTCCATACAATGCTTCAAACGGAGCCATCTGAATGCTCGCTTGAAAGCTATTGTTGTACGCGAGCTCAGCCGAGGGTAAGTGTCGAATCCACCCTCCGCCGAAATCCAAGATGTATGCTCTTAGCATACCCTCTAAGATCTGCATAATCCGCTCTGACTGCCCATCAGTCTGCGGAGAAAAAGCCGTACTAAACCTGAGTTGAGTCCCCCAGGCTCAAATCTCAGGTCTCTAACGGATACAAAATAGAGGCGGGCACTTAGATAACCGCACCACCTCAATTAAGTACAGCAGGACTAACCGCTCAAGTGACTAAGTAGTCTACACCAGCAAATGCATCCGCTCCTCCCAGGGCACCTGGTAATCCAATCCTCATGTCCACGGGCACAGATGCTCGATCCGAGTACCTCTGTACTCCTGAGGTTCCTAAAAATCCCCCAAATGAACACTTTATCTAATTCCCGGTAATCCCTTACAATGCCGAAGTAAACCTACTTCCTACATCTCAAAAGCACCGGCGCCCCGTAGGCCCCAACTATGCTAGCCAAAAACAGTTCCGCACCTAAAGCGAAACATCCGCCTCGCTAGCGAAGTCAAAACTTCAGAGGCAAAGAAAGCCCTGCGGCAACCCCGGCACACAGACCTCTCCTGGCCTGGCTCCCCAAAAGATCGTCCTCGCAGCTCAATCAACCGCCGCGAAAAGGGATACTGAGCTAGCCAGTTTATCTATGTACCATGATCAAGTCCCGCAGCTGAGTCATGACCATCAGGTCTACTGGCATAATCCAGGACTCATCTGCACCGACACACCTTTATGCGTTAAAAGATCGGGAATACGTGCCTCCCGTGCATCAGGTGACCGTCCTACCCCTAACCCATACAATGAAGTAAATGTACTCCTAACGCATATCTAGCATGCTCAAGCGCAATACAATGCAAAATCTAATGCCAAAAAGCAAAATAAATAATAATACCTGCCACCACATGGTCGGCTGCTGCAAAGTCCTCCACCTGAGCGGCATAAACCCGACTGCTCTGAGCTGGTGGCGGGTGATCAGCAGGGTAAAAAGATGGGGATCCGCTCACTGGAGCATACGGCCGTTGAGCTGACGACCGTTGCTGAGATACGAAGGGAGCCGAAACTGAAGAAGATGCTACTGGGGTTGGAAAGGGGCATGAAGCTCGAACATGGCCTGACTGTCCACATTTATAACAACGACCCCACCTCTGATCACAGGTGTGTGACAAATGAGGTCCTCCACAGAATATACATCTGTCTCTATCGCGAAGCCGTGGCTGTCCCGTCTGCTGCTGCTGATGGGACTTCTGGGATCCACCAGGCCCTCGTCGCTCGGACTGTCCTTGGCCGGGGAACTGTGGCTGCGGCGGTCGTGGCGGCCTCCACAAACTAGATTGTCCCCCAACCTCCGGTGCCGGTCGCTTCGCCCCCGGGATCACTACGGGAGCTGGAGCTACCTCCCCCATCACTACTTCCCCGCACTCAACGTAGAGTGCCTGCTCCATCGAGGCTTCCAAGGTCTGCAACCTACGCGAGCGAACCAATTGAAAAAGGTCCCGGCGCAATCCTCGCTCGAACATGTAGATCCGGTGCGCCTCGTCCCTGGCCACGTTCGGTACACATGCCAACAATTGATTGAAATTGGCAATGTACTCGTGTACGGGCCGATCTCCTTGTCGGAGGTTTCTCAACTGCTCCTCCAACCTCTGCCGGACGCTTTCCGGGAAGAAAGCCCTGAGAAGGAGATTGCGGAACTCCGCCCAGGCCAAGAGCTGAGCCCCAGGCGGACCCGCCGGTCGAACACGCCGCCACCAAGCTTCGGCGTTGTGTTCCAGAAAGTTCGTCGCCAATATCACCTGATATCGCTCCTCGATAAACAACGTCTCAAAACGTCGCTCCATTGCCGTGATCCACGACTCTGCCTCCCACGGCTCAACATTTTGCCCCGAAAAATAGGGTGGGTCAAACTGGCGGAACCTCATCAACAGGTCCACCACTCCCCGCTGCTCTGCCGGGGTCAGAGATCCCGTCAGCCCAGTCGGCTGTCCACCAGTACCCCGAGTAACAGGGGATGCCGGGGTCACCGGTACATCTGGAGGATTCACAGCAGGGGAAGAAGGTACGGGAGAATTCTCCGGGGGTGCTACAACAGGCTGCGCCCTCTGTTCTAACATCTGTGTCAGCCGACCCATGGCCTCCTCCTGACGCCGCATGGCATCTGACATCTGGGCTATCTGAGCCTGTAGTTCTTGCACCTCACTCTGCTGGCCCTGCTCGGACTCCTCCGGCTCGGGCTCAGAGGAAGAAGGCTGCGAACGCGTCAACATTCTACGTTGCGGAGGCATCCTACCACAAGAAACCATACTCAGTATCATCACCCCACACGACCCAATCCAGCGAAAGTTAAAGACATTCTCCTATTTCTGTGACTTTATGTTGTCTGCAGCCAACATAACAGTCTACCAGAAGTAGGCTATGTCGATCCCTCTTCCTTCATTGGAAGAGTCAAATAACCCAACCACCAACTTTCGCCTAAGAACAGCACGTCTCTCACGCCCTATCATCCTAGGGTCTGCCAAAAGCCTAGGGTTTCCTAAGTCCCAACTGACCTATCCCTAAGCTCTGATACCAACTTAATCTGTCACGCCCCGGAACCCGGGCTCGTCTACAGATCCGCCGTGCACACGGAATTTTCCGCGTACACGAAGCGCTGGTAACCTGCTCAGATATAATCTAACAATAAAAGAGCATAATACAGAGCTGAAATAGAAGAACCACATAGTATCTCAGACTGGGACTACAAATAACACTGTAATAAGTACAATAATCTCCCAGCTCACCAAAATAGTACAACCAGCTGGCTAACGCCAGACCCAAAATAAAAGGGGAATACCACAGTCTGAGTGAAGGGTACAGCCTCTATCTACAGCTCTCAGTCTCCCAGGAGATCTATCTATTCGGCGATCCCCTTACCTCGATCCGCTGCCGATGGCCTAGCAGCTCCCGCAGATGACTCTGCAAAATAAGGGAGAAGGAAGAAACAGAAAATAACAATGGGGGTGAGAACTATCAGATAAACCAATAGCCTCCCCTAGTGGGTAAAACCTCAACTCTGACGCACCCACTAGGACTACTAGAGGCAAAAAGGGAAAAGGTGAAGTGGTAGGATAAGTAAGGTACTGAAACAGTAAAACTACCACTACTATGCCTCTACTGCGGTACTGGCTATCAAAACTGTATGCATGCATCAGTAAACAAAAGCTGTTCAAAAATAACCCAATCCGTCATCTGATCCACGATCGGTACTGCCTGCTCCGCTCTCATCATCGGGCAAAAATCCGCGCCGACGTGATAGCAAAACTGTCAACAACTGTCTGGCCCCAGCCTCTAGAGTGGAACTCGAGGGGAGCGACCCACACGAGTAAAGCACCACCGGGCAGTAACCGCGCCGGTAAGATAAGTCTCAAAAGCAGGACTGAATCATGACTATGATCAATCACCGGGCAATAACCGCGCCGGTATGATGAGTTTCAAAAGCAGGACTGGATCATGACTATGATCAAAGTGGGAAAAACCATCCACTAAAGAAGCCTGATACCCAATCAGATGCAATAGTACTCAATAAGTGGGAAACATCATCCACTAGAGGAAACCCAATCCCCAGCTAATGCAAAATAAACCAGACTCAACCCCTATCTGATGCAAGGACAAACATCTGGTCGACCGCCCACCGTCCGCGGTCACCGTAATACCCCACAAATCCACAATCTAATGCAAAATAAACCAGAATCAACCCCTATCTGATGCAAGGACAAACATCTGGTCGACCGCCCACTGTCCGCGGTCACCGCAATACCCCACAAATCCACAATCTAATGCAACCTTGGCTACACTATCCCAAACCCCTGCTCACACTTGAGCAACAACATATGAATGCAAAGGACAACAATGAAAACATGTTCAAATCCCAATATGATAGTGTAGCGATAAATAGTGGCCTTACCTGATGTCCGGGCATGCATGCAACTGTCTTTATTTTTAAAAGTTGTAAAATAGTGTCAAAGGTTTAAAACAATTGACTTACTGAATAAAATTCATTTGCATGCGAGATCATAGCCTTTGTCTCAATCACAGTGTCCCAATATAAGTCATCATATCATTTGTGGGGTTATATTAAATTTTAGGGGAGTTTGTCCCAGCGGTCCTTGTCATTTGTCATATTAATTTGTCCCAATAGTTCTCATCAATTGTCATATTAGTTCGTCCCAATAGTTCTCATCAATTGTCATATTAGTTCGTCCCAATTGTCATATTAGTTCGTCCCAATAGTTCTCATTAATTGTCATATTAGTTCGTCCCAATTGTCATATTAGTTCGTCCCAATAGTTCTCATTAATTGTCATATTTGTATGTCCCAATGGTTCTCATTATTTTAGGGGATTTCTAGTAATCCCAGTGAGCTTGTCAAAAATGAGGTAAGCAACAACCGCCCACCTCGAGCAGCTCAAACAACACCCCAGGTAGTCTCCTGGTTGTCCACAGTCCTCAAATCCTGCAATCAACGCTCCCGGTATAAATACAAATCTCAAAAAGCACAATATTTGCTGTTTTTCAGACAGCACGGGAAAAGAGGAATTTTTCACCTGAGCTCCTAAAATCCCAGAAAAATCACGGTTGCGTTCCTCGCGAAGAGTAGATCAAAATCGACTCTTAGAACGCCTCGATCTGATGCTCCTACGCCAAGATAAAAATCGGAGAAGTCGGCGCTGTCCAAAAATTACCACAGCAAAAAGGGGGGTCAAAGAGGACTCGGGAGTCGTGCCAAAAGTACGAAATGGAGCAAAATGATCAACACGGAAATCGAAGCCTTACCTCTTACGGTCGCGCTGCCACAAAAATCGTCCAAAAATTCCACCCGGTTAGCCCGCAGTGAATTTTCGACGGAACTGCGACGGGAAATGGGCCTAAAAGAAAAATCGTCGCAGTGCGCCGCGTCGCAGATATCTCACTATCTGTAACTCCTAAATTCCTGAGATTCTAGAGAGAGAAAGAAGAGAGAGAGAGGAACAACTTTCGTATTGGCACTTTTTCTGATTCTCTCTCTTGGCTCGGAATCCAAGGTGCAAAGAGAGGGGGGGGTGGGGCTTCTTATATAGTGGGCCAAAGGGAATATTTCCACACGAAATCCTGATCCGAACACGAAACACCAAAACGAGCCAACCAGGAAGCGCCACGTGTCAACCAAACAGGAAACAGCCTGTGCAGGGCCAACCAGATTTCGCCACGTGGCCACGTGGTCCACGTGATCGGTCCGCGCTCCGGGTTCTCCGGAAAAATGTCGGCCTATAGGAGCGTGCCACGTGTCAACCATCTAGACGCTTCTAGAAGCCGGCCAGCCACTCAGGTGCCGCCACGTGGCAAGGGAAGGATTCGGTGCAACCGGTGCACGCCTGGCCCATGGACCGCGCACCGAGCCCCCTGCCCGCGCTGCCCGCGCCGCTCTCCTCCGCGCTCCGCCGCTGCCCTGCCGCCGCGCCGCTGCCCGCCGCCGTGTGCCGCCGCCCGCCGCCGCTCGCCGGCGGCCGCCGCCGGCCGGAACAGTAATTCCGGCCGTTACTGTTCCGGTGAACAGTACCAAGTGCCCAAAAATTAAAGTAAATATACCGTTTTGACCGTTTTCGCGCGCTGAGTCCGATTCCGCCGTCCGTTTCGCCAAATTCTCATCCGAAATTTTGCCGAAAGCTCCCAGAAGATTCCATTTGCTCCGATTTTCACGCAGAGTCTATATTAAATGTCCAATTTCAATTCTACAAGCTCCGATTCACCGTACAAGCTCCCTACAGTCACTGTTTAATGTTGCACAGTTCCTGCGGGAGTCCGGATCATCACATTTAGCCTCTGTTTGGTTTGGGTACAAAGGGGGGATATCCCCCCTTTGTACCCAAACACCCCTGAACTAGGGGGGATATCCTAGGGATGGTGATCCCCCCCTTTACCCGGGTTGCCCCGGGTTAACCCGGAACAACCCGGAATTGCCCAGGCCCCCCCCTCCCGAACTGGCATTCCTCTCTCTCTTCTTTATTATTACTGCTGCACGATTCCCGAGCTCCCCTTTCTCCTCTTCTCCATCTTCTTCCTCTTTTCCTCTCCTCTCTTCTTTTTCCTCACATCTCCTCCCATCTACTTCCTCCCCCAACCGAGCTTCCTCGTGGTCTCCTCCGACCCTCCGCGTGCAAGCCGACGCCGCCGCTGAGTCCCCTGCCCCTGCACGCATCCCGAGCCCCACTTCTCCCAACCGAGCTTCGCCCAAAAGCTCGTCATTTTTCGAGCTTCCTCGTCGCCTCTTTCTCCGCTCCGTGTGCTAGCCGACGCCGATCTCCCATATTCTTCATCTTCTCCTCTTCTCCCATCTCCTTCCTTGTCGCCGTCTCTCGGCCTCCCCCGTAGCTCCCCGTAGCTCCGCGTGAAACACGCGGCCGATCCGTGCCCTCCCCGTACCGCATCATCGTCGCCGCCGCCTCTCGGCCTCCCCCGTAGGTCCGCGTGAAACACGCGGCCGATCCGTGCCCTCCCCGTACCGCATCCTCGTCGCCGCCGCCTCTCGGTTTCCCCCGTAGCTCCGCGTGAAACACGCGGCCGATCCGTGCCCTCCCCGTACCGCATCCTCGTCGCCGCCGCCTCTCGACCTCCCCCGTAGCTCCGCGTTTAACACGCGGCCGATCCGTGCCCTCCCCGTACCGTGAGTCATCGCCGCCGCCTCTCCTCCTCCCCCGTAGCTCCGCGTGAAATACGCGGCCGATCTGTGCCCTCCCCGTACCGCTGAGTCGTCATCGCCGCCTCTCGGCCTCCCCCTTACCTCCCCGTGAATCCCGCGGTCGGTTGTCTCTAGTTGCCTCGAAGGTGCTATCCTATAAATTACTCTTGCTCTGGTTGTGTAATGTACCGAATTTTCGGCACATAAATAAATGTAAATAAAGGTGGTATGAAATACTAGTGTTATGAAAGTTGGGGAAGTAAGGAACATTTGGACGCGAGTTGGGCCCAATTCGAGTTAAAATGGAGAGATCTAAAAATTTATTGGAGAAAGGGGGCCCAGATTTTTAGTGGAAAATTCACAGTGTCGGAAAATTTCGAGAAAATTACGGGAGCCCCGTAAATATGTTTTAAGACCACAGAAAAAGTTTCGCGTTGATCGGATACCCGATAGTGAAAACGGGCTCCGCCAACAGTGTCGAAAAATTTTGAGAAAATTTGGGGAGCTTCGTAATTATGTTTTAAGGTCCCAGTAAAAATTTTGGGTTAATCGGATACCCGGATTGTGAGAACGGGGTCCACCAGCGATTTTGAATACAGGGAGGCTTTTGGTCGCCCAGAAATGGCCAAAACTGAAAATTTAAAATTTTCTGTGATAAATTAAGCTGAAACGAAGTCGCCTGTCAAATTTGGACGGAAACGGATAAAAAATGGACAGAAAACAGAACAAAAACGGATTTCCGGAGTGACGGGCGCGATTCTCGAGGTATGCTGCAGCATGCATTGGAGAGGCGCGGGTCAAGGGGGGGGCCGCCACATGGCGGGCCCCCATTGGACCCGTACGGCGAGGGCACGCGCGCCTGCAGGGGCGCGCGGGGGCGCGCGCCTGTGTGGCGCGCACAGTACAATGCGTGGACCGGGTGCGCAGACCCCTTGTGGTGGACCGCCACACGGAAGTTTCTCATTGGATGCCTCCGTGAACTCGGTCCATGGACCACCCTCCCCTTCTCCTTCTTCTCTTCTTCTTCTTCCTTTCTCCCCGCAGCATTCCCTTCTCCTGTTTCTTCTTCTTCTCCAACAGAGCGCAAGGGAGAGAGGGAGAGGGAATTTTTGTGGAAATTTTTGGCGCGTCGACGACCTCGTGAAGCGCGCGAAGTGCTCCAAAAATCAGATGGGCGACGCGACTCTGTCGAGGTAGGTCCCGCGTGTAAATTTTGTGGTATTTTTGGCACATTTTTTTTAGCCTCCTTTTGGACATTAGATTTGATCCCCCGTGCCGTTGTGTGTTAGGGATCGAGTTTTACTGTACCGTTTTGCTGCCCGAACTGTCGGGGACAATTTTGGCGCGCCTCGTTTTGCGTGCCAATCCGAGGTACGTGTCCCGTTTTACGCACAGATTGAGTTGTTGTGCACGGTTTTGTATGCAGTTTATAATATTATACATCATTTTTCGTGCAGGGGTAGAAAAATATGCACCATTTTGTGTGCAACTTTACAGTTAAACGTGCACCGTTTTGCGTGCAGATCATTTTATCGCGCACCGTTTTGCGTGCAGTCTCTAAAATTATACATCGTTTTTCGTGCAGGGGTAGAAAAATATGCACCGTTTTGCGTGCAACTTTACAGTTAAGCGTGCACCGTTTTGCGTGCAGATCGTTTTATCGCGCACCGTTTTACGTGCAAGTCTAATATTTTGCATCGATTTGCGTGCAGGACAAGAAAAATATGCACCGTTTTGCGTGCAACCCGACAGTGAGGCGTGCATCGTTTTGCATGCAGATTTGAGGTACGTGCATCGTTTTGCGTGCCAGCTGTGTTGTCGCGCATCGTTTTGCGTGCACTCTCTAATATTATACATCGTTTTTCATACAGGGTTAGAAAAACGTGCATCATTTTACGTGCAACCCTACAGTAGACCGTGCACTGTTTTGCGTGCAAATTCGAGGTACGCGCACCGTTTTGCGTGCCGGTTGATTTAACGCGCACCGTTTTGCGTGCAGACTAAAATGACGCACACCGTTTTGCGTGTGGGTTTTTAGTGACGTGTATCGTATTGCGTGCAGGTTTGGTGTGTAGAGTTATTTAGGATCCACAAGGATCTAAATAGGTACTATCAAACACCTAGAGGGGGGTGAATAGGTGTAATATTATAAAAACCAATCTCAGTGCAAAAATAAAAAATAATGCGGAAAATAAAAATCAACACACCGAGATTTACGTGGAAACTCCAATCCAGGAGAAAAACCACGGGACCAACACGCAATAACAATCCACTAAGAATTGAAGAATAACAAGGTGATTACCGACTCCACGGACTCGACCCCTCCTTCAAGTTCTTCGGACCTTGCGCTGACCGGTTGGATGTCCACGCAATAACAATCCACTAAGAAACGAAGAATAACAAGGTGATTACCGTCTCCACGGATTCAACCCCTCCTTCAATTTCTTCGGACCTTGCGCTCCACCGTTTGCACGTCCACTGCACACGTTCGAATCCACGAACGCCACTCGAATCCACGAGCACACGTTTCGAATCCACGAAACGCCTTCAACACACCGAATCCACGGTGCCACGTCGAATCCACGACGCAAACTCAGCCGGTAAGAATATTGGCTTCGATGGTGATCCTTTGCTTAGATTATCAATGAAGATCCATGGGAAAAATCTCTAAGCAAAGATTAGATCAATTCGACAAAAGATAGATCTTGGAAGAACCGTCGAATTGACCTAAAAGAGGCTATAAAGAAGAACGATAAAAACCTAGCCTCTAGGGTTGCTCTCAAGTGTTTTATAAATTGATCGGTATTGAACCCCGTTCTTGAGAAACCCTAAATGTCTATTTATAGCCCTTGGAAACATATTAGAGTCGGTTTAGGAAACTTTTCCCGAGAGGGCATTGTGTACCGGTACCAAATATCGTGTTCCGGTACGCAATGGTGCAAAACACAGATTTTTCTATTGTGTTCCGGTACGCGAGTCCGTGTTCCGGTACGCAATGCAATTTACAGAAAATTCTGTGTCGGGTTAGAGGAACTTCAAGTGTGGTTCCGGTACGCAATGTAAAAACTGATTTTTCCAAGATAAACTTTATCCAAAACAAACCCAGTACCGGAGTCCAAACTTAAAACAAGTTGTAAGTTAAAACCAAGTTCCTAAAACCAAGTCTAAACCGGTTTTCATTAATTTTCTGTTTCCAATGATTATAAATGAACTTTAATCACCATGAGCTATATTTAATCATACCTGAGAGTTGACTTGGGCTCATGTTGAATCTTCAACGAGTCTTCGAAGGCTGATTTGACAAATTGATCCCTTTAAGACTCCGACTCAACTTACTGACTTGACTCACGAAATGTGCCAACACCAAAAAGCCGTAACAATCTCCCCCTTTGGCAATTTCGTGACAAAACCCAAAAATACATAAAAACTCTCAAGTCACTCATCTTAAACCAAAAGATCGAAATTCAATGTCATCACCAGAACATTGATTTTCTTTGCGTGAAAGATCCAATAAATACAAAATACATTTGAACCAAACAGTCCTAGAACAAACTCTATGACTTAGGACTTGGAGTCTTAAAGTGATGTAATTCCTGCAAAAACAAAACTCCAAACACAATCAAATGTTAGTCGTTAGAAATTAAAATCCTACATTTGATCCGTCTTCCTTTTGGTTCTTTTGTTTTTCGGCTCTTTCAATGTCTCCCCCTATTTTGAGCATCTCCAACATGTTCTCCATGTTCTCCCCCTTTGTGATCGTGTTCTCCCCCTACGATCATTTCCGTTCTCCCCCTTTTTGTCACAAATTGTCAAACAGTTAATAGAAACAAAAAGAGAACATACTAGAAGGATAAGTTCTTAGTTACATGCCCATTAGAGTTCTTGTTCAACACAAAGTGAAAAGAAACTAAAAAGCAAAAACAAGAAGGTAAAGAGATCACTCATCCTGATCTGAATCTTCATCGTCCTCATGTGATGTAGGTCCGTGAGATGTACTCGGTGCAGTTGCTCCAGTGACCACATCATCATGTTTGCATCCAAGAATATCGAAGATTTTCTTTAAGCTATCCTCAAGTTTCTTGAAGCCTCGCTCCATCCTTTGCTCCATCCTTTTCTTTAGTGAACGAACATCCCGATGCAGGGTTTGAAGAGTTACAACCTCATCTGGTTCAGGAGATTCTTGACGAGGTGGTGCACTCACTGTCGCTTCACTTGCATAGGCTTTTGTATGCCCAAAAGTCTTCAAAGTGCTAATTGACTTGGCTAAAGTGATTCCATCAATTGCCCCCAAGCCATAATCATATTTGGCACAAGTAATGTCCACTCCGTGATCTTCCAGAATACGCGTAATCAAGATCGGATACGGTAGAAGGTCACGTTGTCTAGATCCTTCAATGACATGCACCATCTGCTGCCAAATGAGAAATGGAATGTTGGTGTTAATTCCATTTGCACTTTCCGGGTGACCAAGGAGAAAGAGAAGTAACAATCGATCCCATCGAATCCTTTTGGTCCCCAGTGTGGGCAATAGGTTGTAGCATACGATTAAGGACAAAATATGATACTCTGGTTTTAGGTCCTTTGATTCAACATATGATCTGTTCGTGTGCGTCCCTGTCTTGCAAATAGAGTCCACAACCATATCCCAATGGGTATCATGTAGGAAGTTTCCATCAGTATAATAAAGACCAGTAGTGTCAACAGCTAATCCAAGGTTTGCACCAATTACTGCTGGAGTAATGTCAAACTTGACGCCTCTAACTGTTGTTTCAAAGACGAAGGCCCCGGTGTCATGGTCTTTTTGAAGTATGTTACCTTGCATGTAGAATTCCCTGATGATCTCCACACAAAAACCCATCTTAGGTTGAACGCTGCCAAGTGGCCGAATATGGCTTCGTTCCAAAATCCTTGCAAAGTCTGGCACCTCACGACATAGCTCATTAAAGTTCACGTGTCGCTCTCCAATGCATGTGCGGTTTGCAAATCTAGCACGGCGTTTTGCACTCACATGCAGTTCACTTTCATCAACATTAGATCTCCGTTGAGAGCGATCGCGTATTACCGGTCCACCGGTACTTCTACGCGGAGGAGAATCCGCACCCTTCTTTTTCCGTGGAGCCATAGGTGCTTTCCCTTTCCTTGAACTGTTTCTTCTTCATATTCTGAGGAATTTTCAGAATCTGAGCTAGTTGAACCTCGTTGCGTGATCGTTTGGTAGCCTTCTTCTTTCCAGAACCACGACCACGTCCACTTCCAGTGGCCATAAAGATCACTAGTGCAAGAAGCCATGAAAATGCCATTTCCTACAAAGAACACAATGCACTATGATTTGATCTTATAGAAAGGCTTAAACATGTCTAAGAAACATTCTAAACATGTCACAAGTGATGATTCATCATTTCAAAATTCATTTACATCAAAAAGCCCTAATTCTCAATTTTCTATGTAAGAACATATGAAAATGTTAGATTCAATCAAATAAGCATGGAAACATGAATCTAATTAGATAAAAAGCAACCAAATATGTTCTAAACATGAATTAAGAGTGATTTAAGCAAGAGATTTCATTTGGAGTAAGGATCAACTCATAAATCCCAAAATAAACATCAAAACCTAAAAACTAGGGTTTTGAAGCAAAAGAAAGCAAGATTCATGAAGAAACTTACAAATCAAAGCAACAAATCTCTTGATCTTGAAGAAAAACCCCTTAGAGATGTTTTAGAGAGAGAGAGGGAGGGTTTTGAAGTGGGAGAGATGAAATAAAAACATTGTTGTTTCGGAATATAAGGAATTCCAGATCGCGTACCGGTACAAGAAGTCGCGTACCGGTACGTAGTGTAAAAACCGAAAAACCTTCGTTCGGGTTCCGGATTGTAAAACAGGGGGTAATCCGGATCCGCAATGTAGTTCCGGTACTAAAAGAGTAGTACCGGTACGCAAGTGAAAAACCAGAAAAATTCACATTCGGGATCCGGATTGGATTTTCTAATCCGGATTGGATTTTCAGGTACTAAAAAGCAGGTACCGGAACAACAGAGCCAAAAAGCAAAAATTTCTTGAAACAAATCCAAATTTTGAAATCTTTTCAAATACCGATTTGTATACCATCAAGAAATCCATTTAAGTGCTTTGAAAAACAATGAATTCACATAGATGTCATTCAATCCAATTAATTTCACAAAATTAAAAAGATTTACTCCAAAATCATGAAAAATAAAGGTAAAACATTATAAACCGTTTTTCATGTTATATTCATCAAACACAAGTCATCAAAAATAATCTTGAGATCCAAACTCTATCAAGATGTAACGGATTTACAAAGATGACTTACGGAGATTTTCCAAATGACATCAATCTTGAATTCTACCCTTTCAAATTTGAGATAAGCACTAAAGTACCTAAGGGTGGCTCTTTGAGCATCTTTTTAACTATCCCACCTTATACCAACCAGGAGATTGTTCAAAATAAGAACTTTGAATTTAAATCTCCGAATGCTTCAACTAAAAATTCTCATAAAATATTTTTCAAACATCCATAACATGTGGTAGCTCTTTCCAACATGTGGTGGTAGTTTTCACACTCCTTTCGGATGTAACTCTTTCCACATCTTTTATAATTCATTTATTTACCCTTGTAAGAAGGCAATCTCTTACGTGAAAGAATTAAATCCCAAATTTCAGTCTATCGGTTGTCTCACGTTTATCACAATGAATTCACACAACCGAGATAGATTAAGCATCTAAAGATCACACATGATTTCTAAAATTTGATGCTTATAATATCAAAAACTCCTATAATGAAGTATCTTCAAGAATTATGATTATGGAGTAAAGTTGATAATTCATATAAAATTAAATTGGAGTGATTGAAAGTGAAACCCTTTTTATTCAATGCACTTGTTCGTTAAAACCCTTTTGTTTAAAAACAAATATAAAACCAAGAGCATTGAAAAACATGCAATGCAAAGATTAAGAAAAATATAAAGGGAAAACCAATCAAAGCATTACATACAGTCATAAGCTAATTAGAACTTAAGACAAGGAAAGATATCACCTTTCCGAATCCAAAATCGCTGGATTTTGGGTTGTCTTGATTCGTTGTGGCCGGGGGTTGTCCGCTTTGACTGTTGGTCCACCTTAGGTCTTTGCCTCGCAATGATCCACTTGTATGATTGAAGTTGTGGCTCGGACCTTTGGTGGGTTGAGTGAACTCCATTGACTTGATGTGTCTTTTGAATCCGTTGAGTCCGCTCCGTAGATGAAGTTGCCGAAGAATTTTCTTTCTCTTTTTCGGGCAAACCTTCACCAAATGTCCTTCAAGTCCACAAAGGTGACATGTTCTTCCTTTCAATTTATTGTGGAACTTGAAGCATTCACAGTTTGGTTCTTTTTAAATCCCAAACCAACCTTGCTTGTTTGACCTAATCCGGACATACAATCAAGTTTCTTGGAATCGGTTGAAAGCCTTTGTATGTCGGATTTAAGTTGATGAACTTGCTTGGTCAAAGCTTGGTTGGTGACATGAATCTCTTCAAACTGCTTTTCAAGAAAACCAATCTTGTCCAATATGAATTAACGCGTTTCTCCGATTGGTTTAGCTTTTCTTGGAGGATTTTATTGTTATCCAATAACCGTCCTTGTTCCTCCTCGAGATCATGAAGTTTGATCTTTAAAGCTTGATTCTCGTCTTGAACTTCTTGTCGTTGCTTCCTCAACTTCTTGTTAAGTTTGGCCACCTTCTTTGATTCCGCAAGAAGTTGTTGGTATGCCTCAATGAGTTCTTCTTCGTCCGACTCCCCCTCACTTGATGACTCTCCGCCGGATGTTGATGTTTCATGCAAAATCAAAGGAATAGAGTCAGTGACTAAAGATGATAAACACAAATTAGAAGAGGGAATTTGAGAGGCATGAAAAGCAACAAAATTTTCTTTTTCCTCTTCACTTGAGGTCGATTCATCGAAAAAGAATCGTCCCAAGTTTTTGCTTGCAAAGCCTTCTTTTTGTATGATTTCTTAGAAGGACAATCCGTTGAAATATGGCCGTAGCCTTTGCATCGATACATCGGATTTCCCCTTCGAAATCATCTTTTTCTTTTTCTTTAGAAGGTTTTGCAACGCCTTTGAGTTTAGAGGATTTAGAACCCGATGATCCTTTAGATGGTTTCGTGGATGAAGATCCATCGGTTCGATTCTTCCAAAATTTCCGACGAAATTTCTTTGTGATCCGCGCCAGTTGTTCTTCAAAATCGGCAAAAGAGATTTCATCGTCGGAACTCGATTCGTCATCTTCTTCCTTTGTTGATTTGAATGCAATACCTGTAAGCTTAGAAGAAGACTTGGAAGAATTTTGATTAGTAGGAAAAGTCATCTCATAAGTTTGCAAAGCACCTACTAATTCCTCTACACTCATCTCATCCGGATGACTAACGGTTTCAATGGCGGTAACCTTTGCCCTAAACCGTTCCGGAAGAGTCCGAAGAATCTTTCTTACAATTTTCGACTCCGGGATCTTTTCTCCTAAATTAGCACATGTATTAATTACATCTTGAAGTCTAGTGTAATAATCTGTAAACAATTCATGCTCTTCCATATGAATAGAGTCAAATTGACTTGTAAGCATCTGGAGCTTTTGAATTTTTACAAGATTAGTACCCTCATGTGTAATTTTGAGAATATCCCAAATTTCCTTCGCGGTTTCACACGCGGAAATTCTGTAAACTCAGTCGAGGAAAGAGAATTAAAAAAGCGTTCATACCTTTCCCATTGTAAGAAGATCTTTCGATTTCCTCTTTAGACCATCTAGAGCGAGGTTTTGGGGTAGTAGAATTTCCTACTTCCTCAACCGGATGCACCCAACCGTATTCCACGGTTTGCCATACCCGCTCATCAATAGAGATGAGAAAAGCTCTCATCCGCATTTTCCAATATGCATAATTGGTCCCATCAAAAAGAGGAGGTCTAAAAATATTACCACTTTCACCCATCATGATAGATAAACCTAAAACCCGCTCTGATACCAATTGTAGAGTTATTTAGGATCCACAAGGATCTAAATAGGTACTATCAAACACCTAGAGGGGGGTGAATAGGTGTAATATTATAAAAACCAATCTCAGTGCAAAAATAAAAAATAATGCGGAAAATAAAAATCAACACACCGAGATTTACGTGGAAACTCCAATCCAGGAGAAAAACCACGGGACCAACACGCAATAACAATCCACTAAGAATTGAAGAATAACAAGGTGATTACCGACTCCACGGACTCGACCCCTCCTTCAAGTTCTTCGGACCTTGCGCTGACCGGTTGGATGTCCACGCAATAACAATCCACTAAGAAACGAAGAATAACAAGGTGATTACCGTCTCCACGGATTCAACCCCTCCTTCAATTTCTTCGGACCTTGCGCTCCACCGTTTGCACGTCCACTGCACACGTTCGAATCCACGAACGCCACTCGAATCCACGAGCACACGTTTCGAATCCACGAAACGCCTTCAACACACCGAATCCACGGTGCCACGTCGAATCCACGACGCAAACTCAGCCGGTAAGAATATTGGCTTCGATGGTGATCCTTTGCTTAGATTATCAATGAAGATCCATGGGAAAAATCTCTAAGCAAAGATTAGATCAATTCGACAAAAGATAGATCTTGGAAGAACCGTCGAATTGACCTAAAAGAGGCTATAAAGAAGAACGATAAAAACCTAGCCTCTAGGGTTGCTCTCAAGTGTTTTATAAATTGATCGGTATTGAACCCCCGTTCTTGAGAAACCCTAAATGTCTATTTATAGCCCTTGGAAACATATTAGAGTCGGTTTAGGAAACTTTTCCCGAGAGGGCATTGTGTACCGGTACCAAATATCGTGTTCCGGTACGCAATGGTGCAAAACACAGATTTTTCTATTGTGTTCCGGTACGCGAGTCCGTGTTCCGGTACGCAATGCAATTTACAGAAAATTCTGTGTCGGGTTAGAGGAACTTCAAGTGTGGTTCCGGTACGCAATGTAAAACTGATTTTTCCAAGATAAACTTTATCCAAAACAAACCCAGTACCGGAGTCCAAACTTAAAACAAGTTGTAAGTTAAAACCAAGTTCCTAAAACCAAGTCTAAACCGGTTTTCATTAATTTTCTGTTTCCAATGATTATAAATGAACTTTAATCACCATGAGCTATATTTAATCATACCTGAGAGTTGACTTGGGCTCATGTTGAATCTTCAACGAGTCTTCGAAGGCTGATTTGACAAATTGATCCCTTTAAGACTCCGACTCAACTTACTGACTTGACTCACGAAATGTGCCAACACCAAAAAGCCGTAACATGGTGGACGTGCACCGTTTTGCGTGCAGACTCGAGAGAAGTGCATCGTTTTGCGTGCAAGCTCGAGGAGACAAGTGGAATCGCGCGGAGACCAATTGCAAGTGTCTACAAGCAATTGGGTACACTACAAGGTGGGAAATTCTGTCGAAATTGGGTGACCTCTCCCCTTGCTCCTTTGCTTTTCGATTTGAAGCATGATAGTAGCCTGTTAGAGGCGTTAGGTTGATCATGATTATGATTGTTTGTGTAGATGGATTCAGATGGAATAAGGGCAACTGTTGGTTGCCAGAGATAGAGGAATAGATGTGTGTGTGTGTTCAAATTGACGGTCTCGGGGCGTGACAGATTAGAGTGGTATCAGAGCCTAGGAATAGTCCTAGGTGGTTAGCGAACCTTAGGAAGACTCTAGGGTTTAGGCACGAGAGAGTGTGGAGATCTTTTGGCGAAAGTATGTGATTGGGTTTTACTATTCCCAAGAAGGACATTGGGATTGATAGAGGGCGACGAGCTTTCATTCTTCGGATATTACGTTGGCGGCCGACAACGTAATGTTGGAGATGAAAAGGAGTACCCTCTTATACTTTCGCATGATTGGGTCGACGAGCTTTTCTGTCGGTATATAGATTGCGCGTTGCTCAAATGGCTAAATTTGGGCAAATCATTTCGTTGTGGTGTGCATATTAGCGATGACACCACGCAGGGATACGCGCTTGTCTCGACTCGAGCCACGAGAGGGCTCTGGGTCGAACAAGGTACACGAGCTGCGATAGCAGGTGGCCGCACTTATTGGTGATCCAGCAGCAGATCAAGCTTCTTGCCGTCAGCGGAAATTTCCCGCCGATAGGAAGGCTGATTCCAACGCCTAAGTGTGGCGTCGATGTGACAGTCGGAGCAGATAGATAGGCTCCAGTGGCTGGTAGCGCAGCAAGCTGAGGCTGCACAAACAACGTATGAGTATACGGCGTCGCTGCCTGTAGGGGCGACAGTAAAGAGAATGGCTGTGGCCACCGAACTTTTGTCGGCACAGCCAACACCTTCAGCATAAGGTGTTTTACGCTTGTGTCAGCTAGGTTGCTGGCAAATGTATGGTTAGTAAGGTCCAGTGAGAGACCGACTCACAAAGAAAATGATGATCGCTATGTTGCGAGAACCAAGTAAGTATGTCCTAAGGGTTAGGGCAAGAAAGATTTATGGACCTAGTGGCGAAAGTTCGCCCTGATGACAGTAGTGACCGTGTGGCATATCACTGTGGCTAAATTGCCGCATGTTGGGGCTGGTAAGACCCGGGACAGGTTTCGAGATTCGAAAACCTCGCAAGTGAGCGGGAGTTTTATGGCTCCGGTCTGATGGATCGGTGTAACGGCAAGGATTGCCACCGTAGGATTTACGTGGTGATCACCAGAGTTGGTGGACAGTTATTATGGTGCCTCGACCCAGTTGGGAGAGTTGCACAAGAGCCGTTGGGGTGTTTAAGCAAATCGCTTAACACTGGATTATTGCGAGTTAGGGTGGGGGCGTTGGACGCCCAACTGTTTGGGTGCTCATGGAGCACAAGTATAGTTTAGCCCGAGAGAGCTGATTAGTTGGCGCATCAGCCTTTGCCCTGTGTGGTCAGAGTTGTTACAGAGTTGGGATCGCGGATTGACGACTAGTTAGTTGGTTTTCGCTCAGTGGAGCATAGTGGTCGCGTGGCGACGATTTGCGGGTTCGCGTTAGGACGATCCGTGCCTGGACCATGTTTGTGGACTGTGGGCCTGTAGCCCAGTGGGCAGGTGCAGTCAGCTGTGAGAGACAGCGGCCCGAGACCTAACGGCGGGGCATGATAGAGATTTGGTCAGGACGGTAGTCCGAGCGATGACCCGGGAACGTGGAATGCCACGTGTGAGCATTGAGACTGTTAGTACACAGAGAGTGATGTGACCAGGCTGTAGAGCTAGTGGTGATTGAGGTATTGTAGCTCCTAGTGGGAGTATTGGGGTAGTAATCCTAAGAGGGGATATACCCGCATGACGATTGGGTCTGTGTGCTAGTGAGAGCCAGGGTGCAGTGTTGGATTAGTTGGGCTATAGGCCCCTCTTGGATCATGGTTTGAGGACCTATTAGTAGTTCGAGATGTCGGGTTAGCTGATACCCGTAGACTCAGAGCGCTAGTAGCGTGTGAGATAGTTGAGGACTCGTGGATTGGCTTTTGCCCTCCACATTAGGCAGCTGAGTGATCGGAAAGAAAATACGGTAAATGTAATTGGTTGCAGATGCAGCCTCGTTGTGAAAAAAATGATGGCGGAATTAAAGTGGAAATTTCGCAAGTAAAGACTGGGTCGTTCGTGACAATTGAGAGAGCAAGTGCTCGGCTGTGTCTGTCACCTATTTGGTGAAAGTGGCCAGACACCATGTCTGAGTTTGTCCCTGGATTGAGACAGGGATTCATGAATGAGTTGCTCGTGCAGTCTCGGCGAGCAGGCAGTTTGATGCCGGTCACGATATACAGTGAGCCCAGTTGGAAGGGCAAAATTTCTCCCTCTCGATCAAATTAAGTCGAGGTGTGATTCAAGTTTCGAGGACGAAACTTATTTTAAGGGGGGTAGAATGTAATGTACCGAATTTTCGGCACATAAATAAATGTAAATAAAGGTGGTATGAAATACTAGTGTTATGAAAGTTGGGGAAGTAAGGAACATTTGGACGCGAGTTGGGCCCAATTCGGGTTAAAATGGAGAGATCTAAAAATTTATTGGAGAAAGGGGGCCCAGATTTTTAGTGGAAAATTCACAGTGTCGGAAAATTCCGAGAAAATTACGGGAGCCCCGTAAATATGTTTTAAGACCACAGAAAAAGTTTCGCGTTGATCGGATACCCGATAGTGAAAACGGGCTCCGCCAACAGTGTCGAAAAATTTTGAGAAAATTTGGGGAGCTTCGTAATTATGTTTTAAGGTCCCAGTAAAAATTTCGGGTTAATCGGATACCCGGATTGTGAGAACGGGGTCCACCAGCGATTTTGAATACAGGGAGGCTTTTGGTCGCCCAGAAATGGCCAAAACTGAAAATTTAAAATTTTCTGTGATAAATTAAGCTGAAACGAAGTCGCCTGTCAAATTTGGACGGAAACGGATAAAAAATGGACAGAAAACAGAACAAAAACGGATTTCCGGAGTGACGGGCGCGATTCTCGAGGTATGCTGCAGCATGCATTGGAGAGGCGCGGGTCAAGGGGGGGCCGCCACATGGCGGGCCCCATTGGACCCGTACGGCGAGGGCACGCGCGCCTGCAGGGGCGCGCGGGGGCGCGCGCCTGTGTGGCGCGCACAGTACAATGCGTGGACCGGGTGCGCAGACCCCTTGTGGTGGACCGCCACACGGAGTTTCTCATTGGATGCCTCCGTGAACTCGGTCCATGGACCACCCTCCCCTTCTCCTTCTTCTCTTCTTCTTCTTCCTTTCTCCCCGCAGCATTCCCTTCTCCTGTTTCTTCTTCTTCTCCAACAGAGCGCAAGGGAGAGAGGGAGAGGGAATTTTTGTGGAAATTTTTGGCGCGTCGACGACCTCGTGAAGCGCGCGAAGTGCTCCAAAAATCAGATGGGCGACGCGACTCTGTCGAGGTAGGTCCGCGTGTAAATTTTGTGGTATTTTTGGCACATTTTTTTTAGCCTCCTTTTGGACATTAGATTTGATCCCGGTGCCGTTGTGTGTTAGGGATCGAGTTTTACTGTACCGTTTTGCTGCCCGAACTGTCGGGGACAATTTTGGCGCGCCTCGTTTTGCGTGCCAATCCGAGGTACGTGTCCCGTTTTACGCACAGATTGAGTTGTTGTGCACGTTTTGTATGCAGTTTATAATATTATACATCGTTTTTCGTGCAGGGGTAGAAAAATATGCACCGTTTTGTGTGCAACTTTACAGTTAAACGTGCACCGTTTTGCGTGCAGATCATTTTATCGCGCACCGTTTTGCGTGCAGTCTCTAAAATTATACATCATTTTTCGTGCAGGGGTAGAAAAATATGCACCGTTTTGCGTGCAACTTTACAGTTAAGCGTGCACCGTTTTGCGTGCAGATCGTTTTATCGCGCACCGTTTTACGTGCAAGTCTAATATTTTGCATCGATTTGCGTGCAGGACAAGAAAAATATGCACCGTTTTGCGTGCAACCCGACAGTGAGGCGTGCACCGTTTTGCGTGCAGATTTGAGGTACGTGCATCGTTTTGCGTGCCAGCTGTGTTGTCGCGCATCGTTTTGCGTGCACTCTCTAATATTATACATCGTTTTTCATACAGGGTTAGAAAAATGTGCATCGTTTTACGTGCAACCTTACAGTAGACCGTGCACTGTTTTGCGTGCAAATTCGAGGTACGCGCACCGTTTTGCGTGCCGGTTGATTTAACGCGCACCGTTTTGCGTGCAGACTAAAATGACGCACACCGTTTTGCGTGTGGGTTTTTAGTGACGTGCATCGTTTTGCGTGCAGGTTTGGTGGACGTGCACCGTTTTGCGTGCAGACTCGAGAGAAGTGCATCGTTTTGCGTGCAAGCTCGAGGAGACAAGTGGAATCGCGCGGAGACCAATTGCAAGTGTCTACAAGCAATTGGGTACACTACAAGGTGGGGAATTCTGCCGAAATTGGGTGACCTCTCCCCTTGCTCCTTTGCTTTTCGATTTGAAGCATGATAGTAGCCTGTTAGAGGCGTTAGGTAATTATGATTATGATTGCATGTGTAGATGGATTCAGATGAAAAGGGCAACTGTTGGTTGCCAGAGATAGAGGAATAGATGTGTGTGTGTGTGCAAATTGACACAGAGATAAAGTGCAACTGTTGGTTGCCAAAGATACTTGATGAATATGCATGCGTAGAAGTAATTACTATTTGATGAATGAAATGAAATAATTGCATGTATGAGAAAGATTTGTTGATTATGAGTGTGATCATGTTAGGGTATAACCCTAGGAATCATGTGGTATTATGGAAAAGGACATGTTGGTAGTAAGACTAGGAGAAAACCTAGATTAGGGTTTAACGAGTGACATCAACTTAGGAGTTATCCTAGGGAGGACGAGTAGCATGGTCTTAGGTGATAACCTAAGGACACTGGATAGAGTGATCAACATAGAGACAGAGAACTCTAGGGTGTATATGGCATGGAACTTAGGTAAAGAGAACCTAAGGAGAATTAGTGTTCAACATAGAGTCAAGGAACTCTAGGATGAGTATGACATGGAACTTAGGTAAAGGAAACCTAAGGTGAACTAGAGGTCAGCACAGAGTCATGGAACTCTAGGACAAGTATGACATGGGACTTAGGTAAAGGGAACCTAAGTTGAGCTAGAAGAGTTTAAACTCACAGACAGGAAAATAGAGTCAAGTTGACTCTAGGATTCAGTAAGGAATCAGGAGGATGAAAAAGGTGGATCAAGTGTGGAGATATGAAAGGGAAAACAGAAAAGTAGAGTCAATGTAATTCTAAGATAACAGTGGAACATGGAATTAGAGTCAGTGTAACTCTAAGTTAGTGAAACAGGAAAATAGAGTTAAGTTAACTCTAGGATTCAGTGAGGAATCAGAAAGTGGGATAAGATCCCCAGGTTAAAGAGTTAATCAATATAACCCTAGAAGGTCATAGGGTGTCTGGGCAAATGGATAATAACTTTAACTTCAATTTGAGTTAAAGAAATAAAAGAGAAATGTTTAAGGGTCCATGAGACTCTCTAGTTATCCTTATGGCAAGACCTAGGATAAGAGAAAAATTGTTGCTAAAAGGCAAAGATTAAAAGCAAGCTAAAAGTGGCTAAAAGCATAAAGAGAATGTAAATGGCGCCTTCGAATTTGAGACTCGTCAAGTGGAGCAGGACTCCCTGGGCAGTGACCCGTCGGACGAGGTACTTTCGAAGGGCTAAAAGTGAAAGCAAGGAGCTAAATGCTCGAAGAAAAGAGAAAGTGAATTGCCAGTGGCAAAATGGGAGCTATAAGCTCGAATAAGAAAGGAAAGCAAGTGTTCAAAAGCAAAGAGGCTAAGAACTAAAATAAAAGAGAAAGAAAAAGAAAAGAAAAGAAAGAAAATTAAAGATAAAACGGGCGTACCTCCGGGGCGAACGTACAACGGTCAGGAGTTGGACAGGGTCCCTCTCCCGGGCAGCGACCCGTATGACTGGTAGATAGAGTACTCTTGTCAGAGTTGGGCAGTGACCCTATCGGGCAGTGTCCCGTATGACAAGTCCCCCCGGCAGGACGGGGTAACACTTGCGAGTGTTATCGGCAACCTTAGAAATCTTATCTTATGGTAGCAAGACTACCGGGCTCGGGCCCGTTGGATAAGAATTTCCAAGGGTTAACTTGAACTAAAGCACCAGAATCTAAAGAATAAAGAAAAATAGAGTGGCCAGGGTGGCCGGGTTAGTTGAACCCAGTATACAGCGGCATAGTGGCCGAGTTGGTGCTTAGCAGCCTAGTGTGGCTAGACAGAGTAGTGCTGGGTCGATGGTTGTACACAGATAGTGTAGTGATATATTATTGCATAGCTGCATATTGATGTTGAGGATTTTAGTTTCCTAGCACACTATTATTATTGCTTCCATTGGACCAAGTGGTGTAGGACACTCTCTCTCGGTGGTTGAACCCACTGGGAACTCGCTCGTAAGTTCTCACACCCCTTGGGTGACCCCCCACAGGTTCGGGAATGGATGCAGCGGTCGAGACAGATCAGATGCAGTCGACAGCGAGGCATACGACAGGGGCAAGGGCCCAGCAGCATAGTGACCTAGAGGGTCTAGCAGAGGTATCCCTTTCTATGTATTTCTTGAGTGAACCTTGTATGGTGAGGAATTATGTAAAGGAAATGTAATAATTTTATTTGCAAGTTCAGAATTGTAAAGTGTAATAAGTTTAATTTATGGTTCACTCCTGTATGCTTTCATTTCCGCTTACTTTGTTTATTGAATGAAAGTTTTAAATTTATAGTGATTTTTAGTACTCTGATATTGAGCTTCCGCATACACTTGTTGTGTTATTATGGACGTTACCGTTCCTTTCGGGTAGAAAAATGTCTTACCCGATTGGCGGGTCTGTTGGCGTGCCCGAACCGTACAAATTAGCGGACTCGGGGCGTGACAGGTTGTCTCTTGTTGCCTCGATTGTGGTTTACATGAGGTTGCCATAACCTCTATATCACATATGCTATGCTTAAATATGCGATGATGCTTGTCTCTCGTGATGAATGACTATGATATGTTATAACGTACACTATTTTTGTCGGTTGCGATATATGAAGGATACATCGGTAAAGTTGGTTGATTCTTATAAATTTAGGCGATGATGACGGTTGTCATAGGCATTAAATGGATGGCATGGATGTACAATCCACTGCAACCCCATGCTTGTTGGAAACCACTTGAGCCCTTGTACATAATAAATCACTATTCCAATTATGTGCAAAAAAAAAAAAAAAAATTTGTAAGAATCGCATATGTCGTATGCCACTATCGATAACTGTTAATGTCAATTATGTTTTGCAATTATAAATTTTTTATCTGGCTTCTCCTATTTGACATACTCCTTAGCATATATGTCTTTATTTAATATATGCTATGCAATTTCATATTATCTTGAATATGCCACTATCGATAACTGTTAATTCCAATTATGATTTGCATTTAAAAAATTCTTTTTGTTTGGATTCTCCTATTTGACATATCCCTTAGCATACATTTGTTTATATTATATAAATATGCAATTTCATATGTATTTTGCTTCGCTTGTTTGACATACTACTTATCATACATGCTTTGTTTTTAATTATGCCAATGATGCTATGCCCTTTTATATTCATTGAGCACACTTGAATTTCTCGTTTCACATGATAAATATATAAATGAGTACGTACATTACCTATAGATGCGTCTTTTTAAGAGAATATTTAATCCCGGTCAAAGCAGTCGGGGGGACTTGGATAACCCCCAAGGCAATATACGTCCAAGTAAAGGTGGAAGTGGATCTCGCTCTCAAGCGTGGTCGCGTACACCAAACTGGACCGGGTCATTGGATGCATGTCTGTTAGCGTTGCTGACTGAGGAACATACCTTAGGCAACAATGTAAATGGAACATTTACTACCCTTGCATGGGTTAGAATTGTTAGTGAGATCAATAGACGAAACAATTTAAACCTAACAAAGGATCAGGTGAAGAATCGTTTGAAAGTGTTGAAACGTACATTCTCGTTGTACCATTGCTTGGTCAACAAGAGCGGTTGGGGATGGGATTATAACCTCAACATACCCACGGCAAGCGATAGTGCTGACTGGGATGCCGTGATCGCGGTAACGTGAATTCATTTCGCTTTCAACAATTTTTTACCGAATAGAATTCTTATTGCTATACTAATATAATTAACCTATGTCCAGGAAAATCCCGCTTATGCCAAATGTACGGATAAGGCATTTCCTCCGTATAAGGATCTTGAGTTCCTTACGGAGAAGACTACCGCAACCGGTAGATATGGCTTTTCTTCAGTCATGCCGCCCACCACAACTGTAGTTAGCTCATCCTCATCATCCCCTGGTGAGGATGATACAATAATTGCTCCAAGATTCTCAGGATTATATCTCTTACCGCCTCCATTTGAAGCAGGGTCATCTGGGCCACCTATGAATGAATTCATGCAAGGTGGACAACCCGAAAGCTCACCTAGCCCTCACCATACCAACAAGAATACTAGTGGGTCTGGACACAGCTCTACAGGCAAAAGGCCTCGTTCCCCACTACCCGAGCCTAGCCAACGAACTAATCGTACGTCGACCGGTGGACGTCGGAAGAAAACGGAAGGCATCTCTGAGGCCGTGGCAGAGATGGTTCAGTTAGGAAAAGATAAATTAGATTTAGTAAGGCAGATGTATAATAGGGATTCTGAAGCTCGACGCCCTGTTCCTTGCATCGGGGATTGTATGATGCGAATATATTCTATGCAAGGGCTCACCAGTGAACAGGTTTTGGCTGCCGGCGACGCTTTGAAAGATCCGCAGAATTGTCAACTTTTTATGACAATGAATGACGATCTTGCATTCAAGTGGGTTGAACGGCAGATCGCGAAAGAAAATATGATGTATCGACCATTTTTCCCCGGGTTTTAGTGGACATTTATTCGATGTGTAATTTAAGTAGTGTAAATACGAGCATTGTAACATGTAGTATCTTAACTTTCAGTACGACAAAACCGTTCCAACTTGTAGTTTTAAACTTTGCACTGTTAGTACTTTAAAACCTCAGTTTGTAATATTTAGTAGAACACTTTGATTGCCTTTAAGTATACATTACCTGAATGTTTGTGGATCATATCGATACATATTATATCATGTCTACTTATCATGATTGTTCGCTAATTTGGTACAATTTCGATGCAGATATAATGGATGCTTCATTTTATTAAACTGTATGTTATTCCAGTTTTCTTGCAATAATGTTGACTATTTTAGATGATGATGATGATTATTGGGTGGAAGTTATAATCATGCTCATTGCCGAAGGATACATTTATTAATTTTCATGTAGTAATTTCTTCTGTAATTTGTTGTTGTAACCGTACAGATGAATGTTCGTGCTACATATAAATAAATTTTATATCATGTTTGCCTACTATCAACCTTGGCTAACTGCCTTAAATGTCGTTGCAGTTATAATGGATGGTTCAATGTATCGAAGTTTATTTTCGTCGGCTTTTCATGCCGATTTGTTCGCAATAGTAGATGATGATGATGACTATTGGGTGCAACTCATAATCATGCTTATTGACGAAGGTTATATAAATGAAACAAGTACAATAAGCAGACAACCATGTCGTACCCGTCCATTTACTGGGCATCAGTTTATTTGTGATATTCTGAATGGTCATCCAGAACGGGGGTACAATTATTTTAGAATGACGACAACTACATTCATTGCTCTCCGCGATGACCTTGTTGGAAAGGGCCTTTTAATTGGCACACGGAATATGACTGTTGACGAACAATTGGCAATTTTCCTATTTTGTATTGGACACGGTGTTGCAAATAGGGTTATCGCTGAAACTTTTCAACATTCGGGGGAAACAATTAGTCGTCACTTTAACAATGTTCTCAAAGCCATTATTCAACTAAAAGATGAATACTTAACTCTGCCGCCAAGTAATATTGAAGTGCATCCAAGACTTAGTGAAAATCTGGATTTCCATCCGTTCAAGGATAACTTTAATTACCAATAAATTGTCCATTTTCATTACTAAATTTGTAATGTACTATGTTTTGACATTAACATTTGTAGAATGCAATTGGGGCGGTGGATGGTACGCATATTCCGGTTATTGTAAAAAGGGACAAACAACCACGATTTTTGTGTCGCAAAGGATTTACATCACAAAATATGATGGCCGCTGTTTCCTTTGATCATATTTTCTTTTATGTATGCACCGGTTGGGAAGGATCTGCCGCTGATATGCGGGTACTCAGATGGGCATGTGAAAGTGGAGGTTTTACTGTTCCTGAAGGTATCATTTAAGAAGAAATTATTCATATTTTTGTTCATTATTATTGGTTTAAATTATTTATTACAAGTTGTATACACTTCTGTTATATATACAGGAAAATATTATCTCGTCGATTCCGGATACGCGAATACCGATAGATTTCTGGCGCCGTATAGAGGCGAGCGTTACCATCTGAGTCAATTTGATAGTAACAGTCGTGGTCGTATACATCGTTCGCCGCGAGACTTGTATAATCATCGGCACGCCCAATTAAGAAATGTGGTAGAGAAGGCCTTTGGAATTTTAAAAAAGCGATTTAAAATTTTAACTATTGCTACACCGTTTCCTTATAGAGTGCAGTGTCACATTGCTATGGCATGTTGTGTGCTCCACAATTTTATTCGACGACAACAAGGAAATGACAGATATTTTAACGAAGCGCTAAACTCAGAGCCTCCAGAGGATGAAGTGGAAGTGCCGACTACAATTTCTACTACATCAGAGTCACGGCGGGGAGACGACATTCGCACTCAAATTACGGAGGAGTTGTGGAATAATAGAAGTTAGAATTAATGTTGTAATATAATGTTAGTCAGCTTGTTAAATAGTTTATTTTGTTTATCTGTAATGTTAATTGGACTGCTAATTAAAAACTAGTGTTCCCCGTGTATGATGTAAGTTGAAATATTAATATGACGTGATATTTTGTTATCTACGTTAGTATGGTAATGTATTGAGCAAGTGAGTTGTAGAAAAAAAAATTATGAAATTTTAGTATTTAATGTTTAATTTTTTAAATTTTGTATTGAATTTTAAAAATAATATATTTTTACATAATGCTAATATTGTAATTATTGTATAATATTACATATTATTTAAATTTTAAATAATTTAGATGATGATGATGATGATTTTTGGGAATTTTAATTAGCATACAATATAACTCAAATTTTATATAGCATTTAATTTATTAGTTTATATATATTACAATGATTATTTATATAACACAAATTAAATTATAAGTACTTATTATTATCTTCGTCGCCGCCCTCGCCTCTCGGCCTCCCCTGTAGCTCGTCGTCGCCGCCGGCTATAAAATCTCTCCCCCGTACCGCATCCTCGTTCCCAACGCAAAATAAATAATTAATAAAAATTTTAGCATAAAAAATAATTAACACTAATTTTAACAAAAATTAACACTAATTATTGAATTTTTAAAATTATATATATTACCACGAAAAATTATTGTAATTTTTAGATAATATTAATTATTTTTTAAATATAAATAATTAACACTAATTTTATATAGCATTTAATTTATTAATTAATAGATATTACAATAATTATTTAAAAAACACAAAATAAATAATAAATACTTATTATTATCGTCGCCGCCGCCGCCTCTCGGCCTTCCCTGTAGCTCTTCGTCGCCGCCGGCTAGAAAATCTCTCCCCCGTACCGCATCCTCGTTCCCAACGCAAAAAAAATAATTAATAAAAATTTTAGCAGAAAAAATAATTAACACTAATTTTAACATTAATTAACACTAATTATTGAATTTTTAAAATTATATATCTTAGCATGAAAAATTATTGTAATTTTTGGATAATATTATTTATTTTTTAAATATAAATAATTAATACTAATATTTTATAGCATCTAATTAATTAGATAATATATATTACAATGATTATATTTAAAAAGTTATAATACAATATTTATTTATCAATTTTTTATACATATAAAAAAGTAAGGGCATTTTCGTCTTTTTACTCTAAAGTCAACTATCTATTTCTCTTATTCTTCAATTCCAACCAAACACTATTTTTCTTATACCTGGTACTAACCTAATACCCAACCAAACACTATTTTAATTTATCCCCATCTTATACTCAACTTTATACTTATTTCTAGTACTACTAATTCTCACTAATCCCCGAACCAAACGATACCTTAGGTACCGTTTGGATTGGGGATAAGCCAGAATGAGTTATACCAGGAATAAGTATAAAGTAAGGGATAAGCTAGGTATAATGTAAAATTGTGTTTGGTTGGGAATGAGGCTTAAACTTGGTATAAGGAAAAAAGTGTTTGGTAGTGATAGAAGAATAAGGAAGAATAGAGAGTTGACTTTTATGTTAAATGACGATTTTAGCCTTATTTTTATGTATGTATTAAATTTGATAATTAAAGATTGTATTAGAATTTTTTAATTGTAACAAATCTTATATATAATATTTAATTAATTACATACTATATCAAATTATATTTAATTTTAATTATTCTAAAAAATTATTTATAACGAGAAAAAATTAAAATATTTGCATTCTGCAAAGGTAAAATTTAAGAAATTCAATAATATTATTTTATAAATGATTAATACATACTAATGATATAAAATTTTATTTAAAAAAATCTGTTGCTCAATACATTCTTAAATTAAATAGTTTTACAAAATTATTCAGTAAAACAACGAATCTTTAATTATCAATAGCGAACTCACAATAATAAATTACCATCAAACAATAACGATCTCACAATAATAATTCAAATTACATCATACCCGGAAAACACGAGTTTTTAATTAACAGTCCAATTAACATTACATATAAACAAAATAAACTATTTAACAAGCTGACTAGAGAGTTGACTTTTGTATTAAAAGATTAAAATATTTTTTTCTTTTTAATAATTTTTTCAAAATTAAAATTTCAAAATTTATTCAAATTTTAATATTTATTAATTTTAATTTTTATAAAAATTTTAAGTGGGAAAAAAAATTAATTTTTAAATTTTAAGTAGAAGTAAAAATTTTAATTTTTAAATTTATATAAATTTTAAAAAAATTATAAAAAAATTATATAAATTTTACAATTTTAAAATAAATATTATTTTTTAAAAAATAAAAATAAAAATTTATACTTATGATTTATTAAAATATAAAAATATAAAAAATTAAAATTTATAAAATTATAAATTTATAATTTAAATATTTTTTAAAATTTAAACATTCTAATTAAAAAAAAAAAATTTCAAAAGAAGTATAAAAGAAAGGAAAAAAATAAAAAGCTAAGACAAGAGGCCAAAAGCAGAGAAAAAAAAAATAAAAAAAAAAAAAAAAATGCCTCTTCCAAGGCAAGCCTTGGAAGGGGCCCAGTTCGGGAGGTGTGGGGGGATGGGATATCCGTCCTCCAAACCGGGGTTATCCCCGTTTGGGGGGATATCCCAATCCCCCCAATCCTCATTTTGTTTGCGTACAAAGGTGGGATATCCTCCCTTTGTACCCATTCCAAACAGGGCCTTAGGTATCGTTTGGTTCGGGTATAAAGGGGGATATTCCCCCCTTTGTACCCAAACACATTTGAACAAGATGGAATTACTTATTCACCCCATTTCTCTCTTATCCCGGTTTAACCCGGTACAACTTTCCCCCACCCTAGAATTAACATTCCATCTCTCTCTCTCTCTACCCTTGCACACTTCCCAACTCATTTCTCATCTTCTCAATAATTAACACTAATTTTAATTAACATTAATTTTAACACTAATAATTAACACTAATTATAGTATTCAATAATTAATAATTAACACTAATTTTAACACTAATTTTAACACTAATTATTAATTTTTTAAAATTAAATATCTAACCAGAAAAATTTATTATAATTTGTATATTATATTAATCATTTTTTACATATAAATAATTAACACTAATTTTATATATTATCTAATTAATTACATAATATATATTACAATTATTATATTAAAAAAGTTATAATACAATATTTATTTATCAATTTTATAGTCTTCAATAAAATTTATAGTCTTCAATAATTAATTAACACTAATTTTAATTAATAGTCTTCAATAATTAATAATTAACACTAATTTTAACACTAATTAACACTAATTATTGATTTTTTAAATTAATATCTTACCAGAAAATTTAGTCTTCAATAATTAATAATTAACACTAATTTTAACACTAATTAACACTAATTATTGATTTTTTAAAATTAAATATCTAACCAGAAAAATTTATTATAATTTTTATATTATATTAATCATTTTTTACATATAAATAATTAACACTAATTTTATATATTATCTAATTAATTACATAATATATATTACAATTATTATATTTAAAAAGTTATAATACAATATTTATTTATCAATTTTTAATACATATAAAAAGGAAAGGGCATTTTCGTCTTTTTACTCAAAAGTCAACTATTTATCTCTCTTATTCTTCAATCCCACCCAAACACTATTTTTCTTATACCTGGTACTAACCTATATCCCAACCAAATACTATTTTCATTTATCCTATCTTATACTCAACTTTATACTTATAACTGATACTACTAATTCTCACTAATCTCCGAACCAAACGATACCTTACTTAGAGTCCAACGTCTTGCCCACTAGACCAAGGGGCCAATTTAATTAATCATAGTAAACTGATGATTTAATATAGAATTAATTAATAATTATATATTGAAAAGGATAACGACCTGCGTGAACCTGGCCTCTCCTCCTTCGCGGATACCTCACGCGTTCCGAGCTCGAGCTCACGCGAACTCCACCTCCGAGCTCCAGCTCCAGCTCGATTCCACCTCCGATCGAGCTCGAGCTCTCCCCCTCTCCTTCACGTCTATTCACCTCTACTCGAGCTCTCCGCATCCTCTCCAAGCTCCGATCCCATCCCAAATCACCCTCTCTTCGCCTCCGACCTTCTCAGCACCGCGTGGACGATCTTCCTCGACACAGCGATCTGATCCGAGACCTCGGTGGTGCAACTTGTCGATTTGGTCTCCGATCCATTGGTAAGAGCTTTCAATCTCAAATCCATAGTTCGTCCTTGAATAGATTTTGCTTTTTTTCCTTGATCTCATTTGGTTTTGCTGTCAATTTGTAATTACGATTCGTAGATTAGTCAAATTGTTGATTTAGAGTAATGAATTGTAGGTGTTGGGATTTTAGAGAATTAGCATTTTGGGTGTTTGATGCTGCATTTGCTCAAATCCTACATAATTATGAATTTTTTAGTTATTTTCTAGGGAATCAAATTGATGTGTTTAGTTTGATTAGATTGAGGGGTTGTTTTTTCTGATGCTCTAAAAGGGTGATGCTCTAAAAGGGGTGATAAGAATGAACTAAGAGTTGGACAGTCAGTTTACTTGTTATTAATATTATTGGAATTGCATGAATGTATTGTAATTAGTAAATACATGAGTAAACATAGATAGGCGTTGTCAATATTTACTACGCTACACTGCATTATAGAGAAAACTGGTGGTCGTGTAATATTGCTGCATTGGAATCTGGTGTTTTGAGCAGATGTTCATTTCATTTTTTTTTTGTTGTTTGATGATCTTAGAGGACCAAAAAATGAACTTCTATAACCTACATAGATTATTCTTAGATTAAAAAATGTGCACAGTTAAAGGGATAAGCTGAAGGATGCATGTATAGGGGAAATTGATGAATGACAAAATGCATAGGTGTGATAATGTTGTTTTTGCTTGAGAAGTTTTGAGTTTAGGAAAAAGTTAAGGTAGGCTCATGAATGATTCTGTTGTTATACTTTGTTGTTATACTTGGTCTTCAAAGTTTTAAAGATACTGTTTTGAGGCCTTCTTGCCATTCTATTTTCTACTGCAGGTATACGGGCCATGGAACGTACTTGTAATTTTAACAACGCATAAATTAGTGCAGTTCTTTAGTAATTTTTCCTTCCTTGAGAGTGGCTTAGTTTAATAGACATGATTTTGCAAAGGTGCGGAATACCTGAACAGACACAACTTTGGAACCTTTACTTCTCTCTGCAATACTTGTTGGTCCTTCCTTGCACTATTTTGTAATGTACAAAATCTGTATTTCATGCAAAACTTAGTTACTTTATCCGGCCACAGTTCAGGAACCTGAGATATACGGTTCAATTGCCTTGTTAACAAACTATGTCATGAAATTATGCAGGGCTACTCCCAATTTTTTTTTTTTTTTGTTCTTTTCTCTTCCTTGGACTATTAAATGTGAAAACTCAAAAGGAATTTGCAGCTGAAAGTGATATCCTTATTAGACTCATCTAATGCCCATATTTTAGTACTTGAGATTATGTTCACTAATGTACTTCGTCCTGATCCAGACCAGCCCTGGTCATTTCAATGCTTTAAACGAGCATGCTATTGTAGCTAGCGTATGTCTTGGCCCCAGTATGACGATTAACTAATGGGTCTCTCTAATAATCTTTATTGGTTATTGTAATGCAAACTTAGCATGAATCAGCAGGCTTTTTTTTTTTTTTTCCAATTTTTATAGTAGGCTAAAATTGCTGCTTCATCTCATGCTTGCACCAATGTATTCCATGATCATGTCCTTTGTGAGTGAATTCAGTAGATAATCTTAAAAATCTTGTTATGTTATGTGAAGTTACTGCTAATGCCATGTAAAGTTACTGCTAAGTATTAAATATGTTTACTGAAGTTAAAGTTTGGTCTGTTTCCTCATATGAGACTACTGCCCAATAGAAATAATATCATAATGGGAATGGGCATTCTGGTTGAACTATCATAATATAACACTTGAAAATTTTGAAAGTCAGAATGGACAGTTAAAGTAAATTTTAACTAAGAGACTCCTGCAAGCTGTTAATATTTCTACTAGGTACTTGACATACCATCATGTATACAATGCCTCATTTTAGTTACTGAAAATTTGTTGGTCTTAGACCTTATGAAGTTAAAAAAGCATTTATTACTTTTTTTCGTGCAGTACCATCAACAATGGAAAATTCATTAACAATGAATACAATGATGTTTATCTTGTAACAACTTTGGATCCAATTCCTCTGGTGGCCTTCACTCTCCAGGTAAGCTTCTTATTGATTGTGCATTTAGTAGTGCTCAAAATTCCAACCATCATGTTCATTGCATATTGTTTGGGCATTCTTTCATATATAATTAATATGATCACCATATGTACCAAACTCTTGTCGTGTTGCATTCATTTGTAGGGTTTTCCTATATGGCATCATACCTATATGGCTCGTATTTTCCTGCTACTTAATGCTGATGCATGAAAGCTTGTTGGATATTGTAATTTTTTCAAGAAACAGAAGTTTCTTTTGTAAAGTATATCCATATCAATGAGTATAAAAATCTTCTAGCAAAGGGTGATGAAGAATTTGTACCTTATGATGTTGAAGGACAATATGGCCAACTATTTACTATTATTGAGCAAAGGTATCTCTATTTGGAACTTCAAAAGATTAATAAAGAAGTGTAACATTTGATTTTATTCTGATTTTCTGTCTTTTAGGTTGCTGAGATGTTACAAACTTAGTGAAATAGAATTCCCGTCTTTTCTTGCAAAATATGAATTGAATACTTTTGTGCATTTTCCCTCAATAATTGGAGGCTTTTCGGCATCACCATTTCATTCAATAGACAATGCTAAAGTAGCTTGATGTAATGTGGAAGTCTCGGGCCCACACAAATTGTGGCCAGGCAAAACTTGATGTTTAGGTTTTGAATCTTTTGACTAGGCAAAGTTACAGTGGTCAAAGAAACTGAGAAAATACTTTAGGAAAATATTACTCTTGCATTGTACTCCAGTCATACTAGAGATTTACTTGATTGAGTTGTGATATTTTAGTTCTACATACCTAAAGCTATTTCCTAATCTCCTTATTGTTTTCAAGAAATGGAGGTATTATACTGTTATTCATAATCTTGACTTCTCTATTTCTGCCTAGTGAGTACTAAATCCGGTGACCTCTGTCATAGTCATATGCTTAGTTCCTGGTGCATTACTTTTCTTCTTACCATGAATTGCATGTATGCGATACAGATATAAAGAGAATATGGAGTCACGAAGTCTTACTTTGCAAAAACAACTTAGTCAATATGCTCCCCTCAAATTGGATCCGGAGGTAGTTCCTGGCTCATTTTCATGATTTAAGGTGAACATTTCAACTCGTTTGAAATGAAATTGAGCTTAATAGATTAAATTCCTAAAATCTTTTCTCATGTAGAAATTTCTTGTATTCCATTTAAATTATTGGTTAAATGATATACTGAAATTATGAGGCCATTTAGATACTTTGCATATATAACTTTCTCCTGTTCTTTTTCTGTTGCGAGTAGGAATTCAAATTGTGGAAGAACACTCTAAGTAGTAGTGACCAAAAAGCTGCAACAGGGTACTTTAGCGTCATTAGACGCCATGGTGATTCTTTACCACTTACAACATCTCATAACATCGATCAGCTTGAGTCTGAGAAACCCTTGAAATCAGATGATCTTTTCATTGTTCCATTCTCACAAGAGTACAGTTCATCTCTTACTAGAGCTGCTGAGCTGCTTCTTAAAGCATCAGAACTCTCTGATTATCCTAGGTAAGTTGCTTGTATACCTAAGACTTATTTCCATTACAAGCACTTCTACTTTCTGGTTGTAGTCTTACCTCTTATTTAAAATTTTGTTGCCTTATTTCTTTAGACTGAAGAAGTTGCTGAAAACTCAGCGCCTTTAGGTAGCGTTTGGTTCGGGGATTAGGAAAATTTTGTTATACCGGGGATAGGTATAGATTCTGGTATTAGCAGGAATTGGTGTAAATTTGCGTTTGGTTGGTTTTATGAGTTATACCGGGATTAAAGGAAATTGTGTTTGGTAAATTATATAGGAATAAGGAGAATAAGATGAATAGGAAAAAATTGTGTTTGGTTGAGTATAGAGGAATAAGAAGAATTGATAAGTGATAAATTTGTGTATTGACTATTTTGCCCTTTATGATATAATTTATAAATAAAATAATTTATTATATTAAGCAACCTAATAATAAATTTAAAATATTATTTAAATTTGTAAAAAATATTTAAAAATATATAATAAATAAATAAAAGTACTTAAAAATTATAGAAAATTATATATTAAAATATTTAAAATGTTTGATTGTTTATCATTTTAAAACTATTGTTTATCATATTTAAGTAATATGATAACGTATATTAGATATTATCTAAAGTAAATTTATTATTATAGTTTGTACAATACGAAGACTCTGATTCTATAATGTTATCGGCAAAAAAATATTTATAAAGATTTATTCGAGCACAAAGATCCTAGCATATAATCTTTAGATAAAAAATTGAATCATGTCATTAGCTCAAGCACAGTTGTATCGCTTTTATATTCTGCTGGTACGATAGAATAAGATGAATACAATTCGTACTGATGGGCACTTAATTTCTTACTTTTGATTTTGTCAAAATTGATTTCTGCATCTTCCCTTTTACTATGAGGAGAGAGAGAGAGAGAGAGAGAGAGAGAGAGAGAGAGAGGGGGGGGGGGGGGGGGGGATCTTCCAAGTTATAACATGTAAACACCATAGCATGATTAGTCTAATGCTGAAACTTTCAAGCTGGAGCTGGTAGATAGATGCTTGTAGAAATAACTAAATCAAGTCATATGATACAAATTTAAAAATGATAAAGATGAAGTTGTTGAATTGGTAAAGTAGAGAAGAACTGAGAAATCGAAGTCGATTAAGCCTGCAAATTAAGGTCATTAAAACTCTAATCACTCCACCAAGAATGTTGGGCATAAACTAGAGAGGAGGAATTTGAAATCTATCCCAGATATGTATCAATCAGCTAAATTGGCTTTTGTTGCAAATGCATTATTTCAATTTAAGCAAAATACAGAACAATTTACAGAGCCATGCATCAGAAGAAATTAAGCATCAACAACTTGAGCCATGCATCAGAAGAAATTAAGCATCAACAACTTGAGCCATGCATCAGAATGCCAACATTTCAGTGAAATTAAAAAGCTGGTACAACATATTAAGCTAAATACAGATTGGAAAAAGAGAAGCTGCAACATCCAAATCATGCAGTGTTAGCTGAAAGCAATGTAGGTCTCCAAATTGCAGTGTTGATACCGATTGATTCTCGTTTCGCGCTACCTCTTTCAATCATTTTCTACCTCTTGGTGTAAGAAAAAGACATAGCAACTATATCATCCTCAATAAATTATGCCCCAACTTGCGACGAATTTGATTGTCTTAGCTTTCCAACAGCAAAATTCGTAATGCAACACTAAAGTCGATTCTTTGTGACTTGCATGTCAGGGTTTAAAGTGCGAAATGAAGTCGAAGAATCTAATTGTGAGTTCTCCTTCCTTAGTTCAAAACAAAATAACTAGAATATCTAATGCTCAAAGATTGCATCAGAAACTAAATGATCGATTTACTACGAACATAATGTAAATTGAATCGAATCCATTAACACAAAAGTTTATGGTAATATTGATATGCGATATATATATATATAGAAGTCGGTACTAAAACACGAACAAGGTTTAGCCGACAAATTAGATCATCACAATAAGAAGATACAATTACCTGCAATAATTGTGAGATAGCAATCAACTCCGAAATCATATTAATTGAAAACCAGATGCTGATTTTATTTGAAATTACATATGCATGCAAGGAAGAGCAGAAACTTCTTTATCAAATTGAGGAATGAGATACATTTCACCAATCTATACCGATTTTAATCCTCCGATTGTAAATGAGCGAATCTCGCACTTTCGAGGCCAATCTCAATACTGTTGATTCGTTTTCTATCAGATCGATCATTTGATAGTGCATTGAACAAAAATCCGCATAAAGGAAGAGAAATTTTACCCTCCCCCCTCCTCTGCACATTCACAAGGGTAAAATGGAGCTCCTCGCGCGCCCGTGCCTCGAGAAGAAGAACCCTCTCCCGCTACTACTGGATAGAGATCGTTCCATCTCCAAATGAGCAGATGTTGTTGGAGATTTGGAAAGATTTGCTTGGAGGTCCTTTTCTTTCTCCTTGATTACAATTTGGTACTCCTGCGAATTGAGCTCGCTCTCCTCTGGCTCCGGCGCCACCGGCACGCCGACGTGCGGCGAATTCATCGACACCGATCGCCCGATCACCGGATCGATCGGAGCCTGCAGCTCCGATCCCGGGAGCGACAAATCGGGGCTTACAATTGCAGCTCTGTTCTCAATCTCTTCTGCTGCTGCTTCTTCTTCTTCTTCTTCTTCTTCTTCTTGTGAAGCTTCTTCGTCATCGGAATCGGATTGCGTCGGATCCGATTCGGCGGCGGCGATCGGGGTGGGGATTGAGGCGACGGGGGGATCGTCGGCGGCGGCGGAGGGGTCGACGACGAAGGAGCGGCAGAGGGGGCAGCTGACGTGGGCGCGGAGCCACGTGTCGATGCAGGATAGATGGAAGGCGTGGGCGCACTTGGGTAGGAGGCGCACGAGCTCGCCGTCGCCGAACTCGCCGAGGCACACAGAGCAATCGCCGCCGCCGCCGCCGCCACCGCCGCCGCCGCCGCCGCCGCGGTGGGTGGCGACGGGGATGGAGGCGATGGTGGCGTCGTAGAGCCCCACAGTGCGGATGTACCACGCGTGGTGGAGCGGCTCCGCGCCGCCGCCGTCGTCGTCGCTACCCAAGGTAGCTAGGGTTTCGC
This sequence comes from Tillandsia fasciculata, assembly GCA_029168755.2. Classification (NCBI taxonomy): domain Eukaryota; kingdom Viridiplantae; phylum Streptophyta; class Magnoliopsida; order Poales; family Bromeliaceae; genus Tillandsia; species Tillandsia fasciculata. Next base: position 15,684,112 of record CM054936.1, read on the forward strand.
AGAGGGCCGCGAGGAGATCGAGAGGGGGCCAGCGAGGAGATCGGAGAGGAGGTGAGGTTGGGGAGAAGAGTAAAGCAAGAAGAAGAAAGGTTGCCTCGAACCCCGTGTGAAATTTGGGTTCCTCCCAATTCCACCATTTTACCGGAATTGAAATCCCCGATTCCATACCTCCTATTCCAGGTTGCCTAGAATCCGGATTCCCCTTAAACCTGTCCCCGTTTGGGTATGGATGCGGGGATAAGGGGGGTATTCCCCCCTTATCCCCCTTACCAAACGGGGCCTTAGTGTTTAACACTAAAGACGCCGAGCGACTCAGCGCCTTTAGTGCAACATTACACCTTGAGGACTTGGCCAATTTTCAGAAAATTTGGTCAAGTCGCCAGCCACACTGAAGGGGCCGAGCAACTCAGCACCTTCACAGAATTTTGTGAAGGCGCTGAGTCGCTCGGCGTCTTCAAGTTGACCACCCAACGTGGCGCCCGTGTGGCGAAAGCAGGATTATTTTTACAAAATTTTTTTTGAGAGGGTCATTTCGCAAATTTTAAAAATTGGGAGGATTATTTCAAAAAAAAGTTCAAAACTTGGCTTGCACCAGTAGCAGTGCAATTTACACCCAGGGATCTCGCTCGGCATCATTAATAATCGAGATTCATGGCGACGAAGAGGCGACTCGCGAAAAGCCTCCCCTCGCTGATCGCTAAGCACCGCCGTCTGACCGAACCCGAGAGGGAAGCCGCCGCCAACGCCGACGCCGCCGCCGACGACGACTCCTCCGCGGCGCTCCCTCTCGAGGGCCTCCTGGAACCCGACCCCTCTCTCCCTCCCGTCCTCTCCCTCCCGCTGTCCCACCTCTCTCCGGCCCCGCCATCCGCCCTCGCCCGGTTCGTCGGCGCCCACTTGCCTTCCCCGTCCTTCTCCTCCGCCTCCTGCGGGGCCGCCTCCGCCACCACCCGCGGCTCTCCCCCTACGACCTCCACGTCCTCCTCTGGGCCTCCTCCTCCCTCAACTCCTTCCGCCCCGACCACTCCGTCTACTCCTTCCTCGCCCGCTCCCTCGCCTCCTCTGCCCTCGCCCCGCACCTCGCCCTCTTCCTCCGCGCGTCCTCTCCCACCCCTGCCCCTGCGCCGACGCTTCCGTCTTCGCCTGCCCCCACCTCGAGCCCACCTTCCGCGCCGCCCTCCCCGCCCTCTGCCGCGCCGGCCTCCTCGACGACGCCGCCGCCTCCCTCCGCGCCCTCCGCCGCGCCCTCGACGCCCGCGCCGGCCCCGCCCCTGCCCTCTACAACATCCTCCTCCACGGCTTCGCCCGCTGGGGCCGCCACGCCGACGCCCTCCGCCTGTTCGACGATATGACCCGCCAGGACCGCGTCCACCCCGACGCCTTTACCTTCAACATCCTCATCGCCAGCGCCTGCCGCAGCTCCGGCGTCGACTCCGCGCTGCCATGGCTCCGCCAGATGCGCTCGTTCGGCTGCGACCCCAACGTCGTCACCTTCAACACCCTCATCAGAGGATTCTTCCGCGAAAATAAGTTTACGGAGGGCGTCAGGATCGCACGCGAGATGCTCGATCTCGGGACCGGCTTCTCGCTCGCCACCTGCGAGATTGTCGTCGACGGGTTGTGCAAAGAAGGCCGGGCTATAGAGGCCGGGGACCTTCTGGTGGAGTTCTTGGGGAGCGGAGCGTTGCCAGAGGGCTTTGATTGCTTGGCGCTGATCGAGTCTCTGTGCGGGAAGGAAAAATAGAGAGAGCATCGGAGGTGTTCGACCTCATGTGGGAGAAGAGGAGAAGCTCAGTGAGTGTGGTGACATGTACTACTCTAATGGAGGGCCTAAGAAAATTTGGAAATTTGGATGAAGCGTGTGGGTTGATGGAGAGAATGATTGAGGAGGGAATGGTTCCTGATCCAATCACCTGCAACTGTCTTTTAGAAGCTCTCTGCGATGTTGGGAGAACGTCGGATGCTAATAGATTGAGAGTGTTTGCCTCGAAGAAGGGTTTCGAGCCGGACGGTGTGACGTTTAGTATATTGGTGAGGGGGTTTTCGAGAGAAGGAAGAGGAAGGAGGGGGAAGGTGTGTTGGATGAGATGCTGGATGGAGACTTTATACCAAATATTGCCACTTATAACAGATATTTAGATCGACTTGGAAAGGGGAAATAAGTTTTGCTGCCGCTGAGTCATGCATAATAGCGTAATGTGTAGTAAAACTGCAATTTTTGTGAGAGGAAATAGTAAGGGAGGTGTTAATGTCTTTGGGTAGAGAGATATTCCTCCCTTGTGAGAGAAGGTATAACAAGGGAAAGGGAAGAAAGAGTAGTGAAAGTATTTGAGGCTTGACAAGGAGAGACTCTGGGAAGCTAATTCTTCCGTTGTTGCGAAAGTTGGTGCTTTTTTAGTTTTGCTTTTAGAACATCTTCTCCTTATGTGAAGCTGATATGAGTTTCTAGTTCTCAAAAACAAAAGCTCACATCCAACTCTGCTGAAGTATAAAGCTTCTTAGTGTGATACTTTGAGTAATTTTACACAAATAGAAGCTCCACCTAGGCAAATTTGACCATTCATTGGATGTTGCTGTTTGTTGCAAACTCTGGAATATTTGAGCTGTTTGTTACTGGGAAAAATGGAGGGATTTCGAGAGAGCTTAAACTACTAGCATTTGGTTTGAAGCTGATACTTCCGAAGATCTAGTATTTCCTATCTTCTCTATTGAATCAGATTCACCATTTCCGAGGCAGAAACTTAAATGGAGCCTCAAGTGAACCAGAAAACACCTCAGATTTCTCACGGTATGACTCTCAATTTATGAAGATATATACCTACTTTTATGCCTTTTCTTTTTCTTTGTGAAAATTCTTCTTTATACTTATTCATTATTGAGGAATGTAATGGTATCATAGGAAGTGAAGAATAATTTGTGAAGAAATACTTTGTTTTGCCTTTTCGTCAGAAAACAATCACGTAGACCTGTATGGAAACTTTCTTATGAGTTGCACATTATTAGTAATGCAAATGAATTAAATTTAAAAAAGTTGTTAACAACAAAAAAAAAATTGTTTATTGTTCTTTTTCTATAGCAGCATGCTACAAGTCCTCTCTATGGGAGATTTTTCTGTGTGTTCGATGAGAAACCTGTAGGTAGATTACACTGAAGCTTGATTTCAAAACCAGATCACAAGTAAGATTAAGTCTTCAATAGTGTTGAGACTATAATAAGTAAACGCAACCAATAAGACTATCACTACAACAAAACTGAGTTTTAGCGGCAATTATTTTTTACTTTTCCGGTGATTATAATTGCCGCTAAATAGTTTTACGACAATTATAATAATTGCCGCTATTGGTAGGGTCGCTAAAAGTTATTACGGCATTTGTTTCGGCGGTTGGTAAAAGCCTAAACAAATGACGCTAAATACTATCTAATAGCAACTATTATAAATGCCACTATAATTATCTATAATTGCCACAAAAAACATATTAAATGACTAGTAAATAGAACCTATAGCGGCAATTGCAACGAGCCAACGACATATGATTATTAGTTAATAACATCACATCAGATTGGATGTGCACCAGCTACTTGGATTAATAGTATTCATATTACAAGGCAAGCACAAACAGCAAATATAACTGTCAAAATACCCTCATCAATAGCAATAAGTGCTAATTAACTACAACAAACTACATGATTAATGAGTTTTTTGCCACCATTACACCCAGTGACAAGTGAATTAAATGGATCAATATCTGAAAGTTGGCAGACTGTCAGAACATATTAGTCAATTTCGAGGTAATTCCAAACTTCAATTAGCCTCTCAAACGTGCAGTTGATGGGGAAGGCTCCTGCAGAGCTGATGTTGACTCTTCTTTGGCCAGTGATTGAAACATCTGCAAATAACAAATCAGACAACTCAGAATTCTCAGACAAAGCAGAATTCTGAACTTCTGAAATCTGGCCCCTTCAACGTAAATGTAACAATGCAATCAATCATTCTGTCAAAACAACAATAGCAAACACTTTATCGTACATGTGCCAGCCATGTAAGTGACCTTTTTGTAAATCAATGTGTTCCTAGTTTAGTGGCATCTCAATGGTTCTACTAAAAGCAATTTCAGCTCCTCTCATTTTACTCCTATTTACAAGTTTCAAAATTTCAGCAAATTTTCAAGCATTCAAGTTTATTAGGAACCAAGGAAGAACCAGATAGGTTCAAGCCCGAAACAACTACCAAAATTAAACCTCAACATATAATATATGCTGCCGTTGATGGACGCATGTCAGCAACTATGAGCAAAACAACTGAGTAAATGATCAGATATAAAGCTCATAGTGAAATAAATGAGCTAAGATTGTTAAAGCTAAAAACTCACCCCTGCATTGTAGAGAAGCTGAATGACACGAATAGGAGCGGCAACTACACGTTCTGATTTGTAAATATCATCCAACGGAAGATTCCGCTCCAAGTCCTGAGTTAGATTCTTACAGTTAGCACAAATTTAAGGTACAGAGCGATAATATGATTACGACATTGACTAAAGATACCTGTAGGTGGTCCCCAAAGAGTTTTACTTGTGAAGTTGCTATGTCATCTCGTATTCCAACAAATGATTCAAATGTTGCCTTCATGATATTTAATAAAACTAATTAATAACAGGCAAAAATTTAAGAAAAAAGAAAAATAAATAAATATTATCTCAAAATGTGCTTTACTTGATTTCAACTGTAAAGATCTATAACATGAGTAAATATCAGAAATTTTAGTGCTTTGATATGGCGCACCCACGCCAAAAGAAAAAAAAGAAAAAAAAGGTGAACAATTACCAACAGACTAACATTGGCAATACAACCAGTGAAATTAAAGGAAGAGTTAGAAACTACATAATCGATCTTATGTGAATTCCGGTTAAACTTCTTAATAGCATCACTGATGAAGCATACGGAGAATAATCAACTCCGAAGTCTGAACAACCCTTTCTTAAATATTTCTAACAAAATGTCAATGCTTCCGCTTGTACTAGTTTAACTCTGATAATCAACATATACAAGTATCTTAAAATGTAATGCAAAAATAAAAATAAAAACCCAATATCTTGCACTAAACAGGAGTTACTATTTTACTAGTTATGTTAGGAAGAAAAGGATACACGTAGGACTCCAAGATAAACCAAGATAAATATCCTTGACCAAATTATGGAAAATAAATAAATAACAAAAACTCATGCACTAAACTATGAAGCAGTTTGAAAATAATAGTGAAAAAAAGGCAAGCAAATGGCAGATCAGAAATCAAAAACTGTTGAAAATATCTGTAGATGGAAAAAAGAAATTAAAAAGTTTGCAAGCAAATTATTGCATTACATCTCTGTCTCTTGACCACATTTGGCAGATAGCGAAGAAACTTGCAGCCGATTGGTAAGCAGATAGCGAAAAAACTTGGAGGATGCCCATTGGCAATAAAGCTTATGGGAGGGCTGCTAAATTCCTGCATGGATTATCACTACTGGAAAAGAATTTTGAAAGAAGACGCTATGAAATTACAACAAGAAAAGGACGACATCATGAAAGTTTTAAGATTAAGCTACGACCATTTACCCATTTACTTACAACTCTGCTTTAGATATTGTAGTATACTTCCACAAGATTATATCTTTAAGAGGAAAGAGTTGGTTAATATGTGGATTGGTTCCGGTCTAATACAGCAGTTTATTTGTGAAAGGCAGAGAAGTCCAGAGGATATTGGAAGGGAGTATTTTGATCTTCTGACAAGAAAATCATTCTTTACTTGCAACGCCAGTGATTATTGGTGGAAATTTTCTAAAGGGTATTTTTTACACGATCTGCTGCATGATCTTGCACAATCTGTGTCTCCAGGGGAATGCATCCGAATAGGGGGTGATGTTGAAGGAAATGCTATTCCACGGACAGTTCGACATTTATCTTTTGAAATCCAAAATCTTCTTTCCATTAGAAAAATCTCCAATCTTAAGAACTTGCACACTCTTGTCATATCTGTTCAAAATAATCAGATAATTCATGTAGATAAGACGCTTAATGCAGACCATGAACTTGTGTTTAATGAGGTTATAAAAGGATTTAAAAACTTACAGCTATTGAGCTTAAGCGTGAATTTTGAATATAATAAATTCCCTGATGCACTTGATAGCTTGATACACCTTCGGTACCTATCTATTTCGTCTATTTTTACTTCATATGAAAGTTTCCATTTTCAATCTCTTTATAGGCTTTATCACTTGGTAGTCATGAAGTTATACTTTGGTGGAATTCCTCCTATGAATATTGAATATGATGGCTTGACTAACTTGGTCAATTTGCGTTCATTAGATCTTCCTAAATTTGTGATAAAAAATATTCCTTATCTTAGCAAACTGCCCTTCATCCGCAAATTAGAAGATTTTTTTGTTCGAGAGAAGAGTGGTTACAAAATCAGTGAACTAAAGAACCTCAGAGATCTTTGTGGTCACCTGAGCATTACAGAACTTGAAATGTGAGGAGTTCTGAAGAAGCAATGGAGGCCAAGCTGAACAGAAAGGAATATCTCAAATCATTGTCATTGCATTGGTCCAGAGACAGCTCCAGTTATGTAGAGGTAGATGAGCAGCTTCTCGAAAACCTCTGCCCGCATATCAATCTCAAGAGATTGCGTATTGAAGGATACCAAGGTGTTAAATCTCCTTATTGGATGACAGATCCGTCTCGCATCAACTTGACATTCATCAAACTGAGTGACTGTAAAGGATTGGTGCATCTCCCACCTCTTGGGGTTCTGCCATCGCTCAATGATCTTCACATGACGAGACTGCATGCAGTAAAGCAAATAGGTTATTCATTCTATGGGTGCGGTGGTGGATGTGCCTTTCCATCGTTGAAGGACCTAGTCTTTCAGGACATGCCTAACTTGGAGGAGTGGATGGGAATAGATGATTGCTGCATGTTTCCTAAACTTCATACTATGCAAATTACTGGGTGCCCTAATTTGAAGGGACTGCCTGCTCTCCCTCGATGTTTAAATAAATTACAATTTGAAGATGTCGGATTGACTACTCTTCCAGCAATAAATGAGAATTGCGGAAGCAACAATGTAAGTGCTCTATTTTATAAACTTCAAATTACTCCATGAGGTTTAGCTTATTTTCTCTTTGCCCTCATGTGGTTCAAAAAGTTTCACTTTGCCCCCTATATGGTTTAAGCTCATTTTCACTTTGCCATATCATGGCTAAAAAATTTGCACTTTGCCTCTCTGTGGTTTAGCGCATTTTTTTACTTTGTCACCTTGTGATTTTTTTAAACAGTTTTAATTTGCCACCTTATTTCGTATAAAATTTTTTGGAGAAATAAAAATTAAAACACATGAGGGCAAAGTGAATTTTTTTGAACCATAGGATGGCAAGGTGAAAATAAGCTAAATCACATAGGGGCAATTTGAAGTTTACCCATATATTAAAACACCAATTCGTATTTGCATGGCTGTGATTGCTCGAACTTAGTATCTTTACATGTTTTCTTTTTGCAGCAGCAAAAACAATTTTCGGATCCTAAAACCACCTTAATCATCAAAAACTGTGAGAAGCTCCAATATCTTCCTACAGAGTTTTTTCAGAAATTCAATACCATAGTGGTCCTGACAATAAGAAATTGCCCGAAGTTGGAGGAGTGGATTGGAATAGATGATGGGTGTATGTTTCCTAAACTTCATACTATGAGAATTTATGACTATCCTAATTTGAGGGGAATTCCTACTCTCCCTCAATGTTTAAATAATTTACAAATTAAAGATGTCGGATTGACTACTCTTCCAGCAATAAATGAGAATTACGGAAACAACAATGTAAGTGCTCTATTTTATAAACTTCAAATTACTCCATGAGGTTTAGCTTATTTTCTCTTTGCCCTCATGTGGTTCAAAAAGTTTCACTTTGCCCCCCTCTATGGTTTAGCTCATTTTCACTTTGCCACACTGTAGTTCAAAAATTTACACTTTGCCTCCATGTGGTTTGGTGCATTTTTTACTTTGGCACCTTGTGATTTTTTTAAACAGATTTAATTTGCCACCCTATTTCGTATAGAATTTTTTGGAGAAATAAAAATTAAAACACAGGAGGGCAAAGTGATTTTTTTTTTGGACCATAGGATGGCAAAGTGAAAATAAGCTAAATCGCTATTTGAAGTTTACCCATATATTAAAACACCAATTCATATTTGCATGGCTGTGATTGCTCGAACTTAATATCTTTACATATTTTTTCTTTTGCAGCAGCAAGAACAATTTCCGGCTCATCAAACCTTAACCATCGAACGATGTGAGAAGCTCCAATATCTTCCTACAGAGTTTTTTAAGAAATTCAATACCATAAAGGTCTCAGGACTACATGCAGTAAAAAAAATAGATTCTTCGTTCTTTGGGAGCAGTCGTGGGTGTGCCTTTCCATTATTGGAGGACCTATACTTTGACGACTTGCTAAACTTGGAGGAGTGGATTGGAATAGATGATTGCTGCATGTTTCCTAAACTTGAAACTATGAAAATTATCAACTGTCCTAATTTGAGCGAATTGCCGACTCTGCCTTGTAGTCTAAGGGGCTTGCATATTTCTAATGTCGGATTGACCGCTCTTCCAGCAATAGATGAGAATTGCGGAAATAACAATGTAAGTGCTCTATTTTATAAACTTCAAATTACCTCCTAAAGTTTAGCTTATTTTTTCTTTGCCCTCCTGTGGTTCAAAAAGTTTCACTTTGCCCCTTTTATGGTTTAGCTCATTCTCACTTACCACCCTGTAGTTCAAAAATTTACACTTTGCTTTATGGTTTTGTGCTTTTTTCACGTTGCCATCCTATGATTTTTTAAATATTTTTAATTTGCCACCCTATTTCATTTAGAATATTTTTAGTGAAATAAAAATTAAACCACAGGAGGGCAAAGTGGAACTTTTTGATCCATAGGGTGATAAATTGAAAATGGGCTAAAGCATGAGGGAGCAATTTGAAGTTTACCCTTATATTAAAACACCAATTCGTAATTGCACGGCTGTGATTGCCCACACTTAATATTTTTACTTCTTTTCTTTCTGCAGCAGCAAGAACATTTTCAGGGTCTTAAACCCTTAACCATTGAACAATGTGACAAGCTCGAATATATTTCAACAGAGATTTTTCAGAAATTCAACACCATAAAATTCCTGAGAATAACAAATTGCCCAAAGTTGACAACATGTGGAATCTCAAACATCCGACCGCCCTCTATACTCGAGAAACTCACTATTGAGTCATGTGACGACCTTGTGGTGCATTTGCTCCTGTTATTACCAAATTTAACCTCTCTTACCCAGTTGGAATTAGTCGATTGTGCAAGCATAACTTCCCTTCCCCCAGCACAAGTGTGTTCACTGTTGATGAAGCTTTCCAATTTAATAATAAAGAACTGCAAAGAACTGTCATCATTTGGTGGAATACAAGCTCTTTTATCCCTCGATTGGTTAGAAATTAGAGGGTGTGACAAGCTAATTGAAGTTGCCCTGCGTGAGCCTCCGTTCCCAAATGATGTCAGCCAAAAGAATGCAGCGGACTGCTTTTTGAAGCTTGGTGAACTATTAATTGACCACCACGCGCTCCTGCTCATGGAGCCATTGAGAAGTCTCTCCTCCATCAGCAGTTTCACTCTCTATGATGCTTCACGACTCACCTCCTTACCTGAGGAATGGCTACTGCAAAATCACTCTGCCCTCGAGAGATTAAATATAGAGAATGCATGTTCCCTTCAGTCCCTACCCCAGAGCATGACACAACTGTGCTCCCTATGGAATTTGCAAGTATGTGATGCTAAACTCATCCAGTCACTTCCAGATCTGCCTACTTCACTGCGTTTTCTATGGATCAGCGGGTGTCACCCTGAGTTGAAGGAGCGATGCCAAGAGAATATAGGCCTTGATTGGCCCAAGATTGCCAACATCCATTATGCGATGATTAACAACTAATTTCAGAGGTGATGATGCATATTGTACATACGTTCACTTCACAACCCTTCATCTTGGCCGTGCTACTCTTTATTATTAACTCAATTTATTTCAGTCTTAATGAACTATGACATCTCATTCAATCTTAACAAGGATATTTAATTTGTTTCATGACTAATTGGCCTTTTTTGGACAATGCAAGACCAAGCAGGTTCGTTTTAAATTAGCATCCCCAATAAAATTTTTATATTTTTTGACCCTTAATTTATAGTGCTAATTAATCACCCCTTAGAATTAGTACATGGTGCTCGCAGGGCTTGCATGATTATAAAGAGAGGATAGTATTAGAAATTAAATAAATTTCTGTTTCAGTGCCTCTTAATTAGCTCTTGATTTCCTATGCTATTGGTCAGGTATTATATCTTATTAGGCATGAACATCGAAGCAATGGATTAGTCATGTAAAACAAATTAACAATGTAATGATCATAAATCAATTACTTTCTAAAATTAACTATGACTAGTTGATGAGTAGAACATAAGAGAGAGAAGTGTGACAACAACTTTAAAGTTGTTTTAATTTATTGGTACAGGGCTGTAGTAATGGTATAACACTCCTATATATATTTCTCTCAATTTTTTCAAGAATATAAAACAAGAGTGAAGTTTTGCTGCTTATGTTCTGTTTTGGTAGTGTAGGAACATGAAAGGTTTATGACTCCCTATCTGCACTTGATCTATTTTTCTCCAGGCATAAAACATGATTAAAATCATACTTATTCTCTCTATTTTTTATTTTTTGTTGCATGAGTGAAAAAAGCTTTTATTGTTGTCTCTCAATTTTATTAGTGCTGGAGCAATTTATATATGACTCTCTATAAGTTGTCTATCAATCTATTTATAGGAATTAAAAGAAAAAAAAATGACTAATTTCTTACTACATGCTTGTGTTCTTCAGTTTTTTTGGTGCAGGATTCAGAGTCTGATTCCATGTATTCCTATTTTTTTCTTTTTTTTTTTTGCTCTCTCTATTGCCAAAACAACATAAAATCTTTAAGAAAGAAATTGCCCTCTTTTGGGGCAGGGAGGAATTTTATTTCTCCTCAATTTATTATAGTCATCTGTCCTAAAGATAATTTAGTGTTTGAATATTTCTGCATAAATAGCAAATCTCATAGTCTGGTCATAAGCTTGTTTACTTTTTGTCTATTATTTGATGAAGTTGTTCAACATTGTTTTAAAATGTGCTTGAAATTATTATTATTTTTTTCAGCAATATAACAGGCACCAGATTACACTTGTGAACTCAATTTCAGCAGTATAAATCATACTTTAAATTTTGTTAAACTTTTTGTAGTTTTTAGTGCAGGTTGTATCGACATTTTGAGTAAATTTGGTGGATGCTCCGGCGGTAAGACTCTGTTGACTCATCGTAAAAGAAAAATGATGACTACGCTGCAGCAGGCACCAACTTGCAACCACATCCTACAACGCCTTGTTTACTTTATTTATAGTTTTTAAAAACACTTTAGTTTCCATACATATTAAAACTGAAGTGTTACTGCTTATTCCCTATGTTTGGTGGTGCGAGCACGAATTAAAGACTATCGATTTCTCTATAGGAATGTAATAGGACTAAATAAACTGCCTATGTATTTTTATTTTCTTTTTGTTCTCCGTGGTGTATGAATTTAAAAGACTCCTATTATTATAGTCTATTGATTTCGTGCTTGTTATGGATTATAGTTAAAGTTTTACTGTTTTGTCTACATTCTCCTATTTTTCTTGGTGCAGGATCGGAATAAGACTACTAAATGTAGTCTATATATATATATATATATATATATATATATATATATATATATATATATATTATATATATATATGATTAAACTTGTGAACTTAATTTTAGTGGCACAAATTATACTCTAAATTTTGTTAAAGTTTTTATGTTTTTTAATGCAGGTTGTATCAATTTGAGAGTAAATTTAATAGGTGCTCCATCGAAAAGCAGGCTCAGCCCGACTCATTGTAAAAGGAAAAAATGAAGGCAACAGTGCAGCATGCATGAACTTGCAACCAATCCTGCACTTGTTTACTTTCACTCTCTTTACAAGTTTCATAAAAATCTCTAATTTCATTTGGTGTTGGATACACAAAAACAAACTCAAAACTGAACCAAACCGAAAATTTTTGTTGTGTGCTCTGTTCAGTTTTCCAATCTGTTTAACTTTGGCTTTGATTTAGAACAATTCATTTTACTGTTTCTTTTTTATGTGTGTAGTTCTTTATTTATCTATTTATTTTAACCATGTTCTGAGACCTCCTCAACTATAGGCCATTGTGAAACAGGCCCTTTTTTTATAATTTGAGTTATTTTAGTTAAAGTGAAAATTTTCTTAAGTTTAATGGCTCTATTAGCTACGGTTGTTTTATTTTTATCTGATTAAAACCATTAAATTGATGGAATTCTCAATAAGTTTAATAAAATTCATAATTTATTTGACCAAAATCATACAGTTCAAAAATATCAAAAGTTAAGAGTGTAAATCGACGAAAAATAATGTTGAGAGTTCCCTATATATTTTGTAGTAGCCGGACTCATATAGAACTAGACTACTATGCTATTAATAGTACAAGTCATTAGTACTATTAAGTTTTTGACACTTGAATGAAAATATATGCTTTTAGGATGATAGTGGAACCCTAGATTTTAGTGGGTGGTTAGGGAACTAGAATGATCTAAGCCCCTAGATTTTAGTGGGTGGTTAGGAAACTAGAATGATCTAAGGGATCGAAATGATTACCATCGGCGGAAAACTTGGTAGCAAATATTTGTTCTTAAGCCATAAATATTATATAAAATAATTTTTTACAAATATAAATCGAATATTTTTTTCATCATTTGTTCTTAGAGCTTAGGTAAAATAGTAAAGTCTAAAATATATATAGAATTATGGTGGATGACAAAGAAATATTTAAACACGAGGTGCCAATAATTTCTCCCTCAATATAACAATTGCATGGGGCTAAAACTTTCTATGCTTTCACATCTCTGTCTTCCCGAACTTACTACCTTTTTGTGAAGCTTGTATTATATTTCTTGCCCTCTTCCAAGAAGCATACAAAAAATTATTTTTTTTTTTTTTTTTTTTTTTTTTTTTTTTTTTTTTGACACTTGCTATTATATCTACTCAAAATTAGATAAAAAATTAATAAAAAATTTATTTATCATAAAGGGCAATATCATTCCGATTTAAATTCTAATTTTTTTCTCATTTTTTATAAGATTTTTATTTTTATTTTATTTTATTTTATTTTGAGATTACTTGTTCATTAGACAAATAAAATTAAAAAATTAAAAAATTTAATTTCTACATAATTTTAATAGTGTAAATCATGTCTACCAAAGTTGATCACCGAATCGAATTTTTTATTATAAAAAAAAAAAAAAAAAAAAAAAAACTTGAAAGTATATATTAACCTTAATTCGTATTTTCGAAAACATTATAGTCTAGCTCAACAAAATAATACTTTTTAAAAATATTTATTATAATATTATAATATAATAAATAAAAATAATAATAAAATACAGCATATATAGCAGGGTGCAATTAAGTCTTACTTTCATTAAATGCAAAAGAATCTCTTTTACTGGGCGGTGATCTTTGTAACTTTCATTCTGCAATTTCCTAACGCATTCCCTTTTTTTTTTTTTTTTAGTCTTTTTTCCCTTTGTTTTTTATTTTGATAAGAAGGTTTCCAAGTGATTGATTGATCAATTGCTTGACTAGTGCCACCGAATGCAATAGTAAAGTTATCTTTAAAAAAAATAAAATATTTATGGGACCACTTTACTTAATAGAATTTACAAGTTGATTCGAAGATTGTTTGATTTTCTTATAAAATAGTTGATTTAGACATCGTTTGGTTTTCTATAAATTTATTTTTTTTAAAAAAAAAAATTTTGATTGAAAAAAAATTGTTGTCCTGTTTAGTTTTTTTTTTAAAAAAAATTATTTTTTTAAAAAAATTAAATTTAAATCTAAAAATTGTATTTTCGGCTTTCAAAATATTATTAGAAATATAAAAATTAATATTTTTTTTTTTTTTGTTTTTTGAAAAGTAATTTTTTATTTTTTTATTTTCTGAAAAATTATATAAAAATAATTCTACTCATACCCTAATAAAGATATATATATATTATGTATGTGACGTGGACACGAAACACGAGATACGGAGACTTCACAGATTTAAAAAAATAAGGATACGGCCATGACGGGTACACGACTGACTGATAAAATATAATATTTTAGTACAACATATATATTAATTATATATATATATTAATTTTACTTGATTTATTAAGATTATAAAAAATAAATTCTAATTTTTTTTTAATGAGATAAAAAAAACTTAGCATAGAAATGAGATAAAAAAAATTTATTTAAATTTAGGACTATATTTTTTTTAATTAAAATTATTTATATTTTTAAATTGATTTTATAATATAATAAATTAAATTAATAAATTATAATATTATATGGAACAATATGAACCAACTAATTAAATTAGAATTTTTATCAAATCCAACTTTTCATATATAAACAAATAAGTGAAATTATATATTAACTAATTAAATTACTATTTTTAATATTTTATCAAATTCAAAATCCTAACTTAATTGGTGTATAATAACTTCCTCCCTCGCAGAGTACGTAATAGGTGACGCGTTTTTATCAATTATTTGATGTGATTAGTAAAAGAGTCTCTCTATAAAAGCGACTCGTACAGCATTCAAAAGCTCCTTCCTCCTCGCTAATTTCTGCACTCAATTTCCTGAGTAGTGGTGATCGAAGCATCTGCGGATTATGGCTTTACCCTTCATAGCCAAATTGGAACTCGTTAACACTAATTGAGTTTGCCTTTGACTTGTAAGTGTTATTTATAAAACCTCCATTCATTTTCTCTCCTTTTTCAAAAAGCATTCAAGAAATTACGCCTCTCCCAATTTGGATATATGCTTTATCTCTTTTAATCAATATTTATTATTAATTTTTGTACAAAGTTATAAGTTTATTTTTTTATAGTATAGAGGCTGAAAAAAATAGAATAGTTGAGTAGTATAATTGAAAAAAAAAAAAAAAAAAAAAGCATATCATAGAAAGTAAAAAAAAAAAATCTATAAAGTATGTATAATTAAGCCAAATAAAAAATTCACATACCTGTTTATAAAAAAAACAAAAGTTCAAACATTGTTTGTACATGTTTTTCTTAATCTATAGACTTCTAATATTAGGTGTGCAGATAATAGTTTCTCTCTCAATTAACAAGAGTGTGGAGTGAGCGCAGACGGACCGGACGAATTTCTCTCTCGGCAATAATTGTGTTTGGTTGACTCGTAAGTCTTTTTTATGAAACTTTAATTTCATTTTCTCTCCTCTTGCAAGAAGCATTCGAGAAATTAATTACCCCTTTGCAATTTTTCTTCACTATATACTATATACATGTTAAAAATTGCGAAGCAATCACTTGTCTGTAAAAACTTAAATTGCTATAGAATAGTATTTTTTTCAATAATCGAATTCAACATCCCTTCTTACGGTTGCACTAGAATTCTTTTTTTATACACCCAAACCATAAAGTTGAATTAAATAGGTGGAAATTATGAGACAAGGGTATGGAGGGATTTAAACTTAGGACCTCTTGTTCTGATATCATATTAAATAATGTGAAATAAGGATTATTCTCCAAAAACTTAAGTTATCAGAGAACGATATTATATTTGGGCTTAAGGATTTTTATTAGGTCCGAAATGTGGATTTGATTAAAATAGGAGAAAATTAAGGGCATGTTTAGAAGTGAAATAAAATATTGAAGAATAACTTTTTTGGCATAAAAATGTTCTTGTGTGATTGTAATGAAGGGATTTGATTTCTTTCTCCTTGAAATGGTCTGATATTCGTGATTTAATAGTATAACAATTTCACCTAAAGTAGTATTCAATTTAGATATTTGATCACACTCCCATCTACCAAATATATAAACTTCTCTAGTATATCAACGAGATATACCGAATAATATATTCATGTATTCAGATAGGGCCTAAATGAACAATGGGGAAAAAAGGAGTTGAATGAAAAGTGTGTGGATAAATGGTTTTGTTTTTTCCGATAAGGCCTAAAAATTATATAAGATAATTCTTTACAGATACAAATCGAATATCTTTTTCATCATATTTTTTGTTGCACGTATCACTTAATCTCCAGCAGTATGTATGCAACCACGAACGGCCCGACCCTCGATGAGTGGCCATTCATGGTACATATTAGATTTGGTTAAATTTTATTTTGAAATTAGGTTTGTAGATTCATAATTTCCAGCAGACTTAAGAATCTGTTGTTAATTACTCTATACTCGTAGTGATAAGGGACTCTCGATTAAGAGACCAAATGTAAATGCTGATAATAAAAGAAAACTGAAACATAAAGACGAAAGTCTTATTAATATAATTTGCTCCGACTTATTTATTTTCTCTTTTTTTTCTATTAAGTTCAGAGTCCACACTGAAATCCTCAATGCGCTCACCCTCAACGTCAGACCGCACCTTTTGGAGCCTTTCCTTTGAGAAATGTTTTTTCTTGATTTTGTCCAATAAGATTGCACTCTAAGTGTCATAAGTGTCACTAGGGCGCCGGATGCTACCACCTCCTAATCGAATCGCAACATTTACTTTTGAAGCAACGTTTGACCAGTGATCAACATAGCGAGATTCTCTACAATTTTTTTGACTTAATCCGTCGGCCACCACATTTGCTTTTTACGGGTGGTATAAGATTGTGACATTATAATTCTTTAGCAATTTTAGTCATAGATGCTCCCTCAAGTTTAACTTCTTTGAGTAAATAGATACTTGAGACTTTTGTGATATGTGTAGATCTCCCAGTGCTTACCATATAAGTAATGCCACCACAACTTTAAAGCAAATATTACTGCGACCAATTCGATATCATGGGTGGGGTAGTTCTTTTCATAATTTTTTAATGGTCGGGATATGTAGGCTATAACCTTCCCTTCTTGCATCAAAACACACCCCAAACTACTTTCCAAAGCATCACTGTACACCATAAATCCTTTTCCGGCTGTGGGTAATTCAAGGATTGGAATCGATATCAACTTTTTCTTTAAGAGTTGGAAACCTTTGTTGCACTCATCGCTCCAAATGAATTTAACTCCCTTGTGTGTGAGGCCGGTAAGCAGAGTGGTAGAGATCCCTTCACGAACTGCCTTGGTACCCCACAAATCCGACAAAGTTTCGAACTTCGGTGACAATTGTGGGTCGGGGACATTTGTTTATTACCTCCTCTTTCTTAGGGTCCACTTAGGCCTCGCTTCTAAAATAGCATGCCCCAAGAATGTCACTTTTTGAAGCTAAAATGTGTATTTCTTTAACTTTATGAATAGCCTTTGCTTCCAAAGTACTTGAAATACTTGTCGAATATGCTCCTCGTGCTCTATGCCACTTCGAGAGTTGACCAAAATGTTGTCAATGAAAACCACGACAAATCGGTCCAGTAATGATTGAAATGTCTAGTAATGATTGAAGGACGTGATTCATAAGATCCATGAATGCCGCCGAAGCACTGGTCAACCTAAATGACATTACAGTAAACTCATAATGACTATAACACGTCTTGAAAGTCGTCTTGTGCACATACTCCGGCTTTATTTTCAGTTGGTGGTATCCTAATTGAATATCTATCCTCGATAATACCAGGGAATCCTGCAACTGATCAAATAGGTTATCGATCTGCGGCATTAGATACCGGTTCTTGATGGTAATTTTATAGCTAAATTACATAAAATCCCCCTGTAAATACCTATTTTTTCACTTTCCCTCCCTGACTTTTAAAAATCTATATTTATCCCCTCAAAAATTCAAGTTGATGCATTTGGCCCCCCTCCGTCAGGGTTCTATCAAGTTTTTATAATTTATATCAAAAATACCCTTGAAATGATAGAATACATTAAAATTTAAATTTTGTTCTTTATAGAACAAGCAAGGGCAATATGGTTATTTCACCATCTTCATTAACACCGTAACCTCCTAAAAATATTTTTTGATATTTCAAGAGAATAAAATGTAGGTTTTTGAAAGTTAGGAGGGGAAGTGAAATAGCGGGTATTTACAAGGGGGTTTTCTGTGTTTAGCCTAATTTCATTGAGCTTCTGATAATCCACGTACAACCACAAAACCCGTCTTTCTTTCTCACAAATGGCACCGGAGCTTTCCACGGAGAGACACTAGGTTTGATAAAGCCTTTGCCCAATAAATCTTGTAATTGAGCCTTGAGCTCCTTTAATTTTATCTATGCCATCCTGTAAGGTGCTTTAGAAACTGGCGCAGTTCTGGGATCCAAGTTTATGATGAACTCGATCTCCCGATCCTGTGACATACCCAGCATCTCCCCCGGAAATACATCTGGCTACTTTCTCATCACTGGCGAAGGACCCAAGCGCTAGATTCTCTCGACCGGACGCAAATGCGCATCGAGAAAAGCAGCCAGGCACGCAACGCATGCCTTGACGCAGCAGTGGCCGCCGTCACAGTCTCAAATAACAAACTTCGACGGGCTACGCCGTTGTTAGCCCGAAACGAAATGTACGACAGAGGTCTACCAGTACCTATATCCACTCGACCACAGCCATTGCAAACACAATCGACCCCGATGGTGTCGGCAACAATAGCAGTGCAACCGCAAGGAGCGGTGCGACTAATGGCACCTATCTAGATGGCTCAATCGATGGAATCGACCCTGAACCAAATGGGGACATGACCGATGGGGCAGAACATCGGACAGCTACCAAATACCTACTGGGGGCAAAAACGGCAGGCAGGTCCCTACGCAGGGACTAGTTCAGGATCAGGCTGGCCATTATGGGTCACCACTTTGGCCTGCATCACCGGCGACCCCAGCAACTTAAGCCGGATTTGCCGCAAGGGCTGAGGGCATGAATGTTGAACAGGTCCTTCCTCAGGGACCTTTTCGACAACAGTCTGGCCATTATGAGCCGCCACCTTCATCAATACAGACAGTGGTTCCGACACCACAAGCTGTGCTCGCCAAGAAGGCTGGGGGTAGGAACGGGGAACATGTCCTTCCTCAGGGACCTCCTCAACAATAGGTCGACCACTACTGGCCGCTACCTACACTAGTAACGTCGGCGGCTTCGGTACCTCAGGCCAGACTTGCCGA